>JBBIGC010000082.1:25726979-25748900 GCA_037576955.1 Lepidarchus adonis | reverse complement strand
TATATATATAGTAATAAAATCATAGCTAAACTTACTTATGAATCATATATGTGGTATTAATTGTGAGTTCACATTTAAAAAGTTATAAGTGATTGTTAATTAATATCAAATTATGCCATGCATTTGAATTAGCCAGTGTACAGAACAAGAAAAGTTTAATTAGACAAGCTACATTTCCTTGACTAATCATTCATTTAATACTAAAGAAAGAAAGAAAATATGTTTTTCATTGTGCTACAACCCAAGAAAAAACAAAGAAAGAAACAAAAACAATTTCTATTCTTGTCTTTTTCAACTGTTCAAGCAATAACCGTAGGCACTAGCTGGTAGAAAAGTGTGAAAATACTGTAGATAATATTTTCTAGTGTGAAGATTACATTGGATACACATGATGTGTTGACTGATTTCAGTATAAAAAAATAACCATAATTCATGCTTAATTTGTAGGCAAAAGTCAGAGCATCATTTTTGGTCTTTTGAACCCTAGACAGAATATGCATCTGACAAAATGTGCATGTCATCCTTGGTGGGCTTAAAAAGCATGTTACATTGAAAATGCTAAAAAGAAGTAACTCAATCTCTCATTACCCTAAATGCTAAAATACCCCCTGGCCCTTCTCTGTTCCAGCACCAGTGTGCATGAGTAAGATAATTCATATCAATTAGTGCATATTATAATAGCCGTTTTTATTTCATGCCCTAATTTGGGAAAATAAAGTCTTTAATTTAGCCAATATGTTCTGCTTAAAACTGTGATTAATTCCTTCGAGGAACTGCAAAACAAAGAGTAGCAGTTAACCCCTTAAAGTGCAGACTTATTATTCAGCAACCTATTATTAATTGCTACTATGAAACTAACAGGTAAGTTTTTAACCTATTTGTGCAGATGACAAAATGGCTTTTTTCAGCATTTGAACTATTTCTCATTATCCTCTCATTCCATCTATTATTAGCACAAACTGAACTCTCAGTATTCTACCCCCTTTTATATGTAATACCAATTCATAATTTGTCATGTACATACTAAATATAAATATACAGAAGGATATGCATGCTTATGCTGTAATATAATTTTTAATTAATCTATGGGTCAGTTTTATTTTTTCTGGTAATTTTGCAGTTCTGTTACCTTAAATGGTACACAGGTAAGTGCTTACAATAAAGAAATCAATCATAAATAAAAAGTTTAGGTCACCAAAAACTGAAATAATATGCAGATTTCAAAGACAATATTCTTTCTCCCAAGCATTAAGAACCTGGTGAACTTACAGTTTTTCCTGCAGCAGTTGAAGTCAATGGAGCCTTGAAGTTTAATGTAAACAATTCTCACTGGTGTTGCTCCCGACTTATGCTGATGATCTACAAACCCTCTGTGTGAAGAAAAGGCGGAGCTGGAACACATTGTTCCTCCACCCTCTGATGCAGTATTAGTACAGTACTGTAGAGCAGGAAGTAGTACTGTATATGGAGATCACAATGTGGAGGAAAAGGTCAGAAACAAAGACACACAGTAAAAGAATGAGCAGAACATTCGAAGAAAAGTACTTGACAGTAGATTCAGTAGCAGCTCATTTACAGGCTTCTGCTCCATCCAGCTGGTTTGGCATGAACTGAACAGAATGGGGCTTCATTTATTTCCTATGGTTCAGGAAAGCTGTCAGTTAAGCAGGTCCTAATTCCTGAACATTTCCTTTATTTATTTTTATGGCTTTGGTTATTTATTTTTAACTTTAACATTTAATGTTTTTCATTGTAACAGAACTGCTTATATTACCAGTAAGTAACTGGTCACAAGTTAAGCTCTTTGAACCAGTAAGGAAACTGACCAGGTTTTATTTGCTAATTTACCAGCCTTTAAAAAGGCCAACCTGTTACCGGTGTGTCCCCTAGAGGCTAGGATGCGCACACGTATAAACCCGTGAGCAAAGCATGCCGATGAATGGCCAAGTCTGCCAAAGCCACCAATCTCCACATCTTGGACATTCACCACCAACTCGCTCGCACAAACACAGCACATCACATACCACCTGTCCACATGGCTCTTTTTTTGTAATGCACAGAACAACCATAAACAGACATAACATTCCCCTTTTTCCCACACTCCCATCATGCACCTGCCACAGCAGCCAATGGCGAATATGCCAGAATCATTACACTATGTATTTTTAACACTTAATAAGTTTTTAAATAAGTTTTTAATCAATTTGTAAGTGTCTGTCATTTCTCCTGATTTCATAGTTCAGAGCTATTCAAATGTGTATAAGGTTCTGCAAGATGCTTTTAGAATCTTGTTCAGTCCAACAGAAAAGCCCCTGTAGCACAAAATGCTAATGCTGACTCTGATAGAAAAGTGTCAGAGTCAGAATTGGTTCAACAGAATAAAGGGGACCTACATAACATAATACAGGTCATTTTAATGTAATGGCTTCTCAGTGAATATCAGTGTATTTGAAGTTCAACAGACTTTTGAGGTTCATTCTTATATACAAATGATTCTGAGCTTCCATAATCATAAGCCACCTAAAATATGAATATCCAACCCATATTGACTGAAATACTTGACAAAACCCATTCATGTTAGTAAGAGAATAAAGTACTGCCAGTGTACTGCTATGAAGGAATACCCAGTACTTTAAATTCAATGCCATTTCCTTTATGACATTTCTAGCTCCCCGAGGCTCATGTTCTCCACTCAACTTTAACACAGCGGGCCAGTCAGAGCTGCTTTCCCTAAATCATATCACTCCTCAGAGTAAAAAAAAAATGAAATGCTCTATCATGTTGCAGGCTGATGCCAACACACACCCCGGTTATCCAGACGAGAGAGACAGCCTGCAGTGACTGCCATCTCTGCATATTAATTCCACTTAGGACTCTTTTGGTTTGGCAGATGAAGGGCTTCACAAACACGAGGGCGATGCATTACCCTAGCCGTCCCTGAGGACTAGCGGATCTATACAAGGCTGCCGATGCTAACAGCTCATCATTGGCAGACTCATCCCCTGCACTTGTAATTAAACAGCCTGACTTCATTTTCTCCCTGAGGTCAAAGGCGCTGTCATGGAACCCATACACTAACAAATCATAGCGTGAGAAGATCGACAAGTAGTTAGCAGTTAGCATTACAGAGCTGCAGCAGTGCTAGAGGAAGATTAGCTAGCAGTATGTCACCTCACATAGATGTCAAAGCTAATCTGCTTTAAGGGGTTGACGAGGTGCCAAAATGATTGACTGATGCTTATTTGCCTCTTAAAATTCATGCCATTATGGATATTTTTCAGTTTTGGCTCATGACTTCAAGTATTTATAAAAATGTGTCAATTTATAATGAGTACTGGAGGGATTCATTAGGCTACTCAGATGAGGGTTTCCCAATTTTAGTTCTTATAGGGGTTGGGGTGGATTGGAGTGGGTTTATAAAGCCAGATAACTTAAGCCCAAACTCAAGCCTGTTAAATAACCAAAGAGCTGAGAGACATTCCTGTTGAACAATACACATTGTTGGTTTTAAGCTGTCTGTATAACTGAAAAACAAAAAAAAATGTTTTGTGAAATATACCCCTGATTTTGTATTGACTCTGAAACACCTGATCAAAAAATCCACATTGTGTGATTGTGATTCGTGTTTTCCGATCATTGTGAATACACCACTGCACACAGTCACCACAACGAAATTTGTGCTCTGCATTTCACCCATCACACGTGCACACGTGGAGCAGCAGGCAGCTATCAACAGCGCCCGGGGAGCAGTGAAGTGGGGACGGTACCTTGCTCAAGGGTTCCTCAGTGGTGCCTGGGCTGGGACTTGAACCTGCAACCTTCAGATTTCAGGGGCAAAGTCCTAACCACTAGGCCACCACATGTGCTCAATGTGGGGTTCCTGAGTTCATGTTTTCCATGATAGAATCATGCCTGTTTCTAGAGCAGTGCTGCCTGAGGGCCTGAAGATCAGGGGCGTCCAATATTGATTTCTGGACTTGTCCCTTGCAGAGAGAGATTCCTCCAGATTTTCAGAATCTTTTGATGAAATTTTGTATAACAGATGATGAGATATTTTAAAGTCTTCACAATTTTAAGCTGAGGAACTGTATTTGGAAATTATTCCACCCCTTTTTTGGCTGTCCTTACTTCTGAGAGACTCTAATATACCTTTTATACCCAGTCATGTTACTGACATTTTGCCAGTATTTTGCCATCCATATCACTTACTTTTCCAGCACATTGATGCCCTGTCCCAACATTTTTGAGACTCCCACCTGATTAAAAATGGTCTAATATTTTAATATTTATATTTAATAATAATAAATTATAAATTAAAATCACTTTCAACATTAGGTGTTTTCTATGTTTTACTTAGTATGGGTTTATGTAAATGATGTGCATATGCCAAATACAAAGTACTTGTGAATTGAAAACCAGGCCAAATGCAACTTTTTTCCTGGTAATGCAAAGGCACAGATTAAAAAAAAGGGAATAACACTTTATTGTCCAAGACTTTTCATGAAAACAAAATATGATATAACTAAGTTTGAAACCTGTGTAGTCACGTTCTGAATTCTAAAAGTAATGGCTCTGTAGTGGTTGGTAATAGGTTGTATTATTAACATTGCTGTTTAGCAGTTATCCAGTCCACAGTACATTTCTATTTCTTCAGAAATTGCTTTGCCTTTTACAGACAAATTTTCTACACAGTCACACTGTCGGTATTTTTAGGCTTAATACAGAAAGCAGCAGGAAACTTTAACACCGATATATAGCATTGCATAAAGCCGCTGTGTTTTGGCGAGCTACGAAAAAATGGCTTCCATTGCTCAAGATTTATCCATATTAGGAGAACTAACAAAGTCGTTTTGGGGGGCAGTTGGGAGATGGATTTAAAAGTCAGTCATCCTGTTTGTGGTGTTTACAGCAATGCCATGCAGGGAAAATTTGCAAAAAAAAAAATAAAATACAGCATGATAACAACAACAACTGTAGCCATGTTTTGTCAGATGAGCAGGAGCAGGTTTTGAGTTGCAGTCTCATCCTGCAAGTGATGAATGAGGTAAAGTAGGGGCGATCCATCATGAGGGGTAGTATTAATTAATGTTGTAGGAGGTGTGCCAGCCAGGTCTGTTTCACATCAGCAAAAAAAAAAAAAAAAAAATCACAAATTTTCGCCACAGCAACAGCTAGCAACAGCCTGCTGAGCAGATTTAATGGAGCTTGTGGTGAAGAGAAGCAGAAATCGGAGGTGCATATTCTGGCAGAAAAGCACAATCTGTTCTACTTAAAACATCATTGATTATTTGCTGTAACAATAAATAGCTATTAGGTAAGAAATACTATTTCACTGACACAAATGAGCAATGAGATCTTCTTTTTTCAAACAATAGAAATCATTGTGTGCCAACACAGCTATTCAGACGTTCATCTTCAGGCAAGTTGCTGGTGATGACAATGGCCAAATAATCAAATGTCTTTCATTTGCAGTGCCACTTCAGTAAAAAAATGATAGATCTCTTGATAGAATATGGATTAGAACAAATATAATAATTGACTTTTCTCTTCATCTGGCCATGTTGCTGTAAAGAACATCATCCTACTAACAGTTTTCGCATTCTGTTGTATTATGCCAGTGGTCATTTAAAATACATGCTCAAAGGGAACAAAAGTGAATAAATACATACATAAATACAAAAATAATTCAATCATTCATTTGCTGCCATATTCATCATTTTCATTTGGGCTACAAACATGATGTTGAGATAAGTGAATCAAGTGAAAGGACTGTGTTTTAACAATGCAATGACTTTTTGATCATTATAAATATTTTAAAACTTTTTTAAAAAGAAGTCATCCAGCATCACACACATTATAAACCAGTCAGTGGGTGGTCTTGATGAGGTTTCTTTTTCTGTCTATGTCTTTACTCTTCCTCATTTGGATTGACTTCGACTTGATTCAGTTTTCAATTCAGTTTTATTTATACAAGCAGCTTTACAAAGTTGTGTGTTTAACCCTTGTGTTTGATCTGTTCTGTTTCAGTTTGTGTCAGCACAAAGCAGTAGAACCAGTTTCCCCAGAGTGTCAGCTTTGCACTTGAGCCACATTCCAGAAGCTGCTTAGTTTACATATGAATGATGAGTTAATGGTTTGGGAGGAGTGGGGGGGTTTGTGGGCGGGAAACAAACCAGGGGGGTCACTTGTCCTCAAGATCTGAAATTTCTGGGAATCCTAGTGTTAAATGTCGGGGTTAATGTTCGGACATTTGGTTCATGTTCAGGTGTTCAGATTTACTTCCTGACTCAAAACCTGAGAGGATCAAACCTCATTGGACTCAATCATGACTTGGACTTGACAAGTCCTGGTCTTGGACTTGTCTTGTAATTGAAGAACCTAATTGCAAAGAAAACTCTGGAGTTGCTAAAACAAAAGAAAGAAAGTAGAAGAGAGGGTGAAAACAAAGATAAAATGAGGAGAAGAATGAACACTAGCAAGCTTCTGTGTTTGCTGATGCTGAATGACTATGACAACAGTCTACTCATGTCATTAATTGTTTAGGGACAATGATAACAGTTATCACCATTGTGCAGATGTTCTAATCCAGGCAGTGCGTGTACATGTATTGTGGAAGAAAATGCTGAGGGGAGGGTCTTTCTATAACAGCTCGCATCAGCTCATTTACACCAAAATCAATGAGTATGCCTTTCAGTTGAAGGAACCTGTAGCTGTGATCTCAACAGTTAGTGCTGAAATTGATAACATTACTCAACCATTGTAAATGAGAAAAGAATGTTGGGGGAAAAGCACAGCAAATAATTTATTACCGTGATTACAGTAGCCCAAGGACGAGCGTGCAGCATTTTTCAAGAGCAATATTTATGTCATAGAAGTGTGCTGAGTGGATTCAGCATCTTTGGCGTCCATTTGTTCCCTCTCTTTAGCAGCACACTTTTGTCCCATGCTTTGTGCCTAGTCTATGAATTAAAAAAACGTCCATTTGTTAACTGTGTAATTAGCTGTAAAATTAAGCAACTGGCAACAAAGGCCTATTAACTATAAAACAAAAACACGCTCGCCTGCTTTAAATGCCGTTCAGGGTGCCGTAGCAGGGGCTTGATGACTAAGCATTATTCAAGCCGCACCTCTGGAGTTTCGTAAAGTCACAGCCAGCTTTTGTTTACTCTGGAACACGAGCCAGGCTCGTAAATCCTCACGTCTCTGTAGTATTTCATGCGTTCCTCATTACAATCACCATATCCCACATGATGGATTCGGAAGGCATCCATCACTGAGGCCTGGCCAGAATGCAGTAGGTCAGACTTCAAGGGAGCAAATTATCAGTGGCCATCATCTCTCCATGGGCATTATAAATTTGGCATTTATCACAAAGCCCAATCTCCAGCTCACTGCTAATATATTACTCATTTGACAGCAGGAGAGGTGATAAATCTCTCTCTGGGCCATTTAAGATGAGGTTCAACTTATAGATGCAATGCAAATAAGAGTGATACTAAACTATTATTCAGACACAAAGACACAAAGGGCAATGTCACGCTACAGTCACTTAAATGCAATGCGTAAGCTAAGGTGTGACTCACTTTTGAGTTTCCTTGGAATCATGAAGATGGAGATCACATTTTGTTTGTACTTACTGTCATACTATTAGACCATTAGAAATGAATAAAGCACTTGCTCAACAATAAATATAGACTATTGCGAGCTCTTAATGAGTTCATTAATACATGGGCTTACCAGGGTCCCCAGCTTGGTAGGGGCCTAATCATCTCTGGAGTAAATAACAAAAAACAAATGGTAGATTTCACTGAACAGCAGTGTACAGGCTTTTTCACATTCATATTGCTGTATTGCTATAAAACAAATAAACTAGAAGTAGCCCAATGGCAACTTTACAGCGACCAATGCTACATAACTAATAAGAAAAGGGCCTGGGACCCAGGGGGAGGCTGGTTCAATCAAATGTGGGTGGGATGAGTGAGTCAACATCACTTTGCCTTCTCCCACATCCACAGCTGAAGTACCCTTGGGCAAAGCACTTAACCCCCAAGCTGCCCCCCAGGCACAGATGTGCAGGTCACTGCTCTTGGATTGTATGTTCATGATTATCACGGATGGGTAAAATGCCAAGGAATAGTGGAACACACTCTTCACAGTGTGTGGGGGGCACTTGGAGGAAACCCACATAAGCACTTGCACAGAAAGGTACCAATGGCCGACCCAGGACCTTCTTGCTGTGAGGTGACAGCACTAACCAATGCTGCCCTGTGTGTGAGCCACCTAACCTTTCACTTTCATTTACGTCATAGCCTAAACAACTACACTATTATCTGAGAACGAATGTAGGTTTTCTGTTTTCCTTGATAATGTGGTTTTACATTGAAGCAGCATCCATTTCTTCAAGCTGTATTACTGTAATAGTGATCCTGATTTGTTAAAACACTGCATATAAATATTATGGATATGTGCAGAGCAACATGTTGATGTTTATGGGCCATTTGAAGTGCCAGTGATAAGCTGGTGGCACGCCAACAGTGTGGAAGTAGAGCAGTGAGCTTGAGGCTGATGGTGTTCATCACAATAGTCCCCCCAACGGTGTCCATTTTATGCCCCTCACTGCCAGACATGGTGTTTTATGTCTTGTTTGGAGTTTAGGATGACGAATCCAGGCAAATCTGGAGATGCTCTGAAATATTCCCAGACTCATGCTGGTGACGGCAGGCTTGAGTATCTTCTTAGCAGCCTCAGCTGCCTGTATTAGAATTTATGTAGGGCTGTAAAAGCGCTATTGATTTCTGACTGAGCAGAAGAGCTGGCGGAGTCGCAGCCGGCCCCATTAGCTTTGCTTCAGATAGCACACCTGCAGCTGCAGGGGATCGCATATCACCATAGCGACCCATCACGTAGATAGTGTCTCTCGGAAGGAGACAGAGCAGACGCGGGGCCTGCTAGCGTTAGCACGCTAATACACTGTGTGACATTAGCTTTCATTCAGTGATGCTCTTTGTTTGACGAGCAGGAGAAAACGTCACACACAGAATCTGTAAAAGCTGCAAAGGACCTGGAAGGGGGGCACTGCTGATAAATGCATATGAATGTCTTCATTAAGATGTTTTTTTGCAGATTTACTTGCTTTTCTCCTCTTTTTCTCAGCCTAAAACCAGAAATATTCCAAACACATGTCTGAATCCCTGGAGTTCATGACAAGTTCAAGATTTATGTGCCCAGTTGTATATTTTTCAGCTGACATTCTGCAAATAGATTGTTGCTAGAGTGACCTTATGGGGGCTCCACAGAGCATTTATAACATGCACTGTAATTTATCTTCTTCCAAACACTCTCAAGTCTCCAAAAGAGCATTACTTTAGCCACCACCTGCCTTCACTCTGATCAATAGAGTAAAAAACAAAAAAACCCTGATGTTAAAAAAGTTGCCCTGTGGGCGTCGCTCTCTTTGGCTGATCTGAGAACATTTATTGTGTGCTTTTGTTAATGACGTGCACGGTTAGGATCTACGGAGGGGATACTGATGTGCAATTTTCTTGTAGTTTCATTATTAGAAAAGCCAGAAAATCAAGTGTCTTACTGGTGCAGTGCCTTAGTGCCTTATATTAAGCCTTGGGAGCCCTTGAATGCTCAGTTGCAGTAACGTAGCCAGAATGAAAAATCAATGACACATTTAAGGATAGAGATCAATAGGGAGAATGGAACTGAAGTGTTTATGACTTCATTTGTGTCTGCTAGAGGAAATGATGAAACACCTTAAAGACACTCAAGCCACTTTTGTGAGTGACGTTTGTGTTTATTGTGTCTATATCTGGGTAAACTATCACTCTGAGAGTGAAAACAATCAGCCATAACATTAATACCACCTTCCTAATACTGATTATAGCCATAATGCCACCAGAACAAATCTGAGCTTTGTGCACTGTATGTTCGATAATGAACTTTTTGGAGCTCTTTCATTGGCTCTGTGGGATCAGATACCATCTGAAGTGAAAGTGACTATTTGTCATCGTGAACACATCATCACACACAGTGCACCATGAAATGTGACCCATCACACGTGCACACGTGGAGCAGTGAGGAGCAGTAAAGTAGACTGTACATTGCTCAAGGGTTATCTAAGTGGTGCCCGGGCCAAGCCATCACTGCGCCATAACCCACCTCTGCTCCCCTAACATGTCAGTGAACCTTGGGCACCCATGACTCTGTCTGGGATTCACCGGATTTGTTCCTGGGATCACTGTAGCAACTAACCACTGCATATTGGGACACCTACTGTTCACTGCCTAGTATATCCCACCTCTTACCAGATGCTATTGTAGCAATATAATCAATGCTGATTTCATTGTTATGTCTGATCACTGTAACATACCTGTGCTTTTATGACATTTGTGCAAACGTATGTGTAATAAATGATCATTATCTCTCTTTTCTTCATCATTTCCTAAGCTCTCTTTATTCTTTACAATTAAACAGCCTTTTGGTTATAATTTTGCTCTTAAGACTCATACGTTCATGGCACATTCAAAGAGGAGGGCGAACCGAAACACTACTTACAACGTCAGTGGGCGGAGTTAAAGGGCTGTAGGTTGAATTGTTAGATCTTGTAAGGTGTGCACTCATGTTTTTGTGCTTTGTTGTATATGTTTTACCAAGTTTTCTTGTTTAGTCTTGTTCACATGTGTTTTCAGTTACCACGTGTTTGTTTTGGGTCCTAGCCATGTGCTTTTGTTTGGGTTTTTTGGTTTCCGGTCACATGTGTGTGACGTCACTCTTGTCTCCAGGTGTGCATTGTTGTGAATCAGTATTTAAGTTCCATTTGTGTTATTGCTGGTTGTGAGTCGACAGGGATTATACCCAGTGTAACGTGTTCATGTGCCTTGTACTTGTATTGTTTATCAGTATTTCTTGTAGATCGTTAGTAATAAACCTGCTTCAATATTCCTAAGTGAAGGTTTGTGTTTACTTCTCCACAACTCTCCTACAACATACCCGAGTTGCTGGTGTTGTTGTTTTCGAGTGGAACGTTACAGATCTATATAAAAGTGTGGGGTTTCATGACGTCACAAAACACTGAATTCAACAAAGACTGTTTTTCTTTTTTACATTAATTTGCATATAT
This sequence comes from Lepidarchus adonis, assembly GCA_037576955.1. Classification (NCBI taxonomy): domain Eukaryota; kingdom Metazoa; phylum Chordata; class Actinopteri; order Characiformes; family Lepidarchidae; genus Lepidarchus; species Lepidarchus adonis. Next base: position 25,737,772 of record JBBIGC010000082.1, on the reverse strand, counting down.
ATTGGACTTAGTTGGTGGGAGGATGGGTTTTTGCCCCTGAATGGACCATTTAAAGAGCAGATCATCATAAAAAGTAAAGCTAGTGTATTTGCATTGAGTTTATCTAAGCCGCTCTTTTTACAAATAACAATCAGGCTGTCTAATTTGTTTTACTCCTCAACCATGTTAAACTAAATATTCACAAGCCCATGCTTTTATTTTCAGAGCTTTTTTGTCACCTTGAACACTTTAATCTTGTTCCACTCTTCGCCCTTACCCAGGGGAAATCACAGGATTTTGTGTCTTAGTCTTAAAAGAATTGCTTTAATGTGTATGAGTTTGAATGTAAGCTAATTACTCTTGATTCTGTCATAAGGACATGACCCTCGTCTAGTCTATTTAGTCACAACACAGTGTTGTCTTTTTCATGGCCGCTGGTGGCGGCATTTCCATGTTACACTTAAACACCTGTGTTTTCTCGTCTGAATAATACTATCACGTAATAAACTGAAGATAAAACATGCTACATCTGGCTAGTCCACTCTGAGCATAAGTGTGACAATTTAAAAAAAAATGGAAAACATCAGCCACAAAATAATGGATCTAATATTACAGAGGTCCCCAAACTTTTTTGCGCCAGAGGCCGGTTTAATCTCAGACAATATTTTCGGCATTTGACGCAGATAAAAACATCAGAATAAAATAATACAACCAACACAAAAACTGTGATATTTTGTAAATATAATAATAAACGTGAATCTATTGTGTAATTATATGTAACTTTATTAGCAGCGTCTTTCTGAAATGCGCTAACAACGATCAGAGTAACGTCCTCCTCTACCTCTCACTCGCTCTGGTCACTCTGGTCACTATGGTAACGCGTAACACCTGGTACATTCCAATCTGTTGGTTGCTAAAGATAGAAATACGCTTCCATTTCCAGTTGGTGTTTTTTTATGCACAAAACTAATTACTGGCCAGTAGATCTATGTGGTCTATCTTCTTGCACTAAAAAGCCATACTCTAAAAAGTCTCCCAATGGCCGTTTCAGCGTCTATGCCCAAATGAGGAATGGGTCAAATGCTAAGGAAAAGATATATTAGCTTCATAGCCAAATACCTACAAGCAACCAGCCTCATTTATCAAAGGCAGAAAATAGGAAAAGGAATAATAGGATTGTGTAGTTTTATTATTATTATTATTAATGGAATGTAATATTCTACACCTGTGCAAGGTTTCCAGGCTACTGGGTGAATTACTAGAAGAGTTTTTCAAGATGTTTTCATGGACCATTGCAGTGGTGCCAAAACTTTAACCAGGTGTTTAAGGGCTTTAAATCATGTATCTGCCACACACACTATAGTACAGTGTACACACACCGCCATTGCTTTTGCTGCAAAATATCAATACATTTACTTTCCTGTGATATTCAGATTTCCAACTATGATTTTAAGCTGCTCATTATAAGTATAAAACGGTTGCAACCTGCATATCTTAATGATTACAGTCTCTACAAACTGCAATGAAAGATACTGTGAATGAGTTTTTCTGGCTGAAACACTGTTGCAATAAAAGGCAGTATCATCATTAGGAGATAAGTAGAAAGGCAGACTTTACTTGAATGATTAAGGCTGCAGGAATGCAGTGTTGTAGAAATTATATCTATAATATCTATATCTATAAATCTATAAATATTTTCTACAAACATTTCCAGAAAAGTTTTAGTGTATTTTAAATATAAATAAATTTAACATTTGATGTATCAACCATTAAAAAAAACAAAACAAAACAAAGGTTTACTACTGTGTTACATCACCTTTCCTTTTAATTACACTTTTTAGTTGTTTGGAGAGTAAGGACACTAACTTTTGCGTTTTGCACATTCTTACTATATACAGTGGAGTGAAAAATTTGTTTGCCCTTTTCCTGATTTTTCCCCCATGTTTGTCACACTTAAATGTTTCAGATCATCAAAAAAAAATTATTAAATATTAGATATTAGTTAAAGACAAGTAAACACCAAATGTGTTTTTAAGTGAAGGATTTTATTATTAAGGGAGAAAAATTCAAAACATACATGACTCTGTGACAAAGTGATTGCCCCACTGCAGGACGTGGAAGATTTGCTGTGATACATGGAACCATTAATTCTGCTGTCTACCAAATCTGTTTGTCTGGCTATCTGTTTGTGACCTCAATCTGAAACGAACTTGGGTTCTGCAGCAGGACAATGATCCATAACACACAAGCAAGTCCACCTCTGATTGGCTGAAAAAACCCCAAAATGAAGACTTTGTATTGGCCTTGTCAAAGTCCTAACCTGAATACTATTGTATTGAGATGCTGTGATATGACCTTAAAAAGACAGTTCATGCTAGAAAACCCTTCAATGTGGCTAAACTACAACAATTCTGCAAAGATGAGTGGGACTACATTTCTCCACTGCTGTAAAAGACTCATTGCAAGTTATCTCAAGCGCTTGATTGCAGTTGTTGCTGCAGGGTGGTGTTTTGAATTTACTTATGTTGTCTTTTCAAAACTTGTTCTGACATTTTAGAAGTGAAAATGTCATCACATTTTTATGCAATATTATAGCAAAAACAGATTTATATTACTAAATAAATTTTAAATGAGACCACAGGATGTTTCTGTTTTTAAAACTATAGATTTTCTATAGCCATAACCATAAAATGGTCTCTGTAAAATCAAATAATTTTTGTTGCAAATGCATGAATAAAATATTATATTTATACTCAACAACATCATAGGTTTGGAAATCATTAGGAAGAATATGCTGATTATAATTATAGATTAATTTGTTTATTGGATCCAATCTCAGGCAATTATAATGCTAAATATTACAATAATACAACGTTATTATTATTATTATTATTATTATTATTATTATTATTATTATTATTATTATTATTATTATCATCATCATAATGATTATATGATTGATTTTTGTTCCCAATGTTTTCCCAGTATTTATTTTGTTCCCATATTTAATTTATAATATTTAAATCTATCTTTCTATATTTTTTATTAAATAAAAAATGTATTAATTAATATAAAAGGTTATTCCAAACTTGTGGTACAATAGTATTTTCCTGTGGTAAATAATCCCTAACCACAAGTTCAAATGGCAGGAGAAAGCAGCAAGCTAAGCTTTTCAAAACTCTGTCTGATTTGTGCTATCCTTGGATCTTTCCCCGGGGCTAACTCCTGTAGGCTACAGCCACTGGGGCGCCTGTGGCTTTAGACTAGAATAGGGCTTACACGAGCTATAGCTACCCAAAGGGGTCAAGAGGACATTTGTGAAGCCCTCAGGTTCTCACATCTAACAGTAGTCGCTGGAACATACTGTAGATATACATATTAGACACCTAGAGAGTTGATGATGATGTGAAAGAATGTAAAGTTTTGCTATATGTTTCAGCAACATTACACTGTTTAAAGACTGTGGCAAAAAATATCATGTAGAAATCCTTGTATACATTTCTGTTTTAAATAACAGACCAGAGATCTTTAGTTTCCCATATTTAATGCACTGCACTCTGTTAATTGTTTAATGCTGCAAAGCCACAGAACAGTAACCAGTGTCACTTGTCGCAAACGCTTACAATGAAGTCTCAGAAGCTTGCCTTGTCCGTAGACTTTTCTTTTATGTTATATCATGTGGTTGATAAGGTACATGTGTAATATTTACCTGTAGAAGTGGATCCCAGAAGTACACCCCCAGAATGTAATGTAGGAATAAGACAAGCTGGTAGAAGGAGTGTGATGCTGTGAGAAATAGTTTGCTAGGAAACTCCAGACATTAATGTGGACATTAATTTGACACTTGCCAAATAAATAAACATGGTTGCAAACAAAGTACATCCCTTCAGGGCAATGATGTTCCCAGTGACACTGGTCTTATCAGCAGATATGTGCACACTGCACACATTGTTTGACTTGATGTTTAATGTGCTACCATGGCTTTTCTGCATCTCATTCTGACTCAGCATCTGTGGAAAATGCTGCACAGAATCCATGACACTTCCACATTCACCAACTTACTGGACTTATATAATCTGCTGCTAATATTGTGGTGACAATTTTCTTTTTAATTTACCACCTGGGGTCTTGTAGAGTACACACCAGTCATAATATTTTGGCAAGTATCATAACTCTTGGGTAAGTAAAGTCAATGGCTTAAGTCAGTTAAAGTTTATTTCAGTGGTTTTATATATGAATTATATGAATCATAAATAAATGTATTTAGAAACTAAATCTGTTTCTACATTCCCAGTATACTCATATTTACCAAAAAAATATATTAAATACTAGAAAACACTGCCATATAGTGTTTGTTGTTTATGACTGCTGAGATGCTTGAGGTGGCTCATCTTAATCTTAGGTCATTTAATTATGGACTTTTTCCATTTGAATTGCCCAAAAATGCATTGAATAAAGAAAAAACTGATGATGTTCCTTGCAACAAAAATTGTTTACTGATATGTATCGATATATAGAAAAAGACATTTTGTAATATTTAAAAACGATTTGCAATTTAAAAAACAATTCAGGTCAACTGAAACAAATGTACAGTGGAGGAATTATTTATTTGACTCCTCGCTGTTTTTTTAAGTTTGCCCATTGACCAAGAACTTAATAGTCTATCATTTTAATGGTAGGTTTATTTTAAAAGTGAAAATAAAATATCAAAAAGAAAATCCAGAAAATCACATTTCATTAAATGTATAAATTGATTTGCATTTCATTGAGTTAAATAAGTATTTGATCTCCTCCCAACCAAGGGTTCTGGCTCCCACAGATAGGTTAAATACTCCTAATTTCAACTCATTACCCACATTAAAGACACCTGTCTCAACTGGTCACCTGTATAAAAGACACCTGTCCACAGACTCAATCAGTCAATCAGACTTCAACCCCTCCACCATGGGCAAGACCAAAGAGCTGTCTAATGATTTCAGGGACAAGATTGGAGCCCTGCACAAGGCTGGAATGGGCTACAAAACCATAAGCAGGAAGCAATTGTTCAAAAGAGGGAAGAAACATACAATAACCACCAATCTACCTTTGACTGGGGCTCCACGCAAGATCTAAACTTGTGGGGTGATGAGCATGATAGGCACACACACTTAGTGTCTACAAAACTCCTACAAAAGTCTCCCGACCTTAATCCCATAGAAAACCTGTGAAGGGAGCTGAAGCTTGTTGCTAAGCGACAGCCTTGAAACCTTAATGATTTAGAGCTGACCTGCAAAGAGGAGTGGACTAAAATTTCTCCTGCTATGTGCTCAAACCTGGCCATCAACTTCAAAAAACATCTGATCTTTGTGCTGCCAACAAGGGTTTTGTTGCCAAGTACTAAGTACTAAGTTTTGCTAGGGGATCAAACACTCAATGAAATGCAAATCAGTTTATATATTTTATATAATGTGATTTTCTGGATTTTCCTTTTGTAAATCTATCTCTCACTGTTGAAATAAAGTTATTGTCTGTTTATTTTTTTGTCAGTGGGCAAACTTACAGCAAGGGGTCAAATAATTATTTCCTCCATTGTATGTGTGTGTGTTTTTAAGTCCTCCACTCCCAACGGCCTCACTTAAAAATTATACCATTTACATGTGTCAGTTTATTGTATAATCATTATGACTGTTATCATGATTGCCCCCTTATCATCTCCATCAATGCTGTCTTACCCATCAATGCTGTCTTACCAATCCCCATTGGAATGTCCAACACTTTTCCTGCTGCGCTGTCTCCCAAGTGGAGTTGCAGTCAGCTATGGGCATTTGTCAAGAATAGTTGTGCTAAAGGTCCACTAATAATGCTGCTGTCCTTGTGATGCCAGCTAGCTCATATATTATCTCAGAACAAATGCCCAGGGGGACTCATCTGTACTGGAGCACAGGCCATGCATCACTGGCTTGCTGTTCAGAAAGCATACAGTATTTTGACTGGCGAGAAAGCTATGGCCATCCACAATCTCTCAGGGTGCAACTCTTCATGTTGCCCAAAGCAGCAGTTTGTAATGGACTTGTTGTGTTTTTAACACTTGAAATGTTTTCACCAATCAGCTCACAACATTTTAAGATGCAATCAGCTCCCACTTGCTCAGCTTACTTTAAAGGTGATTTGCCTTCAGTAAATCAAGAGATTTTATTTTCTAGTCTGTTGCTTGAAATAGAACAGTTTCTCATTTACATCCCCAGTAACAGTAATGTTTTCTGCAGGCGTTGTGGCTGTAGGTGAACGCAAGCTTGTTCTTCTGTGACTGGAAGGCCAAAATGAAAGCATTTAAAGCAGTGATTTGTCCAAATATCTAATACTGTACTTTAATGTTAAAATTAGCCATGATGTAAAAACGAGTGAACTGAATTTTAAATAATGAGTTAACAGAGTGTAAATTACAGATTAAGTTCAGTCAACTCTTAATTTGATTATAGATCAGATATTGCAAAACATGTTTGGTGTCCAATTTTAGCTGCTTTAGTATTACACTGGACAGCATATTGTTTAGTATCTCACAGTGAGAAGGGAGGTGGGTTTCCTCAGGGAACTCCTGTTTCCTCCCATAGTCCAAATATATGTATTTCACTGGTTGCCTGCCCTGCAGTGGATTACTGTATTATCATGTTCAGGGTATTTCTGCTCCTTTGTCCTAGACTCCAGAGACCCTTGTTAGAGTAAGCAGTTTAGAAAATGGATGAATGGGTAGTTTTGCATTGAAGCTACTGTTGGAGGCTAATGACTAGTGTTGGAAGGTTATTTACTAAAAATAGCATTGAGTCAACTGCATGCCTGAATTAAATGGCTTATATAGACAGAATTATCATACCTATTGCAATAAGAGTCATTTTAAAGCCACATTTACTGTAATTTTCTTCATGTTTTCAGATAAGTAAAATGTGTCAGAAACTACATAAGCATTTGATCCAGATAATACATTGAGATAATCGAAACTTCGAATCCTTTCAGGAAGAGGTCAGGTCGTCAAACTGATTTCAAAGATTTTATTAGACAGAGAGAAAAATTACAGTTACAAGTTAAAAGTTTGTGGAAAGTCAAAATTATCATCCTTTGGGATCCTGAGAGATAGAGAGATAGATTGCAAGCACATGTTAGAAGTGTGTGTCTGGGATTTTTATGGAAATGGAGATGAATGGGCGTATAATGGGTGTGTCAATGGGTGTGTTCAGAGTCATGTGATATGACACATATTGATTTATGTTTGACGCATGCTCCTGTTTTGTGTGTGTGCTTTTGTGTCCTTCATAGGAACAGAACATTTTGTTTATGATAAGTGAAGCTGTGCTGTGTTGGAGACGCTATGTGTCAGATTTACCAGTTCTGTGACCCCGGAAACAACACATTACAAATACAAGAGATTTTTCGACATGATGCAAAAAATTCAACACAATCTGAGGTGAGTTTAATGATTTAGGCATGAAGTTTGCACAATGCTAAATGGTTAGCTATTAGCTTAGCTTATTATTCATTGGCTATATTAACCTTGTATCACCTGCGTAAATCCGAAGAAGCATAGCAAATAAAAAAAGAAAAGAAAAGAAAAAAAATGCAGCACTGTCTACTCATAGCTGTCTACTTTAAATGTTCTAGTGTGGGACAGGGCAGCTACAGTGCATGCATTACATCAGGGGTGTCGAACTCCTGGGGGTCATGGAGGGCTGGTATCCAGCACAGTTTGGTGGTTTTCCTCCTCAAACACACTCACCAATTAACAGGTGGGTTGAACCAGGTGAGTCTGAGCAGGGAAATCATCAAACTGTGCAGGACACCAGCCTCCGGGACTGGAGTTTGACACCCCTGCTTACATGATGGACAGAAGTCTTATAATGCTAATTTCCTTTGAAAACAAAATAATTTAACTGCAATCATGGCATAATGATTTGGATACCACACAATCTATGTGCAGGACCTTACGATAAAGTTGTATGCAAACTCATATAGTTAATTAATACAATTAAGTTCATTTTTGGCCCATTTTGACCAGACTATTGTCCATTAATATTATCACCCTAGGCACTTAGTCTGTAACTGAACATGTGTGGCACTGTGGCACTTCCATAGAGAACCTCTGTCAAAAAGAAAATCTTCTGGTAATGCAGTTACAATGTAGTTGATCAGACATTCACTGGTGCTACCAGGCAAATGAAAGTAACAAAGCTTATGTTGTGGTAGCAAATCAGAATCATTTAAACTAAAACCACACAAGCAAATCAATTTGAGATTTTGCAAAGCTTTCTTCATCTTTTCTTCTGATTCATAGCTACATTCACCTCATACGTAGCTCTGGATTAGAAGTAAAGTCAGCATTTTTAGTCAAACATAGATGTGAAAGCATTTATACTGAGCATAGAGCATAACTCAAATTCAACAGAGTACACCAAAAAGCTTTCAATGTGGTTAGAGCCGAGAACATAGTGTGACTAATCAATAGGCAGTTCGAGCTTTTGCCCTCAGCTGAATGACTCGTTTCATTGCGGAATGATGTGCTAATTTTTGTTCAGCTTTTATCTCACCAGTAGCTCAAGCTGTATTGGAAATTTCTCTGCATAAAATATTGTTTCTGCACAGTTATTCATCAAGAGTTGTAAATGCCATAAACGGCCTAGTTTACAGTAAGCACAAAATCTGCCAAAATCTTGTCCTCACCTCCGGCCTTCGGCCTCGCCAGAGAAAGAGAGTGTAAGTGTGACCTTTGTATGCTGAGCTGTTTTTTTTTTGTCATGCAGTATTTCTCCTGGAGTGGACGAAGTAATTATAAAATATTATGTTTACTAAACTGACAACTCAAAAAAATCATTTTTCTCCAAGAATTGTGTAAATGTACTTGCATATTTAATCTCCATCTACTCAACCCTTTGAAATCACAATCATGATGAATGCTAAATGTTTTAGTAGTTTGGACTAGACAGTGAATTCTACACTTATTAGACTAAAGAATTAAATAAAATATAAATTATTTAAAAAATGGCAATACATACTACATGTGAATGGAATTGTAATGAGAACCTGGGAATAAACGATTAATTGGGATTTGTTCCAAGTGAGCAAATATTCCAAAGAATAAATGATGCTGGCATGACAGCTTACGTAGGCGTATGCACAACTTTCAAGAGGAAGTCATAAATTCTGATTTCAAAGGAGTTTGCAAAAGAAAACTTATTTCTAAGGTTTGCTTTTGACATCTGCAATCAGCGATGACTCAGGGGGCATCTACATCTGTGTTTTCGCTTGCCTTTAGGATCATTTCCCTTACTGCCAAACACCTCATAATCAAAGCAATGCATTCCAGTACAACAGTGCACACGCTAACAATCAGGGAGACACATCATTTAAAGCAGAACAATCTCAGTGTGCGGAATTCCACACAGACAGATACAAACTGGAAGTAAACATTATTTTGTGTGTAAAAATAATTTCAACACATTAAGCCAAATGCCATGTTCATACACACATGGACACACAAGGTCAAGCTGTGGTGAAAGGTCACATCAAATTAAATCATGGCAGCTATTTTGAACTGGAGCATCAGTTTTTTTTTAATAATCACACAGATACAATTTCCCAGCTGCAGAGGAACAATCATGGCAAAGGAGCCTGACTAGAGAGATGATCTGCCTCTGACATCAGTATGTTCAATGCACTCAAATGCAAGCAGAAGAAATCTCTAAATTGCAGTTGCATTTATTCAACTATTTATAGAGGCCTGTGCCCTCCACATTTCTAAAGCCATCACGTATTTTATATCGCACATCACACACCTTATCTAAATACATATGCATCATTAATTCATACCATATGCTGTAAATGAGACAGGATCACAGTGCATAGCACAGGCAGATGGAATTTAGAACTATTTTAATATACAATAGCATTCATGCATTTGCACCACAAAACATATCTGACTCATTAGAGGTATTATACATTTACGAAGGACACATTAATCATCTCCTTTGCTGAACGTAAATAGCACAAGGACAGCAAAGCTCAATTAAACTCTAAGTAAAGGTGTTGGCTAATTGCACCAAACTTTCACCCATTGCGTTCTTTAATGTTCTTCAAAGAACGGTTACTTTGGTAGTTCAGTTCTTGTCAATTAATCAAACTCAAATCTAATTTAGGTCAGTTAGGTAGTTTCCAGTGTCGCTCAAGGTTTTTTACTTCTCTTTTGGGCTTCTTCCACTGGGGGTCGCCACAGCGAATCCCCAGTTTCCATTTCTTCTTGTCCTTTGCATCTGCCTCCTTCACAACAACCACCACCTCTCTCTTCACATTCATGAACCTCCTCTTTGGTCGTACTCTTCTCTTCTTGCCTGGGAGCTCCATCCTCAACATCCTATTCCCAATATACTACAAACCAACCCAATCTCACTTCTTTGGTGTCTACAAACCATCCAACCTGAGCTGTTCCTCTAATTCTGTCCATTAACCGTCCACCTCAGCATCTTTAACTCTTGCTGGTGTCATAGATCACTTCTCAACCCACTCCACCCTGTCTGTACTCTCTTCTTCCACAATCCGCATTATTCCGGGCTGTAACCCATTCACCTTATATTTACAGTCATGTATTCTGTCTTAGACTTTCAAACCTGTTTTCTCTAAAGCATATCTCCACCTCTCCAAGGTCTCTTCCAGCTCTTACCTACTCATGCTACAAACATCACAGCCTCAAATCATAGTCTGAAAACATCATAGTCTTGTAGGGTCCGGCGTTGGCGCTCCACTTTTAGCCACTAGAGGGGGTAGTTATTTTACCTTAGGACTCTTGTTCTCAC
>JBBIGC010000082.1:25712846-25726879 GCA_037576955.1 Lepidarchus adonis | reverse complement strand
ACGTCGGATGGGGGGGTGACAGCATCCAAGCATCCCAGTTTACCAGAAAACTCTGTGCCTGAGAACCCTCTGGTTCTACCCCTTGTCTAAAACTAACAGAAAGCTTGACTAAATAAATACGTTTTTAGCCTGGACTTAAATATTGAGATTGTATTATTCCATAACTGCAGGGCTTTATAGGAGAAAGCTCTGCCCCCTGCTGGGACGTTGTGATCTAAGTAGGTGTGGTGGATTATAAGGGACTAAGAGTTCACTCAGATACTGTGGTGCAAGACTAGTTAGTGTTTTATAGGTTAATAGTAGAATTTTACTTGTCAGCCCCCTTTTGATCAAAGGTCTACGGCTAACCTGAGCATTGGAGCATTCTCAGCCCAGCAGGGACACTGACACAATAGTGACACCAGCAAGAAGAACAAACTAGAACAAACTAATAAAATGGCCATTAAGTGTAAGTCTCCGTTCTGTTTCTTGAACTAGCATTCTCTTCAGAATGCTAAATAAAGTCCTTCACTTCAGATGATTACAAAATATGACTTTATGCAACAGTCAGAGCAGCACACATGCGTAGATGGGTTAAATGCAGAAGTCACATTTCATTGTGTTCACTTTGTGTGATGGGGCATGTTCACAATATAGAACACAGATAAATATGGATGGTCCATCAGTTATGATGGTCCGTCTTGTGACTTGCATTTCACTTACAGTGTTTAAATTATTTGCCAAAATGAGTTAAAGACTTTGATAAACCTGGGGAATATGCACATTGTGGGTTGCACCTAACTGCTCCCTTATAAAAAAAAAAACCCAAATAATCTGTTATAATGTATGGCATAATAGTCTAGGGTCATTTTTTAAATAAATACACAGATGTTCACAACTAATCCAAGAGACGCATCTTTGTTTTCCTGCAGAATGTCAAAGACCAGATAACAGAGGCTTGGCTTATTTGGTTTAGACTTTGCTGAGCAGCAGGAGTGTTCAGAGACCAAGCAAAAAAAGTGAGAGTGTTTTGATTTCCTTTCATTTCTATTGACTGAACTGACTAATGAAAGCAAACCTTTTATGGCATATTCACTCAACCCCAAACATGAAGTCGAACGCTCTCAATATATATGGGCAGTTTATAAAGAGTGAACTCTCCTCTGTATTTTTTAATATGTATGCAAAGTAAAACTAAGCATGCGGTCCACTGGCATCACGTCCTCCAGTAGCTGAACACATTTATGTGATGTAGAAGATATTTGTGGGCTTACGGGTGGTAGCCCTTGGCAAAATATTCCATTACAGTAGGATAAATCAGAACATTAATGTATAATTGAGGTGGTATCCTGGCTGGTTATTTCATTTTTAGGTGGGAAACTTACCTTCTTCATTTTCTGCCAGTGGCACATCAAGTATTAAAATGCAGTAGTGTGTTTAGACAAAAATGAGTGTTGAGTCCCAGTGGTGAGGCATCTACAGGGCCTACAGAAACGCTGGCAGGAGCAATGCTTCTCGTAAAGATATAGACTGTGTTTGATGGTCTATTTTAAACTGTATCACCCTTTTTGTTCCTCTTCTGGGATTCATTTAAAGCAGCAAGAGCAAAATGTGGTGTTGTGGTGCTTGGTGCCAAAGGTCCTGCCTTGTCATGGAGACGCAGGGTCTTTTTTTTTACACTGGTTTTCTTCCATGTACATCATGTGAACTGGAGATACCAAATTGCCCCAAGATGTGATCGTATGTGTGAGTGTTTCTCACCCTTTCACTCTGAGGTGCTGGGATGGGCTACAGCCAAAAAAAAACCCACCCTGCCTTGAACCCAACCTCATGACCAAGGTTTGGATAAAGAGCTGAAAAAGTGAGAGTCGCTTATTAGCTCAGGGTTTTAAAGTGCAAACAGTATTATGTTGCAACTTGAGACAAACGTTGTAACGGTCCAGTTTAAAAAGGTCATATTTTCTTTTGCATGTCCAACCTCCCACACATTTGTGGGTGCAGCATTGATAGGTATTGAGAGAAAATTGAAAATGCATGATATAAGACATTCAAAAGGAGATATGACAGCAGAACGTGAAAGGAAGGTGAACACAGTCTTGCTTGCTTCCTCAAGCACAGTTTAAGCACTTCAGCTTGACAGAAGCTCTTAAGGTGGGGCTGGATATTCAGTCTTTTTAACAGAATCATCTGCTGGTGCTTCAAGGTGCCCTTCTGAGTTTTCTGACTTCGTTTAGAGATACAGCTCGACTTGCTTGTTGAAGGAGATATTTTTTGCTCAAGGTTTGGATTCCTCAGGTCTATCTTGCTAATGCAGGCAGAAGGGATTATGTTTCATTGCTCTTAAAATATCGTATACATTCAAGGGTACAAATAAGATCTGCTTAACAGAAGCACACTGGGCTGTTCTGAAGCTAAGCTGTGCAGCTGAAAGAAAAGAACTTACCTTTACTTTATTCTTACCTTGGTTTATCACTGAGTATACTTCACTCAATTCATCATTTTAGATCATCAAATATTTAGGATCATGAGAATTAAACATAGGAAAAAAAGCAGTCTGAGAATAGGGGTGTGAGGGCTGTTAAAATTAAGTTTATTATTGGGCCCATAGTCTAGGAAGCTGTGCAAATAGTTTAGTGTCTTTCTATCAGCAATAACACAAGTAATCAATAGATAAATAATCAATAATCAATTTGTTTAGTGTGTGAAAAGTAGTTCATATGTTATGGGAGCTGGGTAGAACAGTATGGTGAATCCCTCTTCAATGCCTCCAGTCATAGGATGGATGTCTGATGTACTGTTTGCTGTATTAATCTAATTTTATTGATTCTAAATGTATTTTTATATTAGTGATATGAAAATAAAAAAAATACTAACGCTTATTGTCTGTTTAAACTTTTACATTTACCGTATTTCCCCAACGATAAGCCACACTTTAAACATCAATTTTACAATCCTGGTGTCTAAAAACATGATAACACATTAAAGTAGGTGGCATCCCCAATGATTATTTGAATTTAAATGAACTGTTTGAAAAGCAGCGCAAATTAAAAATAGATAAGAACTTTTTGCTACTTTACATTACATCTCAGTATATAATACAAGCTGGAAAAAGCAACATTACTCGGCTCACCCTCCTCATCCGGTCCCATGGTGGGGCTCAGGTGTCAAGGCCATCGCAGCGTGGGTGGTTCCGCCTTCTCCATCGCTCTGCTTTCTCTCTCAGAGTCCGCACCAACGATGTTCCTTTCACGGAGTGGGCCCACGTCCTGCCCCACAATGCCAGCTCACTCTCCGCGACCTCAAAGGGCAGAGTCCTCGTCTGGTCCCATGGTGGGGCTCAGGTGTCACAGCCATCCCAGCGTGTGCAGTTCCACTTTCCCAGTACAGACTCTCAGGCCCAAATCAGCTGGGCCGCTGGCCTCATTCATCCACCCTCCTGGCGCGGGCTCCATGACCGCCTCTTTCCACCTGTGCCTCCACCTGCTCCCTAAACTCTTTTTACAACTGACATTGTCACAAAACAGAATTACATTAACAGCTTTTTCATTCATTCGTGTCAGAGACTGTAATGAGCAAACTAAAGGAAAAACTGCCAAAACTGTAGGAAGAAACCTTGGGAGGAACCGAGGCTCAGAATGGGAACCCATCTTCTTCTGATCGACACCGGAGAGTGATAAGAGAATATAAATGAATAAATAAGAAGCAGTAACTAAATAAGAGTAGCAATGTGTTCAGATTGAAGAGGCGTCTGCAGTTCCTTGTGTGCAGGTGGACCTTTGAGTTAAGATCAGATAATTGGTTCTAACCATATGGGCTCTCCTCAGTAGAAGTGAGGGGGTACATCATGCCAGTCCACATGTCCCTCCCTCCTTGTCCAGGGTCCTCTCAGTGCAACCTTTCAGGGTGCTGTAAATGCTTCTTCTCCCTTGGTCACTCCAACGACTCGGTGCAATCTGCATGTGCCCCAGGGTGAGCACCACAAAACATAAGTGAGCATTTCTGCGGCTTATAGAATTGGGTGGTCAAGCAACATTTAGATTCTTTTGTGGATTCAGAAAGGAAAGGGAGACTATAACATTTGGACTGAATTTAAGGAAGCCGCATATGATTGGTCAACTGCATGATGAGTGGTGGTGCTGCAAGGTGTAGATTTTTGTTGTGGTGAGCTACCTGACAGCAGAACATTACAGTAGTCCAGTCTGCTGCTTACAAACACATGTATTAACTTTTCTGTGTCTTGTGTAGTGAGGAAACAGAACTTTGATACTGTGGCAACATGTGATTTCAATGTCTGACATCCAGATTATGGGCGGAGCAACTAAACCATACGTTCAGAGCCTCTACAATGAATGCAGACATTACAGTATTCCTATCTACACCACTTCCTTCAAACACTAGCACCTCATTGTAAATATATATATATATATATATAATATAGATTTGATATAATGTATGTTTGAACATTAGTAATTCATTTTACACATATATTTAAACATTAGTTTTGGTAATTAATTAATTTAGAAACCAAAAATCTGAGGAGCCTCTTGTGGGCTCAGTGACTCAATGCCATAAGAACCGGAATCTCTTAAAATAGCTGGAATTCCCATCACTAACTGCTAAAAGTGCAATGGGCATGTGAGCACTAGAATCAGATCAATAGAAGCAATGGTCTTCCTATGCTTGGGTGGGTTGGCGCTGTTTTGGTAGCACATGGATGACCAACAGTAGATTAGGTATTTTGCCTCATGGGTTATATATTTTATGAGATTAATTTTTAAAAAATGACATTACACTACATGTCTTATTACTGAAATACTTTATATATTATATATATTGTTGGTTAGTTGGTTAGCACATTCTGACACGAATGTGGCTTCATTCGTGTCAGAGACTGTAATGAGCAAACTAAAGGAAAAACTGCCAAAACTGTAGGAAGAAACCTTGGGAGGAACCGAGGCTCAGAATGGGAACCCATCTTCTTCTGATCGACACCGGAGAGTGATAAGAGAATATAAATGAATAAATAAGAAGCAGTAACTAAATAAGAGTAGCAATGTGTTCAGATTGAAGAGGCGTCTGCAGTTCCTTGTGTGCAGGTGGACCTTTGAGTTAAGATCAGATAATTGGTTCTAACCATATGGGCTCTCCTCAGTAGAAGTGAGGGGGTACATCATGCCAGTCCACATGTCCCTCCCTCCTTGTCCAGGGTCCTCTCAGTGCAACCTTTCAGGGTGCTGTAAATGCTTCTTCTCCCTTGGTCACTCCAACGACTCGGTGCAATCTGCATGTGCCCCAGGGTGAGCACCACAAAACATAAGTGAGCATTTCTGCGGCTTATAGAATTGGGTGGTCAAGCAACATTTAGATTCTTTTGTGGATTCAGAAAGGAAAGGGAGACTATAACATTTGGACTGAATTTAAGGAAGCCGCATATGATTGGTCAACTGCATGATGAGTGGTGGTGCTGCAAGGTGTAGATTTTTGTTGTGGTGAGCTACCTGACAGCAGAACATTACAGTAGTCCAGTCTGCTGCTTACAAACACATGTATTAACTTTTCTGTGTCTTGTGTAGTGAGGAAACAGAACTTTGATACTGTGGCAACATGTGATTTCAATGTCTGACATCCAGATTATGGGCGGAGCAACTAAACCATACGTTCAGAGCCTCTACAATGAATGCAGACATTACAGTATTCCTATCTACACCACTTCCTTCAAACACTAGCACCTCATTGTAAATATATATATATATATATATAATATAGATTTGATATAATGTATGTTTGAACATTAGTAATTCATTTTACACATATATTTAAACATTAGTTTTGGTAATTAATTAATTTAGAAACCAAAAATCTGAGGAGCCTCTTGTGGGCTCAGTGACTCAATGCCATAAGAACCGGAATCTCTTAAAATAGCTGGAATTCCCATCACTAACTGCTAAAAGTGCAATGGGCATGTGAGCACTAGAATCAGATCAATAGAAGCAATGGTCTTCCTATGCTTGGGTGGGTTGGCGCTGTTTTGGTAGCACATGGATGACCAACAGTAGATTAGGTATTTTGCCTCATGGGTTATATATTTTATGAGATTAATTTTTAAAAAATGACATTACACTACATGTCTTATTACTGAAATACTTTATATATTATATATATTGTTGGTTAGTTTTCTGGTGGGCCAGGCCCTATTTTGAGTAATTCTGACACACAACTTCATTTAGTATCATGAAAACACATCAGTTAAATATAGCAAAGTATGCCAAGTATTTTGTCAATGGAAAATGTCTCCACATGATCATGATATCTCTGGGAAGATGTTTGCTTGCATGTAATGAGAGCATTTGTATTGTAAGCAGATCTCTAATATAAGCAGGCTTACAGTGATTTCAATAAAATAAAAAAAATAAAAAATAAACCTTCATCAGTCTGCCCCATGGCTGAAAAATACCAATTTGTGCCCATTGAGCTATTTCCTCCATTTATGCCTCCAATTAGCGTGAGGCGGTGGGGCCCAAACGATTATACAGCCAATTAAGTAAAAAGAGAAGCGTTCCAGCAATGAAGGAATCTGGGAGGTCTAAGCATGGAGGAGCACAATGGCTTTCGACAGGCCCCATATGCTCGTGGTAGAGGCCGGAATTGAAAACGAAAGGACAGATGTTGGCAAGAATCATTTGGGGATCAGACTTTATCAAAGAGTTTGCGAGCTGTCACGACTCCGACAATGCACTCGCTGAGATCACTGTTCTTAGTATAGCCTTGGGGAAGACAGGCGGCATTCTATGAGCCTGAAGTGGGTTTTACTCTTTTAATTTAGTCACCTCATTACTTGTTGTGTGATCATCACACCAAGGAAAGGGTGGAATCGGATGGTAATTGTGGCGCGCCTCTGACATTTCTGGGTCATTCCCAGAAACTCATCTCAGGAGGAACCGGCAGCTCCATGTGTGGCAGCAACCAGCTGGGGATCAGTATGCATGGCCTAGTAAATCTGCCATTCTTCAGTGACGTGACATTAGTCTGGAACGGGGAAAGATCTGGTTTTGGATTGCGTGACCCAAAGACCTGGTCGAGATACAGGATCAGAAATCAAACTCTAATATGGACAAATGTACCTGTATCTCAGAGAAATGAAACCCAGTGATCAATGTCACACTAATGGAATATGATATAGTATTTCACCCCTGCCCTGACACTATTATTAAAGTATTGCATCTAAAGAATCCATTAATGTCAATCAAGCTTTTTTATAGCTTGCAAATCCTAATAGATTCTCTACATGTTTGATCCCATCTCTGTGGAAACAAGTAAATCTGAATATCTTAATTACAATCAATATAACCATATTAAGTGCGACTTCAATCTCCCTGAATGATTCCTACTATCGCTATCTGTTCTTTTTTATCTGAGACCAGCATCTATGCAATGAAGCTTGGCATTGGTGGGATAACTTAATACACCTTGGAGAAGAGACATCCACAGCTTTAAATGGATTTGATGGGTTTTTGAGAGTTTGGAGTTGCATATTACACAAATATAAGCAGGTATTGCATTTTCCGCCTTCTGAACACTCCAGTTCCCATACAAAGTATAAAAAACACCCTCCCTACAAAAAAGCATTAGTAAAATCATGGTGATTCCTAATCATGCTTTGCTGTAGCCGAATGGTAATAAATATGCAAGGTTTGAGTTCTGACAAATAGCCTGGGGCTGATGGTGCTAACTGATCAAAAAGGCTTGCACAGCTGACAGCTTCATTTCCATGTAAAGGTATCTGATGCATATTTATCAGACCCATCTGCTACATAGACATACAAGTTGAAAAACATAAATATATTGATGAAGGCATAGCCTTTTTTGAAGAAGGCAATGTGATCGCCACAACAATAAACTTAATAAAGTCGCCCACTTCACGTCTTTGATAAAAGAATGTAATAACTGAGAGAGTGGGTGGCAACCTAATACCATTTGTAAGAAATTTCATAAATAAATATGATAAAGCGTCGTTTGGCCAAACAACTGCCCATATATACTGATTATGTAACTTCAGGGTTTCTTCGTCCCCAATCTTATTTCCAAATGAATTACAACCACTTTGCCCAAATCACATTTAAACCTGTTATCATCCAATTTGTAAAAATGCAATATTCTGCACAATTGCAATGCCAGCCATCAACTTAATGATGTTTGTCAGGGTAACATTGTGTCCCATAAACTACCAAGAAAGTCTTTTCTTATGAAATTCAGAACCCATTGAGTTGCCAGTTTATTACTTTTATTGAGTTACTGTATATGTCTGAATGTCTGTAGACACTAAAACTTCTTTGCAAAGATTTTAAAGGGTGTTAGTGTCTCTGTTTGTTGCAATAACAGCTTCTACACTTCAATGGAGGCTTTACACCAGATATTGGAATATTGCTGTGAATATTTGAGCCACAAGAGTATAAGTGAGACCGGTTAGTGATATCGGATTATTTGTTCTGAAATACCATACCAGCTCATACTAGAAGTATTGGATGGAGCTCCATCATTCCAGGAAACTCCAGTGCTCTGCAGTTCAGTACTGGAGAGCTTTACATTGGTAATGCCATATGTGCACACAGAATGCCAATGCACCTTTAGCTGAAATCCCTTGAAGTGTTTGGACATATGCTATGTGAATGCCTGATAAAACAGTCAATGGGCCCAGGTAAAGAGTAGGTTTAGCAGTCCAATCAGTACATCAATCAGCTCTAACATTAAAACAACCTGCCCGTTATTGTTCACGTTGGAAGAACAACCTTGAAAGTGATGTTTTGAAAGTGTGTTTCACAGTGTTTTGACACCATTATCTCAGAGTCAGTGCACATTTTAGTTGTTCTACAGTAGCTCTTCTTTTGGATTGTAATGGAAGAGCTAGCCTTCGCTCCCCATGTGCATCAGTGAGTCTTGGGTAACCATGACCCTGTCTCCAGTTTACTGGTTGTCTTTTTATGGACAGATAGTGACCAGGAACTCACCATAAACATATCGTTTTTTTTATTTCGGAAAAACCTGCTAAGGGGAATAAGAAGACTTCACACAGGGTTTTGGTGCTCAAATAAGGCCATAGCCGCTTCCAGTTTATTTTTAAGCCCTGAAAAGAACTCACGGAACGGTGGTGGATGGCCAGGCTACCCAATTATCAATGGCTATGCTCATTACATTTATGGTGAGCCTGGCCATCCACCACCAAACACATAACCACATTAAGACTCCCTGAAACACATGAAATGTCATGGATAACATCTACCGCTCCCATAATGCACCTCCATCAACAGCCAATGAACCTGCTCCTCAGCTCCATTACAATATGTTTTAGAGATGATCACAA
This sequence comes from Lepidarchus adonis, assembly GCA_037576955.1. Taxonomy (NCBI): domain Eukaryota; kingdom Metazoa; phylum Chordata; class Actinopteri; order Characiformes; family Lepidarchidae; genus Lepidarchus; species Lepidarchus adonis. The sequence continues at coordinate 25,717,542 of JBBIGC010000082.1, read as the reverse complement.
TATGGCCCTCAGACACCTAGACTTGCATTTTCCTGCTTTTAGCACTGTTCATTTGCTGCCTTATACACACTCCACAGTAACTCCAGAGTGTTCTTCACTGCTCCTGTCAGTGATTTTAATGTTGTGACTGATCGATGTAGAGCCCAGTATATTCCTTCAAAAACCTGCTACTCTTTGGAGTCTTCCAGAGGCCTAATCACACTGGGACCTCCCGTTAGCTGGGCACTTTCATTATCTCTCCGGCTGCTCTATCACCAAAGCCCCTGTAGAGCTTTAGCTTACGTGTTAGGGGCCTTCATAAAGTACTCAGAAAGAAAGGGATAGAGCTGAATGGGTGAAAGAAGAAGGAAAAGGTGGCACAAAAGAGAGCAGGAAAGACAAGCGCCCGAGATGAATCTAACCTGTGGCTTAACATGGCCGCTTTTCGGCTTCCTCCACGAATAGAGACAAATAAAGCTTGTTTACACTTGGTTTGCCATCCCGCATTCTCTGAGCACGTTCAAGTCCCATCTGTCAAAAATCACAGCAATAGTCTGGAAAGAAAAAAAACGGAGCAGTGAACGAACGTGTAATGGAAGGAGGGCCTATTCAGTGACAGAATACTTTCATAGTCTGGCGAAAGCAATCCCTTGGGCCGAGCTGTGAAATGACAATGCTGCCATCTTTTCTGACAAGGGTCTTTTATCACACGGCTGCGGAGATCCTGGTCCCAATCAGAATTTAGAGAGAGGATGAGGGGAAGAGAGAATCTCGCTTGCGTCCATTTAACCGGCGCTAGTTGTTGATGTAGGAACTTCAGCTGATCTTGTGAGTGCAAGACATCAAATGAAAGTAAATCTACCTGTCACCAGTTTCAGAACAACGAGAGCGCCAGGAGAGATAAGGGCACTTAGAGTGTAAGTGAGTATGAGCGTTCAACACTGTGCCTCAACGATAATTAAGACCATGCTTGAGGGAATTTCACTTACCTGCTTTTGATTACTGATGTCAGGACGTCCCTGTCGAGGGAATTGGTTAGATTTCACACACTGACATTGATTCCTGTGCAAAAAGGACACTAGCAACTGTGTAGTCCATGGATAGGTATGCACAAGGGCATTCAAATTACCTGCAGTAAATGGGAAGGGTTTTTATTTGTATGGGTTTGCAACAACAGGGTTTACAAAAGCTGCCAATGATACACAGCACTGTGTAAAAGTCTTAGTCTGTTAGTACATTGTTTTTCCCCCATTTATCTCCGCAGTGAGTGTCTTTCTGCCAAAAAAACAAACGTTATCATTAGAATAAACAAAAAATAAATTTGTTTTGTGTGTAAACAGTAGTTGATATGTGTTGGGAGGTGTTAGAACAGAGCAGGTTTGGTGATTCTCCCTCAACACCTCCAGCTATTGCAGGAATGTGTGAAACTCTCTGAGTAACAGCACTTGATTTAACCACTGACTGAGTCCAAATAAGAGATTTGATGGTTCCAGTAAATGATTCCAGGCTTCCACAAGGAAAACTCTGCAAATGGGAACCAAACACATTGACCAACATGTACTGTTCACTGTATTAATGTTATTTGTATTGATTCTAATATTAGTGATCTGAACATAAACGAATAAAAAACACTTACAGCCTCTAAACAACTTGCATACACATTGCTCAGGTATTTCTCCATAGTACTGCACATGTGCAAGGTTCTCCCGAACTGGTTTGAGAACCACTGACGTAATGCTTTAGGTCTAAACTGTTTATTTATTGCAATGTTGCACTGTGTGCATCTCCTGTAGTGATCATACTGCACAGTTGTGATTTCAGCATGTTGCTTGCAGAGGAGATCATATAAAGTTTGTTAATCAGAGATTAAGACTAGTCCAGGACAGAATTTCCATTAAGAAGTTTTGTTCATTAGTGTCTAAGTTTACTTTCTTTTGAAAATAAATGCTTCACTGTAACATATTTTGTTCACATGGAAACTATTTCAAATAATGTACATATCTGGAATGAGTAAATTCCAATAAATTATTTTTTGCCAGTTTAAACATCTGTTACTTTTAACCAGTTGTAATATTGTTAGCCTGTTATTTCCAACCCTGGGCTTGGAAGCCCACCACCTGATCTGCACCAGGGAAACACTGTTCTTAGTTAAAATGTGATGAACCAATATGTTGTAGAGGCCTAGATATCTATAACTTCATTAATTCAATGTTTTCAGACAGCCTCCCAATTACTGAATCAAGCCATCATCCATCCTTGACAAGTCACCTGAATAAATGTCATTAGAATCTTGTTAATGGGCACAAGTTGATCAGAAGTAGACTAACATTCGCAGTATTATGGCCTAATAGAACTGGGCCTAGGCACAACTCATCAATAAGCCACCGCATGGCATGTTGCTAATAGCAAATTAACCCCATTGAACCAAGCATCTCACCAATGATCCACCCTAACAATTTGGCAATGGTTGCTTCAATCTCCTTTTTCAATCAGGAAAGTTATAATGTCTTCATGTACACATTGACCATAGTGAAACAGCACTAAATTTGTTATACCTTATTTCTATTACTTTACAAAGATGCTGAGGCATGTACAGTGGAGGATATACTTTGATTTTGATTTTGAAAGTTTGACCACTAACAAAGAAATGAACAGTCCATAAGTTTAATAGTAGGTTTATTTTAATAGTGAGAGACAGAATGTCAAAAGAAAATACAGGAAATCACTTTATATAAAATATTTTGACTTTCATATCATTGAGTGAAATAAGCATGATTCCCTAGCAAAACAAGATTAGTACTAGATGGCAAAACCAACATAGCAAGAAAATTTTTGTTCCACTCCTCTTTGCAGATCAGCTCTAAATCATTAAGGTTTCGAGGCTGTCACATGGCAACTCAAAACTTCATCTCCCTCCACAGGTTTTCTATAGGATTAAGTTCAGGGAACTGACTAAGCCACTCCATGACCTTAATGTGCTTCTTCTTGATCCACCTCTTTGTTGCCTTGGCTGTATTTTTTGGGTCACTGACGTGCTGGGAGACCCACCCACCACCCATTTTCAGTATCCTGGCAGAGGAAAGGAGGTTGTCACTAAAGATTTTATTGTACGTGGCCCTGTCCATCCTCCCATCAATGCGTTGAAGTTGTCCTGCCTCCTTAGCAGAGAAACTCTCCCAAAGCATAATGTATCCACCTCCATGCTTGACTGTGGGGATGGTGTTCATTTTAATGCTAGGTTTATTCAACAGTGAGAGATAGAATATCAAGAAGAAAATCCAGAAAGTTATGTTATAAAAAAATGAGTGAAATAAGTATTTGATCCCCTACCAACCATTAAGAGTTCTGGCTCCCACAGACCAGTTAGATACTCATAATTTCAACTCGTCACCCACATTAAAGACACCTGTTTCAACTAGTTACCTGTTTAAAAGACTCCTGTGCACATCAATCAATCAGACGCTCACCTCTCCACCATGGGCAAGACCAAAGAGCTGTCTAAGAATGTCAGGGACAAGATTGTAGTCTTGCACAAGGCTGGAATGGGCCACAAAACATAAGCAAGAAGCTGGGTGAGAAGGAGACTATTGTTGGTGCAATTGTTTAAAAAATGGAAGAAATTTAAAATGATAAACAATCTACCTCACTCTGAGGCTCCACCCAAGATCTCACATTGTGGGGTGGATGATCATGAGAGGTGAGAGTAGAACTACACATGAGGAGCTTGTTAATTATCTCATTGCAGCTGGGACCATAGTTAGCAAGAAAACCATTGGTAACACACTAACCCATAATGGATTAGAATCTTGCAGTATCTGCAAAGTCAAACTCAAGAAGGCACATGTGAAGGCCCGTCTGAAGTTTGCCAATGAACACCTAAATGATTCAGAGAATGCTTGGGAGAAGGTTCTTTAGTCAGATGAGACCAAAATTGAGCTCTTTGACCAAACTCATCATGTTTGGAGGAAGGCAAATGCTAACTATAACCCCAAGAACACCATGCCCACTGTCAAGCATAGTGGTGGATACATTATGGTTTGGGGGACAACTTGGGACACAGGACAACTTGGATGGATGGGACCACATACCGTAAAATCTTGTGACAACCCCCTTTCACTGGACACTGAAAGTGGGTGGTGGATGGGCCTTATAGCACAACAATGACCCAAACCATACGGCCAAGGCAACAAAGGAGAAGCGCATTAAGGTAATGGAGTGGCTTAGCCTGTGGACGGAGATGAAGCTTTGCGTTGCCAAAGGACAGCCTCAGAACCTTAATGATTTAGAGCTGATCTGCAAAGAGGAGTGGACCAAAATTCCTCCTGCTATATGCACAAACCTTGTCATCAACTTCAAAACAACATCTGATCTCTGTGCTGCCAAAAAGTGTTTTGCCACCAAGTATTAAGTATTGTTTTGCTAGGGTATCAAACACTTATTTCATATATTCATATATTTCGAATATATTTGATATAATGTGATTTTCTATATGTTCTTGATATTCTTTTTCTCACTGTTAAAATTAACCTACAATTAAAATTATTGTTTATTAAAATGTGTCAGTGGGCAAACTTACAAAATCAGCGAGGGGGCAAATAATTATTTTCTACACTATATCAAGTCAAGTCAAGTCAATTTATTTTATAGAGCGCTTTTTACAACTGACATTGTCACAAAGCAACTTTACAGAGTTTATAGAATCCGGGTCCGAGCCCCA
>JBBIGC010000082.1:25697688-25709934 GCA_037576955.1 Lepidarchus adonis | reverse complement strand
TATATATTTCATCAATAACCTTGGGGAGGGGCCAAACAGTGCAAACCTTAACTACAATAATAAGAAGCCAGAGACTAGGTACTATCTGATAATGAGGACACAGGTTGTGACGGATGCTAGCAGGCTTTCCAGATGTTCTTTTTCTAGCTGTAAGCCGGTCAACCAAAGACTTAGGTTGGGCTTTAGAAAGTGAAAATGTTCAAAAAGGAGGTCATAGCTGACGGGCGCAAACTCTAAGATGAGACGGCCAGAGTAAACAGCATCAAGATGAAAGAAGAAAGTTCTTTCCTGTTTCTAATGGTTCTTAATCATTCCTAATGCCCAAGACTAAGGGCCAAACACAGGTATGGATAGATCCAGATACAGAAGTGGGAAAATCCAAATAGTCAAACTAGGGCTATCTGAATCGCTTTAATACAGAAAATCCTAATTTGTAACAAAGTTCACAGGGAATTTCTTTAACTTTACAAATCGACACCAGATAACCCAGAGTGAAACCTCAAAGTCTGAAGCATATCTAGCATGGCATGTGGAAAAGCAAAACATTCTGTATGGATAAATTTCTTGATTTATTGGCTGAAAAGCAGCTGTTTAAAGATTTGGCACCAAATTACAATATCACTCCAGATTAAACTAATCCAGCTCAAGCACAAATGAACTAGCATGCTAGGTCTGTAGCAGGTGAAGATGTGTTGATGCTACAAGCATCCCCATTGCTTTCCTGCCAACCGGAGTGGAACTGCCTGCTGACTTCAGCATGGCAGAGAGGTGGGGCGAAAGGTGATTAACAGGAAAACCCTTCATTCTGCTTGCACCATGCACCTGCTGGCATTAACGCTCTCATGCGTGTAGAGACAGGGGGCCGCCAAGCTTCTCTCTTTCTTTCTTTTCTTTTTTAAGCATTCTTTTCACTGTAAAAGCCTTGCAGTCTCACCAGGACAGTTTGTGGTAATTGAACAGAACGGTTTGTGTAATCTGTTTACGCAGTGCTTTCAGGGTTTAAAAAAAGGCCAAAAAAATGAATGAAAGTAGCCTGTATTGTGGTTAGGGTCGAAAAGGGACTAATGTAAATAAGCCCAGATCAGCAGGGGTGCGAGCTACAGCAGAATCAGATGCCTAGAATCAGCAGATTTCTAAACAGTCACAGTGCAACAGCTGCTTTTGCTGTGGCCATCATACGTTAGATTTTCCTGCAGTATGAAATCAACAAGCATAGCTGATTCATATACTGTGTTTCTGCTTATCGAAGTTCATCGATAAAAAAAAAGGTCTTGGGCATTTCCTATTCAAGAGAGACCAGTACATCTTACAAGTATAGCAGTTACTTCATTAAGACATTGGTGGTACGTGTTATTATATGTTAATCTAAGACCAGTTTTGCAATGTCTCATAGTGCTTACACTCTTAAAATCTATGGTTCTTAGTTAGGATATGTGGTTCAGTGAAAACTGTTTAGAGCTATATTAATTAATTTATATTAATTATCTTCATTTTAAGATATATTCCAATAAATTTTGCTCACTTTTTGGAACATACTGACAACATGCCATTGTCATGTCCAAAAGTCTGAACACCCTTGGACAAATGACATTTTGTGTACACATCATCTACAAAAAAACTTTTATATAAAATATGCCATAGCTTTAACACATTTATATTTAATCATAAGTCTAAATGTCTAAACAGAAATGATGTATTTAAATTCACGTTCTTTGTAGAGGATGTGCGCTAAGAAAATCATTAAAACACGTCATGTTTCCAAATGGATCCTAATTATATTTCTGAAGTACAGCCAAAGGCCTAGCAAATGCTTATTTAGGTGAAAGAGGAAAGAATTATAAAGAACCTCTCAGATTTAAAGCTTTAACAAGTAGTCAGAACTAAAACAATGCAAATTTATGAATACCCCAGTGTTTTTCAACTTCATTTCGATCTACCATATCACAGAGCCGATTACCAAAGAGAATAATTTCCTTGCACATAGAAAAAGCAGAAAGCCTGACAGACTTTTAACAGAAGCCAATGGACAGGTGATTTTCATTGAAATGACTGTCCATAGTAATCTCCTGTTTACAGCAGCTAAAAATCAGGTTGAAAAAGGCTTAAATACCTCTATCTCTGAGAAGGAATTCAAAATCCAAATGTGAACATAGGAAAGTGTAAATAATGTCCCTTTTTGTAGCAATGGATGACTAAAAAATAACTATTTACAGCACTTGCTTATCTACAACATATACTGTAAATCATGTCCTGGGAAATAACATGCACAAGTCAAGGACATTGTCCAAAAAAAAGAACAAAATAGGATTTATTTTTGGAAAAGTAAACTTCTCAGGTTCTCACCACTCTTATCCACTGAAAAGGTTCTGTGTTAAGTTTCACAGTCCTGTCTTTGCCACTGTATTTACAATAGAAGCATGTGAAAATGACAGCATATGGCTGTATATACAGAGAAATGAACTCCATCTATTGAGACTATGATACAGTTCAAAGCTCTTCCCTGGGAGACAAGACACAATAAAGATTGATTTTCCTTTTTTTTTTTTTTTTTTAAAAAAATGAAAGCAACAAACAATATACCTCCAATAAAATGTTTCATATAAATACTCTAACTTTTATCATACTTGTTTATACAGTAACTATTACTTTTAATATGTATGAATTAAGTTGGAAATTCAAGTGGCCAAATGTTTTGATGGCAAAAGAGGCAGTATGACAAAAAGGCATTGTATTGTAAGGCGTTTACTTTATATCTTTTAGGAAACAGGCAAAATAAATCAAATCAAATCAAATGAATCAGCTTTATGTACAGCAACTGGCCTACCCAACAAGATAAGGTAACATTAACATGGATTCAGAGGTCTGAATGGCTGATAGAAAATAACTAAAACATCCATGCCACAGTTCCTCGACAATTTTCAGTTTTTCCTTAATTAAAGGTTAAATTTGGAAACAGCTGTCAAAAAACTCAATAAAATTTGACTGAAGCATAGCATTTATCTTCATTGTTATCTACAGCACCTTTCTGCTTCAGATATTATGTGTAATACACCTCATAAATGATCACAACACAGGATTTATTTATGGTTTTGTTTCAGAACTGAACGACCTCCTGGTCTTGTTATTTGAAAGACTGTGTCATTCGCGCAATCACACATAAGTGTCTACAGCAAACTGCAAGCTGCTCATGGATGAGCTGGCGCAAAACTCTAGTTATTCGTACCGAGTCTGTTCATTTGCATATTTTGTTTGACTTCCTGCTCTCAGTGGCTCAGATTATAATTGATATGCAAATAAGCTGACCCTGCAGACGGCTAAGAGAAAAGAAAAGTAAAGTTAAAATAGCAAGTGAAAGTGCTCATCAATGTATGAACAGCTAATGCAGACAGGCAGGGTGCAGGGGCCCCTGACTAAACGACTAGTCCCAGATTGAACCCAGTGCCTGTTTTATCTTTTATCCAACTGGAAAAAAAGACTTGTCTGTATATGGTTTCCTGCATAACACTATGATTGATGTTCAAAATATATTGGCCATTATACATCGCCACAGAAAGGATAATGAAAGATACAATGTTCTCATTATATCCGTAGCTTGTATATTCTGAAATGCTGGGATGCGCTTTGGCAACAGAACGAAAGTCATCTGGAGCGGACACTTTGCCATCAACACATTCTGGAGTTACTTAGTCTCACAATATTCGTGGAGAAGTTTTCAAAAGCCCAGTGTTTTCGTTTGCCACTCAATTTGAGTCTGCGCCTCATTTTCTCTCGCCACTGAGCCTGTTTTTCATCATAATTAAAAATGTCTCATTAAGTACGTTTAGATCCTCCACGCAGATCTTATCAAACAAGACACCCATGCAAATCTGTATAAACGAGGTCCTTAGAAAACTATTAACAATGACTGTTTCTGAAATTACAAAAAGAAAGGAAAAGGAAAAACATACAGAACTTTTCAAAATGGCAACGCTTCTGTACACTTCGTTTACATTGCACTTCCAGGTTTTCCGTCTTCTATGTAGCCTTGGTTGCTCCTTCCGTTTACACGCTCGTACAGTTGGGGATCTCTCTTGTGCTTTCACAGGTGTTAATCATTCCACCTGGACAAGAAAACCCAGTAAAAGAGTTAGTTAACTCTAAAATCCTTAGAAGTAACAAAAAAAAAAAATGGATGGCTGTCCTCCGTCATTGCTAGCCCACAAACCCGTTCACAGCCCCGCCCACTTAGCCCAAAAGTTTGTTATGCTAACAACTCAGGGAAAGTGACTGTAATGTGGTTTAGAACAGCTCCCCTCTCCCGCAACAAACTACCTGGAGCAGGAGAGGTGCTCTGAACTAAAAGAGAGCTTACGGACAGAAAAAATGAGTGAGATTGAAGAGAGTGAAGATTCAGTTCAGATTCGGTTCACAGTCACGCGGACTGATTCAGAGCTTGCACTCAGCTGGGAATGACTCTGAATCAGTGCACATAGATCACAGTGTAAATGTAAATGAGTAAGGCCCTGAATCAACTGCAAGGCAAGAACCTAAACATTTCTTGGCCTGGGCTTTATGGTTCAGGGAAAAACGTTACATGTAAAGAAACTTCTCATTGCATTTTATGCTTTTAAACCTTTCACACATTCATACCATTTTTTTTTCTTGCTTGTATAAAGAATTAAGTTGAAACCAAAGTTCTTTCATTAATTCATGACTCAGCATCAGCCATAAAAGAAATGTGTTTTTTTTCTGTAGCTCATATTACAAATGTGCTGTTAGGTTTAACTGAAACAGGGAAATAAAATCGACAGATTTCAAGGGAAATTAAAGGAAACTAAATTAGACAAAAAGCTCAGAAAATGATATAGGTTAGGGAGACAATTGAAATCATATAGATTATCTCATCTGAATTCATACCAAGGTGTATGTATGCATAAATATGTATAAAAAGTGAGATGTTTAGTTTACAATATATGCGCCATCATGTGCTGAGCACTGTGCATAAGCAAGAGAAGAAAATAGTTGTAATGGGGATGAGAACTATAATAATGCACCAGTAAGTGTTTACTGTACCTGTGCCGTTTTTCCTCTCATAGGCAATGTAGAGTATTGGATTATTTTTCATATATCAATTACATTATTAGCAAATTTTACAGCACATTAATATTCATACTAAATATTTCACACAACTACAATGCATATGCATTGTCACTGTTTCTTTAGTGACTTTGCTGTTCTTGACAATGTTCTACCTGGAGGAACACAAGTGCTGCTGATTTTTTATTTTTTTTATTTTTTTTTTCTTGTTTTATATTTATATATTTAGCTGCAGTAATTTCTGATTTTTATGTATCTCCTCAGGGATAACATAGACGGTCATTTAGTTGAATTATTTAGACCAAAACTTTAGATTTAGATTAAAAGAGCTCTTCTTTACTTTTTTCATTGTTGTACAAAGAGAGAGCCTTAACTGTTTAATAAAATAGAGCAGTGTTCGCAAATATCACCTAAGCATAAAATGCTATTGAAATTAATTGACTTAACCTCCCTTCATCTGAGAGCATGCATATGTCCAACCAGCTTGAATGTAACATGTAGACAGTTGAGAAGCATCCATTCTAATGAGAATGCGCCATCGAAGACTGTTCAGCTAAGAACACATGACACTATGAAGATATAAATCTTAATGTTAGCTGTATACCCCTTCTGCAATGTCTGACAAAGCTTTAAACCTGGAGCACTAAAGGGTAAGAGACCAAGAATATTAAAACTGGCCTTAAAAAATTGAAGTACTAGGCAAAGCATTAGATCAGTAACCAACCTGACAATCATTAGGGTCAATGCAATTCATTAGCATTAAAAGTTCACAATTTACAGCAGAAAGTAAGGTATTGTCTTCAGTGTTGAGGAACTGACTAAACAAACAAAATCTAAGCTAAGAGAAATGTATACTCATTTTTCTCTCTGAGGGTTTAATCAATTTCCCTAGTTAGCCTTTAATTGTAAAATCTGTATTCTCCCATAGACATTGTTTTTCAGACACAATTAAAAATGTATTTGCAGTTATTAGACAATTACATGATCACAGACACAGGGACATTGGAAACTAGCTGATCATTATGTGGTTTGTCTCTTGGAAAATCAAGACCAGAAATGCTGACTTACGACAGATACTGTTTAGTGTACATTGGCAAGGATAGAGCTTTGAGCTTTGATTGAGTTTCAAGTCTTACTCTTTCAGTTGTACATTCACTGTAATGTTTTGATCTCTGGAAAGACTGCAGTAAGTAAATTATCTGCTGTAGAACCCTTGGCGCACTAACAAAATCCCAGCTCTTCTTTCAGTAAATGCACAATGCTTTTTGTGCTTCAAATGTGTCATCTTGCCTTGGTTTTATCTTGAATCTTTTGATATGAACACTTCACTAGGTATGAACAGGTTCAACAATAATGCGTATTTGAAAAGAATGGTATATAATGGAAAACATATTTTAATTTCTCCTATACAAGTTTCATTAATTATAATGTAGAACTAATACTGTATGTCTTTTGTAAATGAAACAATGTCATCAGTAAAAAACAAAATTCTTCAAAATGCTCAATCACATGCCCTTTGTAAAACAAAAAGCCAACATTCGTTTTATGGCTGAAACAATTGAAATTATAATCTTGTCTATACTAAAATATGGGGCCAGATGATCATCAACCAATGTTTAACACAAATATGGATGTAAATGTGACATAAATGTACTCACGTTTTACACAGACCTCCAGCTCCTTCTCCATCAGCTCTTTGGGACTGGAGAACTCGCTGAGAGTAATTTTGGGCGTTGTGGCATCATTCTGACCCACAGTGCCAATCATTTCCTGCTCTTTCTCATGGTTCACCTCAGCATATATATTAATCCAGGGGATTTTTCTGAAAAAATAAAATGAAGCAATAAACCACCTACTTCAGCATTTTACAACCTAATCTGCCATCTGTAGCTATGTTTACTTAACAGAGACATTTTGAAATATGGTGATACATGACAACCTATTTGTACATGTATTACTTCAGTGGTTCTCACCGGCTTCTTCATGCTAGCCATGGTACCCCAAAGGAATGTGAAGGGAAGGTATACTGGCATTTTCCAGTATAATAAAGTGCATTGTCTTAAATCTACCCTTTCTTGTAATGTATTCTTAGAACATGTTGTTTTTTTATTATTAAACACAATAGTTATCTTTATTTCAAACATTTATTCCTGAAATTAAGCAACTTCCCAAAAATACACATAAGTTTCATGTTGGTGATCTATACAGAGGTAATTCAATGTGCTTTACAGAGGTAAAATAAGCATAAAAGTTAACATTAAAGTAAGATTTACATGACAGATAAAGTGCAAACATAAAAGAAAAATATAAACATATAAAATTGAGTCTATGTTTAACTAAATGCTTTGGAATATAAAGCAGTAAAAAAAACCCCAGCGTATTTCTCTAAGAGTAATGGTGGAATAAATGATATTGTCTATAGTGATTCAATACTAACACTTCTCTTAGTCTATAACTGAAATAAATTTTTTGTCTTTTACTAAAAAAATAAATAAATAAAAAAGTATCCAAAAAAGTTTTTACTATCAGAGTTCAGAAATAATTACGAAAATGATGTTCTATTGAGAAATGCATTTTACAGTATTGCTACGTCATCCAGTAGAACTCCTGCAGTGGATCTGGAAGTGTTCAACTCTCAGAATGTGTGTTTTCCTATTAAAGTCAGCTTCATTTGATTTCATTAAACATGATTAATACTTGTCCTTACATTTTTTCCCTTAAAGAGGGACCAAGTGTAAAGCCCTTATGCATATTCTAATGCGGAACTCTAATAATTGACTATTAGTATAATATTGTTCATGCATAAGCACCTATTAAATGCCCTACCATATGTCAATAATTAAAACCTAAGGAAATTTATCACACTTGCCAAGCCTTCCTTCTACAGCTTCAATGTTTAAAAAAAGGGTAGAATGTGTGTATTACTCTTCTTGATAACATCTGGGCTCAAATTTATAAACAGGAACCAATTGTAAAAATGTTTCTTTGAATGAGCAAAACTAATTCCACAAATGTTCCTCTTTGTGAGCTTTCATATCTTAACAACCACAAAATAATGTGATTACAATATCAGAGAGACAAAATGATCTTTTCCCTCCATTTACATTTATGTCTCGAAATACGCATTTTAAATTATCTTCTTCAATTGACTTCAAATTACTATTAATTGTCTTATTTAATTGCTTTGTTTTGCCAAGTGTGACATTTCAATAAATATAATTCCTCTTTAAATTAATGGGGAAAAATCCATATCCATTATTGATGACTGCTTCAACATTTCCCTGAGATGTTGCCATGTAAATTATTTTGAGTGCAAATAAATTATTCAAAGAGTTACTAACAGTTTTGCAGCAGAGATACCCCTGCTGCATATTAAACATTTTAATGATATTTTTCAACAATTTATATATATTTTTTTCATGCTTTTGCTATACACATACAAATGACCTCCATCTACACGGATTATAAATATAGTTTTCACACAGTTATGACCATTAATGAACACTGTAATGCTCATACTGGTATTATTACTAATTTATGTGGATATACATTTAGCATGCGGCTCTTAAACGAGAATCTGTCTCTGGTGACTATAGGGGGAGAAAAGGGTTATTTAAGAAAGCAATATTGTATCTAAATATTAGAAATGATCTACAGAAACCGCTGAAGAAACATTCATCCACCATCTGGATATGTCTCAAAGACAAATTCACTTTTTCTAAAAGTAAAAAAATTTCCATCAACTCCAGCAATGAAAGTGACTCTATTCAGTCAAGAAAAAAATTAAAACACAGATGAACACGACAGTAGTGGAAAATATTTCTTAAAATGGTCTGAAAAGTACATTATGAATGCAACAACAAAATTGCAATGTATACGAGTATTAATTTTAATAAAACTAAACTGAATATGATGTAGTGAACGGACATGATTAAAGTTTCAAAATGTGCTGTACACATTATACAAGGAGCTTAGAGCTGAATTCCTCAATTCTGTGGTTTGTGTGATCTGTTAACTATCAAATTTGATTTAACTGAAAAGAAATTAAATGTATTTGGAAATATAAACAAATGTCAAATTTGAGACATGCAATGCACATAAAAAAATTTGTGATGGAGCAAAATAGATCCTTGGTCTTGGTCAAATTCAGGGGTCTTTCAGAAGGGGTCTTTTTTTTTTTACTGTCTCCATTACTGACAGATGATGTAACACTTTGATTCCACAAAGGTGACTTCTGAAGTTAATTGTTTAGACAAGGTGAAAATGTTTCTTAGTAATAAAAGAGAGTATATATGCACTCCCAACCATTCGGGGTTTATTAAAAATATTTTGTTGCTTTCATTACATAAAAAAACTTTTCCCAAGAGTTTAGATGTGAGAACTTACACTAGTAATAAGTGTAGAAGAAACAACAGTGTAGTTTGCAAACATTGTTGTAGTTCATTCTAAACTGTTCAGTTGTATCAAAATGGTTCTGAATAGACAAATGAAATTCCTCCAAACCAAACTTTTTTTAAATTAATGGGCATTTTTAAACTCTGAACCATTATCCCTTCCATACGAACTCTTTTCAAATGTACACACAAAACACACACACAAACACATTAACAAACAAAAATAATAATTAGTATTTTTGGTGCTGCACAAAGCAATACACTAGATGTAGAAATTTGTTTGTCCAAATTTAAATCCAGGGTATTAATATTCTGTTCTCTGGTCTCAATCACTGACCATGTGAGATATTTTCAGAAGCAAGCTCAACAAAACAAATTAGCAATGAACATGCATAAACTCATGCCGTAAGCCTAGCATTTTGGAAAAAGATGTTTTAACCCATGGTTTGCTCCATGCTGGAAAGTGCTTCCCAAAGCCACTTTCACAATGACTTAAAATATTATTTCTTTGTGGATGGAACACCAAAAACACAAAGCTAAACTCTGGGGGAAAACTCTATTTGAGCCGATCACACAGCTAGTAGGAAAGTGCTGGAAACCAGAAGCCCATGTTAAAAAAATGAAGGCTTAGTTAGAAGCCAAGCTGCAAAGTCAAAATATCCTGAGGCATTTATTCTGGTGGTACCATGCCAACAAAGCAAAATCATTGGAACCCATGTGCTGAAGAAATGTGTGGTTTTACCTCTTGAATTTGTAGATGAGGAAGACTGCTAACCCCAGAAACACCACAGAGAGAAGCATCAGCATAGCAGAACTGCTGTGTCTGGGAATGGAGTCCACCAGTGGAGCTAAGAGAGAGAGTGAGACAGACAGTGAAAGAGAAAGACCAGTTATGATGGTATATTTGTGATAGTTTTGCTAAAAAAAGCTAATTGCTTCAAATGTAGTTGAGATGGATGAAGCTCAAAGGTTGCTTCTTTCAGTTTGTACCAGAGTTATGAGGCTAATGCAGCTAACTGCTAATGGAAGCTAAGTGTGTAAATGGAAGCAGTTTGCAGGATGGATATAAACTTCCTTTTCTGTAGTTGGTGCAAAAGTAATTTGCATGCATTGCTTTTCATTAAATGGTCTGTTAATTGCTAGTGTATTGTATTTTTGTGTGAGCATGTGTATTGTATTGTCTGTAAATTATATGCAAGTTGTACTTGTCTAAAGCCATAGAGAAACACCACTGACCAAATTTCGTGTGCGTTAGCATACTATTAGTGTGATTGATTATTCACGTACTTGGTCATATGAGATCTGATTTGCTAATCACATTAGCCTTGTATCACTAGCAATATTAAAGAAGTCAACACTAGACACTGAACATTACTAGGGTTTTAAATATAATGTAGTTTTAAATATAATGTAGTTTATAGATTGTAAACCACATTTCAAAAGTTAGCAGTTGCTCTTAAAACTGATCTGGCTCAAGTTCCCCAAAAGTGTTTCTTAGCACAAATGATTGAAATGGACGCCGTGAATGGAGACCACTCCTAACAATATCCATTTTTTAATACCACAGAAGAATCACTTCATTATGCAGATAACAGCATGTGTCTGTATATTTTTACAATGATCAGCCATAATATTAACAAAAATAACATTCAATGCAAATAACATTGACTATTTTTTTTTCATTACAGTGGCACCTGTCAGGGGGGTGGGATATATTTGGTAGCAAGTAAACAGTCAGTTCTTGAAATTGATGAGTGAAATTGATGGGTGAGCAAGGATCTGAGCCAGAGCCTTATTGTGATGGCTAGATAACTGAGTCCTGACCAGCAGGACTTTAGAGAGTTTCAAGCCTGCAGTAGTTAGTACCTACCAAATGTGATCTAAGGAAGGACAAATGGTGAGGCTCACTGATGCCTGTGGGGAGTTAAGACTTGCCTGTCTGGTTCAATCCCAAAGAGGAGCTCCTGGTACACGAAATGTTAATGCTGACTCTGATAGAATGTGGTCAGAACACACAGTGCACCACAGACCTTCAGCAGCATGCCAGGGACCTATATAATAATATGTAGGTGGTCATAATATTATGGCTGATCAGTGTAAAAGTTACTGGGAAAATGCATTGTACTTGGTAATATTCATTAAAAATATCCACGTTTGTTTGCAGGCAGAGTGGGGCCAGCAGAACGAGGCTACAGTCATAACAACCAGAAAATGTAAAACTTCTTTAAGGATATATGTCTGAGCCAAGAACCATATAAGAACCTTTTTATCTTCTTAAAAGCCACTGCCTCTAAAGGTTAGAATGTGAGCTTGCTTTCAGATCAAATGTTTTATATAAACCCCCTATAAGACCAAACTAAAGACTGGTAAGGAATGAGGAACTACAATTGAAAAAACACTTGGCAGTCCCAAAGGAACTGTTGCTGTGCTGAGATGCTCCTGAATCTGTCATCACGACACAGCTGCATTTTTCTCCAGCTTTTTGAGAGGGAGCCTGTGATGCTGCTGACCTTTTCTCAAGCAGCTTGAAGGTTTTTTGGACCTTTTAAGGCTGGAAAATGGACAGAAGTCCAGCGGTTCAGGCCACTCAGATGGCTGGAACATCCCAGCAGATTCAGGCAGAACCACTTGTCCCTGTACGGTGTGAAGAGGTCAGGCAGTAACTAGTGGCTGCTGTGGTCACCACAAGGCATTGTGAACCCCTGCTGAAGAGCATTTGTGTATGGGCCAACTAATGTACAGTAAATGTTGCTAATTCTCTTGTTCTTCATCAATA
>JBBIGC010000082.1:25685665-25697588 GCA_037576955.1 Lepidarchus adonis | reverse complement strand
TTTAAAAGGTGAATTGATGATTGATAATTTTCCTTAAAAAACAATTCTTTACATTTGAGAAAAGCTTCATTTCATAGTTTAACCATCTAATTGAATATGTCATTGCATAATTATGTTTAAATAGTAAAATAAAAGTTTTTGTTCAAAAGGGTTAATTATGATCACTTTTTTCATACCAAAACAACAGATGATTTTTGTCAGAAAATTGAAGGTCTATCAAATCTTGATTGCAGAGCTGTAATTATACAATTATGTTATAAAATCACTTTCGAAATCAATGGTGGTGTTCAGCAACAAAAGGCGCCAGCTGACAAGCCTCTCTGGTCTCAAGGACCAAATAATCAACATAATTACACCCAGTAGAAACTCCATTAGGTGCTGGAAAAAATATCTGGCAGATGGTGAACAAGAAACAAGACAAGATCCTCTCTCAATCTGAGCAAACAATTCCATAAAAATAACCATACAAGTCTTCAAGAATTTAGTTATGGTTACCATGTGGTGATCTCTAAGAACTTAAATCCAGCAACTAATACACTAAGGGAAATATGCTGATATCAATTTCTAAAACAGTTTAAGCAATTGACTGCTTTAAACAGAACTTTAAAAAAATATTAGAAATCCATCTTACCTAATGTTAACTGTGTGATGTAAACGATGACTCTGGATCCTGGCTTCAGCTCAAACTCTACTAAATTCTGGTTCAGTGCACTGACAAGGATTTCTGAAATCTGTTAAGCAGACAGTAAAAATATTGCAGAAATTGTAGGTGAACATAAGCACAAATATTTGTCCTCAGATATAGAGGTATATTGAGTTTGAACATGCTCATAAAAGGGTCTTTTCTTTTATGGCCATTTTCAAATTTTAGAATAATAGTGGACTTCAAATCTATGAAATATCACGTGGAATTACTCCAGCCAATAATACTGACCTTATATACTGTATTTAGACCCACTTAAACATACAACACAGCTGCCAGGCTCAAACACATCAACAAGAACAGATACTTCACTAATTAACTCCACATAAAATAATTAACAAGTCATAATTGATAATAATATTTTCCTACGCTAAACTTGACTGAAATAATGTCAAAATGAATTAACAAGACACTTATACTGTATATTATATAGAAATTTTTCCATTAACCTACACCTCAGCATTAGCTTCACCATTTATAAACACGTGAATGTAGATGCCAGTATCTTTGGGAAAACATAAATGTTAACTATTTTACTGCTACTGTATATATTATGTGACCAAATACACTGATCACAGATATTAATACATCTGAAAGCAGTCTGACCCAGTATGCTAGAATAATTTGGGATGCCCCATTTAAAAAGCATAAATAACCCTGCACCCCACGCAGTGTTTATATAATGAAGATAATAATAATAATATAATAAAAATGCCCATTTGTCACTATTCAAGCATTTTCATAAGTGCACCCTTAACCCCTCTAATGCATACCATGCAAAAGAGCATTTATCTAATGTAGCCACAAACTGCCATAGTAGTGTAACACTGTAATCATATATTATTTACAATAACAAAATAATATAGATTAAAAATCACAGTTTCCATCACTTGACAAACTGGAAAAATAGGATCCAGAACTTTCTTATGCAAAAGCTATAGGCCTTTCAAAATTAAAGTCCAAATTTAGGTTCCATAAGGACCCTGGATGCTGCAGATTTCCTATCCTGTCATGAGCTGTCATAACAGAGCATTTATTAATACAACATCATGTTAGTATTTCTGATAGTTGTCATGATGGCATAATACAGTGTTTGATGTCATAAACATTTTTGTCACATTTAATTTTTTTACTTCAAACATTATTAGTACTATATCATGGTAGACAAGTAAAGGTAATAGTAAAATGACATTGTTATATTAATAATACATAATCTGTCATGACTTTAAATGACATTTGTCATGACAAGTTTATGGAATTTATTTGTAAGCAAGGTTCAATAACGTGTTTTAGGGGCTTCCTTCAGACCAAACATCTTGTCAGCTCTTGATGTCACGGTTTCCGATGTCATGTCTGGCCTTGTCTAGTTCACGTTAGCTCGGTCCCTGCCCCTCACCAGGTGTCCCTCTTTTTGCACTTTGTATTTATACCCTTTTGTTTCAGTCCTTTTTGGTTGGTTATTGAATCCGTGTACACAACCTGTAAGTCTTTCAGTCTGTAAATGTGTCTTTGTTAGTGTATGTATCTTTTCAGAAGTTTTCTTTTGAACCATAAGTAAAAGTCCAGGATTTTTTTCAAGTTCCTGTCTGCGCTTAATTCCTCAACATTCTCCACCTTGCAAGAAACTTGATTTGGCCTCATGTACACTCATGTGAGTGTAAATAAGCCATGTGGATGTCTATATTTCTCTATATTTAAATTCAATACTACTTAACTGAACTGTACGTCCAAGTAAAAAAAAAAAGAACACTCTAATAGGGCAGTTAAGGTGTGACCCATTTCAATTTTTTTTAGAAATTCCATCACTAGTAGTCAAAACTCTTATGAATTTAAGACTTACATGTTCCAGGTCCTCCTCATTCCTTTTCTTTGTGTCTGACTGGTTTTTGCTGGGAAGCAGGAAGAGCTCTGCAGCTGTGGGAATTCCTGGAAACACTGCCACCAATAGTTGCTCAGGGGGAATATCAGCAATCTAGATGAGACAGAAAGAGACTCATATTGATTTAGACTCAATTTAGACTGATTTAGACTTTAAACTCTTACCAAGACCAATTCTGCCAAATGTTCTCACAAAGAATTTATCTTTAATCATGTACAGTACATAACACTGTGTAGAGCAAGGCTGGGAACCATGGTTGAATGGGTGTTACTTGTAGGTTCTCAGGAGGCATTATATGAAAAAAACATCATTATATTATGATAAATATAAGTACATCAAATCAGGATGACATAACAAAATGTTAGCTGAAACTGTGTTATGTAAAGAGAAAGCCATATATGTTATACAGTACAGCTGCCAAGGTTCTCTGGTCCCAAGCTCATCCCAGATGGACCAAGAGACAGAGGAAACATGTGCTAGAGTCAGATAAGTCTACAAAAATGGATATTGGGTTGGATAAAGGATGACAGAACCATATACAATCAACCAACTTTTGTCTCATTATTGAGGTGCATCAGTGCCCACAGTAAGAGAGACGTGGATGTGCATGAAAGTAATATTGATGCAATCAGAATCAGAATCAGAATCGAGTTAATTGGCCAAGTAAGTGATTAAACACATACAAGGAATTTGATTCCGGTCAAATTCCTTGTATGTGTTTAATCACTTACTTGGCCAATAAACTAGATTCTGATTCTGATTCTGATTCTGATTGCATCAATATTACTTTACTTTTACAAGGTGTAAATTGGGATTTTAGAGAGACATATGCTGCAATTGGGGTAATTTGTTTTACCAGGAAGTTCATGGTTACTTCAGGAAGACAATGCAATGCCTCTGTATGCATGTGCTATAAGTCATGTGAAGTCAAGCCAAGACAAGCAGGCTTTTAATGTCAGTTCAATAATATATTATTTGCACAGTATATAACAAAAAGAAACAATGTTCCTATAAGGCCACAGTTTAATAACAAAACACAGGACACAGTTTTAGGACCAATCAGTACACAGTTATGGAATCTATTAGGTGCAAAGTAGCAGGTTGTGAATAGTAGCAGGTTGTGAATAGTCGCAGGTTGTGAATAGAAGCAGGTTATTCATATATCAACAATGCCACAGAAAAAGAGCAGATGTAGACATGACACAGGGAGTCGTGGAAGGTAGCAAAGATATAGAAAATAAACTCTGGAACTGACTGTTAACACATACAGTACATATACCCCTCCATTTAGCTTACCTAGTCCATATCATATATATGTATTTAGAAAAGATAATACAACACAGTAGCAAAAATGCCCTTGTCCCAACTTTTTGAGTGTCAAAGGCTTTAAATTATATGTGTAAGGGAAGCCACAGATACACCTGGTGGCTATAACAGGTTGCTGGTGTACTACACACCCTGGTTCAACCAGGTGGATCCAATCAGGATGGCTTGTTAAGCCAGTGGAGACATTGTGAAGGACACACTGTGAATTCTCGTAATTTCATTGCGATTCTGAGGGTTTACCCTGTTTTGATTTTGTTTTTTTTGTTTTTTTACTCTGGATGGTCATTCTGTTTTGACCAGTAAAACAGTGAAAGACCTAGGGGTAATTATTGACACCAATTTTTTATTTGAAGCTCATATAGATACAGTATAATTACACAAATAGCTTTCTTCATTTACCCTGTTTTGGGATTTTTGGTGTTTTGACCTTTGCCTGTGTTTTCGACTCTGTTTGTGTTTCTCTCCACATACCTGTCTGCTGTGGTTTTGAATTTGGACTGTAATTTTTGGATTAAGTCTTTGGATTATTTAATGTGTTCTTGTTTGCCTTGGTGACCCTGGATTGTTTTTTCACTCGTGTTGCACTAAAAGACCTAATCCTGCATTTACACGTTAATTTTTTTTCTTCACAAAATGCTTTTAATGCTTTTTGCTGTCAAAATAAATTCAATAAATTTAACTAGGAGAGTAACAATAAAACATTTTGTATCAACGTATCAACCAAAAAAGTGCATGGTCCAATGTATCGATCTGACATATAAAAAACAATGTGGTAATTGCAAAATCAATTTTACTTTTAAAAATACTGAGAAGCTATCACTTATAACTACATCAATGTATTTGACTTAAAATGTTCAAATTATAATTTATTTGCATGTGTACATTGATGGAAATGTAGCAGATTGTGAGAAATGGCATCAGACACCAGTAACAAATAAAATCTCACTTTGCACATTTTAATGTACTGTATATTATCGAAGCATCCATCTATTATTCATAACACTTAATCCATTTCAGGTCACAGGGGATGCTGGAGGCCAAAAGCGAGACAGGGTACACCCTGGACAGGAGGCCAACCCATTGTAGAATTATTGAAACATTGGGTAAAATAATCAATTTAGAATCTAAGTGCAAAGATGCTTGTAATTTACACCCCCAGCATATTATTCCCCCTACAAAGGGTCTGTACTATACTTTTTCTAGGTTCAGTTGTAGGCCTCAGTTGGGTTATATTATTAAAAAGCATAGTATTAACATTTACTAATGTGCTGACAACACACAGTTGTATGTTTCAGTAAAACCAGATGAAAAACATACAGATAAATATAATTCTGGAATTTGTAAAGCACATTGGATGCTTAGAATCGTCCTTCTATTCAATTCTGATAAGACCGAAGTTCTCAAAGTAAGTTGCCCGATTATACTGGAACTCTGGATGACCATTCTGTTTTGACCAGTAGGGGTAATTATTGACCCTAATTTTCTATTTGAAGCTCATATAGATAATATTACAAACAGAGCTTTCTTCCATCTCAGGAATATTGCCAAGATAACAAAAATATCATTAAATAATACAAAAAATAAATCATGCTTTACCATGCTTTAGGTTAGATTACTGTAATGCCAGTGCCATAGAAGAGCTTATGTAGCACAAATTGCTCCAGGTCCTAAGAAATATATACAGATATATTAAAAACATAATCTGGTGTACTTTTTCTGTTTTTTTATGCTGACCAGTGGACATCACCAGTAGACTAGCAGACAGAAATGTGCT
This sequence comes from Lepidarchus adonis, assembly GCA_037576955.1. Classification (NCBI taxonomy): domain Eukaryota; kingdom Metazoa; phylum Chordata; class Actinopteri; order Characiformes; family Lepidarchidae; genus Lepidarchus; species Lepidarchus adonis. The sequence continues at coordinate 25,691,906 of JBBIGC010000082.1, read as the reverse complement.
CAAGCTCAAGCACATTACCTAACTCGATAAAGCAACACTTCAAGCTCCTGTTTCAGGGGCCAAGAGCTGTTGGCACGGCAAGTCGCAGAGTAATTTAGAGTGAGAAAGATGGGCTGGGGGCTGAGGCAGCGGCACTCACGGAAATCAATACACTAAGATTGTCCTTGCTTTAGCAGTATGAGCGGAAAAGACCTCGCATTATTCTTAAAGGCAAAAGATGTCAGTTGGAAGAACTTTGATTTTTTTTGAGGTTTGTTGTTAATCCAAAGTTTTCTGTCTGAATATATGGATGAAATTCATTAGCAATGATGACACCATCAGTGTTTAAAGCCTAAAATGTACAGGCTCAGTTAATGGTGTCTGCTTAAAGGTCTAGTGCATCACAAAATGGATCCTAGAGGGCTTCAGCTGAGCACAGATTTGTGATTTTCCTTATTCAGACAAACCTAATTCACCTTAGCAGATAGTAACCAGCTTTAGTTACTAAAATATGACCCAAGAATTGGAACTGTAGCAATGCTAAAAGCCCTGAGGTCATCATAGACAAGGAATGTAACTTTGTAATGTTTTGGGTTCTAGGATTAGTTGATAATTAATACAAACCTATGAAAGAGTTGACCTTATTGAAAGATGTTGAGCATACATTTTGGCCTGTCAGATTTAATTTGTTGTCCGATTCTAGCATGAACACCAAAGACCAAAGTCAGGGTCACTACAACTCCTTCAAAGCTCAGTTCAGCTTTATATAGGTAGTACAGTCCCTCTCTCCCTCCCCATGAAAGAGCATTACCCTGCCGTTCCACCGTGAATGCTATGAGTATTTCTCTGCATGAGGTGGAACACGGCGAGGTAATTATGTCGGCTGTGGAAGCGGCTTGAGAAGCAGTCCCTCGAGCTTTGGAAGGACACAATCACCTCCGTTACACAGCGCGATCTTCCATTAGCAGTGGGAGAGAAGGGGAGAAAGAAAGGGAAATAAAGAGAGCATGAGAACAATGAGTGAGAAAAGGACTACGCACGTCTCTGCCAGTGCTGTGAATGATAGGAATTTAGCTCGGGAAAGTGCAGTCGTCTGAAAAGCAGGGTGCGCCTATGGGGCAATAGCTCTGATTCCAACCAAATATGGCTCTGATTTCAACCTCTTTTCACTCGCAATGGGACAGAAGACTGAAAGTCATGTATCTCCAGCTTCAAAAGTACAAAAGTTGAGATCAGATAGCAGATACCTATCATATACATTACTAGTCCAATGTTTAGAAATCGAATGACTTTTCATTTGACAGTTTTCATCTAAAAGTTTCTGTGTAAATATTTGACCTTTGCTTTCAGAGTTCAAGCATTTCTGAAAGCAGTGTGTTGTACAATGCAGCATTGTGGGTAAACCTTCACTTTCTTTTGGAGTGAGCATATATGCAGTTTCCCTCTCATGTGTAACTTATCCTAAGACCTGTATTGTTTTCCCTAAGCATTTTTTCTACCTCTAGTATTTGCTGTTATTATAAGTTTTGAAGTATCACCTATTTTTTTACTTTTTACATGTATTTTTGTAAAATATTTTTTTATTTTTGTGAGTTATTTAGCTCAATTTGAATTTGATGGCAGCAACCTGTTTCAAATAACTATTTAAAATGGAACTAAAAAGAAGCAGTTTGAGAAATATTCTGCAGCTAATTAGATTAATTGGCTTCAAATCAATAACATATTGGGATTAGAGAGGCAGACTCTCTCAGAAGTAAAGATGGGAAGAGGTTCACCAATCTGCAGAAAACTGCATCTATACATTGTAGGACAGTTTCAGAATAACCTTCCTCAACATAAAATTCTACAGTACATAATATCATCAAAAATTCAGAGAAACTGGAGAATCAGAATTTTCTGTGTGCAAGGAACAAGATGGAGAATTAGTACTGGATGCCCGTATTCTCCGTCACAGTCTCTATCACAGTATTTCATTCTTATCTCACCCTTGTCTTTTATCTTTAGCTTTACCTTACCTTTATACTTTTATCCTACTATGTATGTTATTTTATGTCAATGTCTCTATGTGCAGTCGCTGCATTAGCAATTACCTCAGGGACAATAAAGTTTTTCTGATTCTGATTCTGATTTTACCAAGTGAAAACATTTGGCGCCTTATGGAATAAAAAATACGACAACGTAGACCTAGGACTGTTGTGCAACTAAAATTCTACTGTATATCAGACAGGAATGGGGCAGCATTTCCTCTCCCAAAACAGGTCTTCACAGTTGTGTACAGACTATTGTTAAAAGCCTGTTCCGACTCAAATAAAAAATGACTTGATTTTTTTTTTTTTTATAAATTGTACATTTACTAAGCATAAACTTAGAGTATGTTTTCAATATACGATAGTAAATAAAAAATATATTTTTTTACAAATCATTGCATTCTATTTTTTTTCTTACATTTTACACAACCTTCCAATTTTTTTTAAACATCTTTACATCTGTGGTAAAAGCATAATGACTGTAGTCTCAAAGTTGATTCATATGTAAAACACAAAGTAAAAATAACTCATTCTCTACAGGGAACAAAAGGCCATTTTAGCACAATTTCTATTTTTTATGCTTAGTGAAACATAACTTTTCCAAAGGTCACACTTGCATGTATGTCCCTGAAGGAGAAAAAAAATCTCAATCCTTATGGCAAAGTTATTATCCATGATAATCAACAGGACAAGTAAATGCAAAAGATGGAGATGAGCTTATCAACAGGCCTTAAATGGGTCTCAACTTTGATTACATGTTGATGTCTTTCGTTTCCGTATACTGAGCTGCTTAGCAGAGCCTTAGTGATAAACAGTGTTTTGACCCTCAGGGCAGAATCAGTTAGGTCTGAGAATGTGACAGGGTGTATTTTTTGTGATAGAAGAGGAAAAATAACTGCTTTTTTTCTTAGAAAGGGAAGATAAAGCGCCCCACACTTTGAACTCGATCTAGAATAATAATCGCTTCATAAGGCTCATGGGTAAATCCTCTCTTAGGAGGCATACTGGGGGTTTTTGAGGATGAGGAAGGCTAGAGGAATTTGGAATAAACTGAGTGAGTCAGTGTTTGTGTGCATTAAAAAATATGGCCATGCAACAATGTATGTCTATCAATATCTTTGGGAGAAAACCAATATGTTGAATTCCTGTTGGTACGCTCTATGCAGCAGTCTGAAGGTGTTCTGGCCCTTCCGTCTGTACAGAACTTTTTCTATTATTTCTGTTTACTCTATCTGTTCATCTTGCTTAAATGAATTCTTCAGATCATGTCACTGCATATTAGGCCTTGTCCACATGGGTGTTCAAATCTTGGATAAATGAAATTGCTCTGAGCGACCTAGGTGTTTCATAGAGGCGCTTGTTTGACTTCAGTATGACAATAAATTTGCTTTCGTTTTGTCTTTGTTGAACACCAACCTGCAGCCCAGACTTTATTGCTGTGTTTCTGCATGTGATGGCAGTAATGAGGAAGTCTGAGGCTTTTCTGTAACCTGTGGGTTTTGAGGTTCATATCTATATCTATATCTATATCTATATATATATATATACTGTATATGTAGTTGCCATATGCAGAAGATTTTTAACATAAGGACGTCAAGGTTCAACTCCAATGAATTTATAATCTCATTAGAGAATGACTATAACTTTATTAGAGCTGAACTCTTAACATCTTTATGTTAGAAATTCTCCTGATACAGTGTAGTAGGCAGAGAAAACCTTGCAGCTGGTAATGGGTTCACCCTCTGACTGCACAAGTTGTGAAAAATCATGACATAAATTCGTGTAAACACAATGCAGGCGTTTTCTTTACGCTTATCAGGATTTTGTCAGAAACTGACGCTAAGGAAATGCGACATGCTGTGTTTTGTTGACTCCATCCAGACCTTACATACTGCTTTTTGCCAGTAGCGGTCAAAAGTTTTAGAACATGCTGTTTTCCCAGTATTTACTAGTATATAAGCAGTTCTGTTACAATTAATAACCAATGAATGTTAAAGTTAAAAATAAGTCACAAAAGTCACACAAATAGATACATACATAAATAAATATATATAAATATATATATGTATATATGATAAGAAAAGGTCTTTGAACCTTTAGGAATTTCATGGTTTGGTCAGAGTTTCTCAGTCATGTTTGTTTGGTTTTTCTTTAGTCATGTTTGTTTTAGCCTATCATGCGTTTCACCTGTACTCCATTCCCAGGCGGTAATTATTGTCATGTGTATATAAGCTGTAATGTTTCTCTTTTTTTGGTCAGTTCTTTGTAGTATTCCTGCTGTGTAGTGTTATGTGGTTGGATCATCTTTGTTAAATAAATTACGCTCACCAAAAGCCCTTGCACTTACATTCTTTCATCAAACATAAATAAAATACAATAAAATGTGAGTATAGGGTATTGACAAAAATATTACCGCTAATAAAATAACACAGAAAATTTAATCTATCTGTCTCTATTACTTTTAAGGAAATTATATTTTTCAATACCCTTGAGTAGAAGAAGTTCAGATCACATTTTATGATAAAATAATGCAGAAAAACATTAAATTAAGTTAAATACTTTTTCCTTGCCGTATGGAACAAAAAGTGCAGAAATAAAAAGTGTTGGCCTGGAGCACTGAATACAGGGCATTATAAAAGCTAGTAAAAAAGCAAGGTCTGAGTCTTCCAACAATAAATGTGAGCTACTGGAATGAAAGCTGCAGTCACCACCTTGGAGACTAAGATTGGATGCCTATGTGCTTAAAATCTGAGTGAGTGACACATAGCATCAGTGTTGATTTTATATATTTTATTTGTTTCACAATGAATGAGGGTGATAAACAAAAGCATATTTATAGATCTTATAACTTTTTTATTTTAACCTCCAACATTTCTTGTGAATAAGGTGGGAAAACCACCAAATTAGATACATTTAGATTTTAGATTTTAGATTATTAGATTTAGAGTCAGCTTGTTCCCGCACAAATAGGTCTGATTCTTACAGTTGTTTAATTTCTGAATTGGGGTTTTGGATTGATGCAGCATGCGTTGGTCAGATTGATCCCTGCACTATACTAATGGAACTTTTTGTGCATGTGCATGTGTGTTGTTTTTTTCATCTTATTTGAAAGCACAAATGGCTTTCACACTGTATGAAACTTTCATGATGAATAGACCAATTAAGAGGGTCCAAAATGAATCAAATCAAAATGACATTAACTTAAACAACACATCAGTTAAGGATGTTTCCCCCTCTGATCTAAGGTCGTTGATCATGAAGAAAGGCCTCCAGAAGGTGTGAATTTCATAAACTCCCAATTAGGATTCACAATTTTCATCATTGTAAAGTTTACAATGACGTTCTTACTTGAATGTCTTCTTCACAGACTAGACAAGTTAATAGAGATAATAGAAAATACAGCAAACAGATTCTATACACTCTAGCTCAACGTAACATTAGCCAACGTGACCAGTGCAACATCCTTGGCATCATATTATGTGCAGCAGTATTGAACAAGAATGTGCTGCTCACACTATTGAATATATTACACAGTATATGTCGCACTTATAAACGTCACTTGCACATTGTGAACTCTGCATGTTAGACTGGTGTGAGTTATACAGTCTGTCAGCACTGTGGTGTGTGTGTGCAGATTGCCCTGATACTGCTCCCAGAGGGCAGGAGGGAGAAAAGTGGCAGTGCACGATGACTAATGTCCTTCATGGTGTGCTTTGTCTTTTAAAGACAATGAGTGCAGGGTGAACAGGTCCTGGATGTGCGCATAAAATCACTCTTGAACTTTTTGGCAGTGTTTTTCTGAAATCTGGAAATGTCATGAGGGATCAGTGTTTGGGCCGTAGGGTAAAACTCCTGAGACAGTGAGCACATGTACATGCAGGAGTGCTGGTTGGCCTACAGCCCATCACCAATTCTCAACCAGCGACTCATTCGGGTTCTCCATTACCTCCATGCACATCTAACCTCTGCCCCTCTGACAGCAGAGGACAGCGGGTTCAAGCGGGATGGCTGTGTGGTGGCTGCCCGCTGACATTTGCATTAAGTTGAATGCAGAAGATTTACTTGTTTCATCATCGGGAAAAGGCACATTTGTAATCATAGGCCTGTCTCCAGAGTGAAGCATACCCCTCCCCTACCCAGGGTAATAAATTAGGCCATAGAGAGAGAGAGAGAGAGAGAGAGAGAGAGAGAGAGAGAGAGAGAGAGAGAGAGAGAGAAAGAGAGAGGGAGAGAGA
>JBBIGC010000082.1:25623112-25644701 GCA_037576955.1 Lepidarchus adonis | reverse complement strand
CACACACACACACACACACACACACACACACACACACACACACACACACACACACACACACACACACACACACTTTTCTTCATTGTTCAGTTTTTTACCTATAGCGACGATGACTCCAGGGACAGAGCTCTTGGTGGTAATACTGCCAGACAGGTAGGGGTTATCTGACATCTGCAGTTGTAGGTGCAGCGAACAAAATGGCTGAACAGAAAAGAAATGACACATACTCCATTAGCCACGGTGAAGCCATTAAAGGGCCGTCCATCAAATCATGCCAACATGACACTGCAGATGTTAAATGGGTCTGATCCGAAGGGGAAAACACACAAGAACCACCTTGCAAAAATGACTATTATTTCAATAGCATTGTGAACACTGTAATATTACCTGTTATTACATACACAGTGCTACTCTTGTTTTAGTGTGAAACATTGCATCTAGTATAGAAGTAACACTGACACTGTAGATGAGCTCTGTGGTTTTTTTGAAATGTTTTTGAAACTAATATGTAAACCACTTAAGTGCTGTTATAGGAAATTCACGTTTTTCATAAAAACACAAACTAGTTATAAAAATTCACCCTTGATATCTGAAACACAGTTTTTCAGAATATTTTGGCCTACAATGTGAGCAAAATCCATGGTGGGCAGGTACGGTTGCAAGGTGTTGTGAGGCAAAACAATCCTTCAAGAATGTATTTAGATTTATCACTTTTTAAATTATAATTGTATTAAATATAAACATGTATAAATATTCACTGGTCATTTCAAATGTGTGTGGGAGACATTCTGGTTCCTATCACCACCACTGTAATAAAATCAGTTTGAGTCAGTTATAAGTTTTTCTACATTGCAAAACTTCTCATCAAACCTCTCTAAATTGCTGAACTATACATATGTATACATGTATATATAGGCAGGTATATAAATGTTTTGGATTTTGTGACATCACAAATGCAATTACATTAAATTACATGTATGCAGGCCTATGGCAGAGAACTGCATGTTTTTAAACTTTTTATATGCATCAAACATCTGGCCCTGCGTTACTTAATGATATTTATATTAAGGTTTTCCAAAATAAAAGTCTACATTGCAAGACACATTGCAATGACATTTTATACCTAAAACACCTGCAATGGTTATTGTTGCAGTTTGTGCAACTGCTACAGTCTCTACAAACACTTTTTACGACAGATTTGCGAGCCCACTTGTAAAAATTGAAATGCTGTTGTAAGGAGGCTTACAAAAAGCATCCTGGCGTCTCTCAGGCCAACGTATGGTGGCAAAGTGTGACTGTTAATACAAATTAATCCAGTTTAAAGTGCCCTCTGCAAAGACTCATGCTCTTATTGTGAGTGTTAATTGCCTTTTACACTCATTAGTGACAATGACAGCGGGAGGATTTGGCATTAATGCCGAAAAGCTTCTCTCCTGGGGCCTTCGACGCAACAAAAAAGACAATTATATCTGTGCACTCTGCGCGGCTAACTGTCGCCTTTCATCTTTTCAATGGCTAGCGTGACATTGTTGTAAGGACAGCAAGGGCGCCGGGATTTAAAGGCAGTAATCAAAAGGGTTATAGGTCCCTAATTAGGGTGTCAGATGAGCCTATCAAAGGTAACCTGCAGCATGCAAAAACGACCCTCTATAGCTCTGTCCCTCTCTCTGTCCCTGCTAGCCTCAGAAAGATGCCTCATTTCATGCCAAATTGCTAACCCTAAAAATTATGAACATTTGCAAGGAACATTGATAAAACCTATTCACTGGTACACACGTTTTAGCCATTGTTAGCTATGTTAACTGTCTGTGGTGAATGATGTATTCACACCTGTGTTTAGCACCTGATGCTAGCCAACTCCATTTGATAATACTTACATATTCTGTACCTAGGCATGTCCTCTGTCCTTCAATTGGCAAAACACATTGCTCTCACATCGGTGCTTTTTCACATTTCCCCCTTCAAAAAGCTTCGCTAGCAATGAGCTAATACTGCTCGCTGTCTCTCTCTCTCTGATTAGCTAATAATTGTCCTGAACTTTATCTGAAAGTCTCTTTCATGCACTTCCTTATGTGTTTCAGAACAAAAGAAGATATTCAAGAGGGTAATTATGACTACAACATAATTGTATTCATCATGATATCTTCAGAAAGAACAGAAGAGTCAGTCCGGGATGCTCTGCATGAACCTGTTTCTTGCCAGGTACATTTATGACCAAAAACTTATATGTGAAGTGCAAAGCTTACATGTTAGCTTTAGCATTGCTTTCACTTTTCACCAGGTCAGGTGTTAACATGAACAGCAATTGCAGAATACACAAACTGAAAGAAATAGCGATTGATTATTAATTGACTGAGTGAGAAGAATGAGAGTGAAATTTGTCTGCAGCCGGCTAACCAACTGGCAGAGAAGGGAGTATACGCAGCTGACAGATGTGAGGACAGGTGTTTTTGCCCAATGATTGGTAGGGGATAAGGGAAGAGAAAACCTTACATATACAATAATAAAGTTGAATATTGTGAAATAGTTAATTTTTTTTGACATTCCTTTCAGCAAGTCAAATCCATATATTACATAAATTCATTACACTTAGAGTGAAATATGGCAAGCCTTTATTTCCTGGAATTTCAATGATTATGGCTATTAGATAATAAAACCCAAAATTCATTGTGAAAATTAGAATATTGTGAAAACGTTCAATCTTGAAAAGTTATGGTGTCACATCCTAATCAGCTAATTTACTCAAAACACCTGCAAAGGTTTCCTGAGCCTTTAAATGGTCTCAGTCTGAGTCAGGAGGCTACACAGTCATGGGAAAGACTGCTGACTTGACAGGAGACAGTCATTGACACCCTCCACAAGGAGAGTAAGCCACAAAAGGTAATTACTAAAGAAGCAGAAGTTCCAATAGTCAGTGATGATTTGAAGATTATGTCATCTGCTGGTGTTGGTCATTGTGTTTTCTGAAGTCTGCAGCATCTACCAGGAAATCAGGAAGCACTTCATGCTTCCTTCTGCTGGCAAGCTTTATGGAGATAAAGGTACCAAAGGTACCAAAAGTTAGTTCAACAACCAGGGTATTACTGTGCTTGATTGGCCAGCAAACTCATTTGATGCCGAATTAAGGAAGCCCAACCAATTATTGGGTACATAATTTTCAGAAGCCTGACATTTCTGTTAAAAATATCCTTTTTTAAATTGATCTTATGTGATATTCAATTTTTTAAGACTGTGAATTTTGTGTTCTATTATTTGAAATATATAGTCTTATGCAAAGGTTTGGGCACCCCTTGATAATTAACAGAAATTCATGATTTTTTAATTGAAAAGATGTGAACACAGTCTCTCTAAGACATGGAAAAAATATTTTCAGTAAACATTAATTAATAGTTATTTTTTATGACATAAATTGAACAAAAAAGTTTAGGCACCCTTCATAATCAGTACTTAGTAACATCTCTTCTGGCAGATTTCACAGCTTGTAGATGTTTTTAGAGATAAAATTCTTGTATTTGGGATTTTCTCCCATTCTTCCTTGCAAAAGGCTTCTAATTCTGTAATATTCTTTGGTCGTCTTGCAGGCACAGCTCTTTTAAGATCTACACACAAATTTTCAATGATATTTAAATCAGGGGAATGTGATGACCATTCCAAAACCTTCAGTTTGCATCTCTTGAAGTGTCTCTGGTGGATTTTTAGGTAAATTTAGGATCATTGTCATGTTGTAGAAGCTCATCCTCTTTTCAGCTTTGGCTGTTTTACAGATGATGTGATGTTTATTTCCAGAAATATTATTTAGTGGAATCCATTCTTCCCTCCACCCATGCAATGTTTCCTGTGCCAGTGGCTGCAACACAACCCCAAAGCATGATCGAGCCACCACCATGCTTAATGGTTGGCAAGATGTTCTTTTCATGAAATGCTGCTCATTTTTTCTCCAAACATGCCTTTGCTGATTGTGGCTAAATATTTTATTTTAACTTCATTAATCCACAGCACTTGTTTCCAAAACGCATCAGGCTTCTGCAGATGTTCTGTTGCATACTTCTAACATTGGATTTTGTGATGGGGACACAGGTAAGGTTTTCTTCTGCTGACCTTTCCATGAAGGTCTTGTGGAACGGTGCACCACCACTCCTGAGTCTGCAAAATCTTTCTGCAGGTTTTTTGCAATAAAATGGGGATTTTTATTTGTCTTTCTCATCAGCATACAAGCAGTTCTCTCTGAGAGTTTTCTTGGTCTTCCGGATCTCATCTTGACCTCCATAGTTCCCCTGAACTGCCATCTCTTAATTATATTTCTCACTTTGGAAATGTGTTATTTATCAAGGGGTGCCCAAACTTTTGCATAAGTCTGTACAAACATACAGAAAAGAGGTCATCTAAGTTACACTACACTGCAGGGGGAATCTCTGGCAGGGGAAGCTTTACTTTGTAAGAATCAAGTTAGTTAATTATGTGCACATTTGTCTTTTGTCTTAATAAAGTACACTTGCAACTTAATGGGAATTTAATGAGAAATAAAACTTCTGAAAAATGTGTGGACACATCCTGCCAAAGATTTAGACCCTGCCAAGAGGGTCATTGCTGATTGCAAGTTTTCAGAATTTCCATAAAAATGACTACAGCAGCCACCCACAACAACTGGCAACATCATTCATATATAGGTTTTGGTAGATCTTTTCTTTTTTGTTCTGCTTACTCAATAGAGATCCTTCTTTCATTTTATTGTATTTGTGATTTTCTTAATCTTCATGTTTTTCACTGTCCCTTCACTCACCAGCACACAGTAAATCTCGTTGCCCTCTAGGTCAGTAGACGGCGCCTGCAGGAGCCTCCAGTCTCGGCCTTTGTTGTAGGTGATGTATGTCTTCACTTGGTTCTCCACTTTCCTGTTAGCTATCAGCATGCCTTTAATTCCCTCTACCTGGGAGAAAAGCAGAAAGCATTAACTAGAGGACTCATGCTAATAAACACTGCCCTCCAAAATAACAGCTTCAATTAGCCCCTCTCTGGCATCTTCACACCTGTACCACTTGTTGCCTCCCTTTTTAAATTGCCCCTCGGAATTACAGTGCACCACTCATTATATGAGTGTAAATGATGATCGGAAGGTAGCAAGTCAGCTGCATTGTTTTGGAATTGATTTTAAAAGAAGTTTTGTGATTTTCTTGATCAAACCTGATTCAATTTAATTTAAGTGAATATGTTTAAAAATGAAACATGTACTAAGGCAATAAAGTATACACTTTTATTCATTATTTAATATTAATAACCACAGTCACCATAGTCCACTTCCCTAAAACTGCTGCATTTATTGTCTTTCATGTCTGGACCACCCATCACTAGGTCACCTGCTCACCTCCTTCAGACTAGCTTTAAGTACTATGGAGCATCTCGCTTTACTTTACGCTTTATATGCATATGCTGGATCTGTTGTTCCTAGCGATAGGCTTCTACTAGCTGCTAGATCTGGAAACTGCTTCATTTCCTTCTGCTTATTGTTGTTACCCCGTGGGAACCAGTGGAGGACGGCTTCCTGACCCTTGGTTCCTCCAAAGGTTTCTTTCTACTGCTAGGGAGGCATCCTTGTCTCTTTTACACTCTGGTTGCTCAGTAAGGGCTCAGGTCTGGATTCTGTAAAACTGCATTGTTATAACATGACTATCACAATAAGACCCTTGCAAACGTTTATCTATCCCCCATAATTATCCATCACCCCTAATACCACACATTCATATTGTATATTATGAATTGTACATATGAGTCTGTTAAGCCCATTGTTTATTGTGTATCATATATGTCTATTCTGTATTGTATTGTATTGTATTGAATTGCATTGTATTGTATTGTATTGTATTGTATTGTATTGTATTGTATTGTATTGTATTGTATTTTTTGTGCCACACTCTCATTGTCTTACACACACGTACTAGACAGATGCCAATGGTTTTGATGAGGAGTCATCCTGCTCATCTGTACCAGACCATTTCCATGTACATCCTATGCTTCATATACATATGCTGGATAGATTGTGCCAAACTACGGGCTCTTAGCTGATAACACCTTTATAAACTGAGACTTTTATTTGCCGTTCTTCTTGTTTATTATTTCTACCTGGTGTCGACCAGAAGAACATGGGTTCCCCTTCTGGGTCGTGGTACCTTCCAATGCTTTTGCCTTCAGTTAGGAAGTTTTTCTTTGCCTCTGTTAGCCTTGTTAGCCCCCTTCAGGGGCTCAGACCCATAATTTGTAATGCTGTTTTAGGACAACATTGTAAAATGTTTTATAAAAAATTAACATGACTCAGATTCTTAAGCTCATTGTTTTTTCCTGCAAGCGCATCAACTGACGTACAAAAACTGACTGTTCACTGTCAAATATATCCCACCCCTTAACAGGTGGCATTTTACTGAGCTCAGTTATATTCTGTGGTTTTAATGTTGTGGCTCATTGTGTATGTTTATATTGTGTATATTTATGCTTCTATTCTAACTGTGAAATGAGAAAAAATTATCATATCTTCATATCATATCATATCATATCATTTCATATCATATTATATATCAATCTGAAGCCATATACATTTGTGATTGCATCAAGAAGTAGAATGTTTTTTGTCACATGCTGGGCTTTGATGACTTGCAATGGTAAAGAGCAATTGAGATATAAGTCTGATTACAGAGTGACTGCAAGTAAGTTCAATCTTTATTATTTGACTGAAGTGCTTGTCAGATAAGAAGAGCTCTATTAATTCTGAGGGAAATTCTTTCATCATCAACATGCTCAATGCAGCAAAGAAAGAGAAAAACAGAGAAATAATATATACACAGTATTATACAATAAGGATTATAATATACAGTAGTATACAGTAACATCTAACTAACAATCAAACTATGCCAGGTAAATAAAATAAAATAAAATAAAAGTAAAAAATAAAATAAATAAAAATTAAAAATAGAAAAAAAAAAAATAATAATAATAAATACCTGACTATCAGTACAGGTGATTGTAAGAAAATGATATAGTGTTGTTTAATAAACACAAAGAGGGTAGCAGCATATGATGGGGATGAAGAATAATAATGAGGGATGAAAACAACCACCCCTTAACATATTGTTAAGTATGTTGAACAGCTTATTGCCAAAATAATATTCTGCAGGTACATACAGTAATTATTCTCTGCATGTACCATATCTCACAAAAGTGAGTACACACCGCACACACTTTTCATGGGACAACACTGAAGATATGTCACTTTGCTACAATGTAAAGTGGTCAGTGTACAGCTTGTATAACAGTGTACATTTGTTGTCCCCTCAAAATAACTAAACATACAGCCATTAATATTTTTGTGGCTAACATTATTTGCAGCACTGCCTTTTCACTGCCTGAGTTCACTAGAGCTTTACAGGAATCCTCTTTCACTTCTCTATGATGACATCCTGAGGCTGGTGGATGTTAGAGACCTTACGCTCCTCCACCTTCCATTTGAGGATGCCCCACAGATGCTCAATAGGGTTTAGGTCTGGAGACATTCTTGGCCAGTCCAGCACAGTGTGACTGGGGTTGTTATTATGTTGGAATTTTGCCCTGTGGCTCATTTTCCCAAGGGATGGGATCATGCTCTGCTTCAATAAGTCACAGTACATGTTGACATTCATGGTTCCCTCAATAATCTGTAGCTCCCCAGTGCCAGCAGCATTCATGTAACCCCAAACCATGACACTCCCACCACCATGATTGACTGTAGGCAAGACACATTTTTTTTTCTTTGTACTCCTCATCTGGTTATCACCACATGCGCTTGACACCATCTGAACCAAGTGCATAAGTTCATCTTGGCCACAGGACATGGTTCCAGTAATCCATGTTCTTTGTTTGTTTTCAGCAAACATTTTGCAGGCTTTCTTATGCATCATCTTTAGAAGAGGCTTCCTTATAGGATGACAGCCATGCAGGCCAATATGATACAGTGTGCAGAGTATGGTCTGAGCACTGACAGAGTGACCCCCACCCCTACGACCTCTGCAGCAATGCTGGCAGCACATATACAACTATTTTCAACAGACAACTTCTATATATGATGCCGAACGCGTGTACTCAACTTCATTGGTCGATCATGGTGAGGCCTGTCTTGAGTGGAACCTGTCCAGTTAAACTGCTGTATGGTCTTGGCCACTTTGCTGCAGCTTTCAGGGTGTTGGCAAAATTCTTATAACCTAGGCCATCTTTATGTAGAGCAACTCTTTTTTTCAGATCCTCAGAGAATTCTTTGCCATGAGGTGCCATGTTGAACCAGAGACCATTACAGTTTGAGAGTGATGACACCAAATTTAACACACCTGCTCCCTATTCACACATGAGACCTAATGAGTCACATGACACTGGGGAGGGAAAATGGGTAATAGGGCACAATTTGGACATTTTCACTTAGGGGTGTACTCACTTTTGTTGCCAGTAGTTTAGACATTAATGGCTGTGTGTTGAGATTTTTTGAAGGGACAGCAAATGTACACTGTCACAAAAACTGTACACTGAATACTTTACATTGTATCAAAACACCATATCCTCAGTATTGTCACATTAAAAGATATAATCAAATATTCACAAAAATGTGAGGAGTGTACTCACTTTTGTGATACTATACATGTATTTATTGCTTAATAGACCACAGTATGGACACTTAATAATAATTAATTATTTAATTTGAATAATTAATAATAATTTCAGTGTAATCATTTATTTAAAGCATTTATTTGCATTTTGCCAAAAAGCCTGGACTGGTCATTTTATAACAGTTAATGACCTGAAAGGTTTATATTAGGGCATTTTTAATTGTCTGGTAAAGGTTAATTATTTTTAAAGAAGTAGACTTTAAAATAAAGTGTTTTCAAAATTCTAATCAAACAATCCAAGAAATACAACATTCTTTCTTGCTGTAGTTTTTGTTGACAGTATTCCAACAATACATAGTTTTTTATATTCTATGTCATTTTTTACATGTATTTTAAATGATCTAAATGAATCATGCCAAAATGAGAGATTTCATAACATATTGAAAAGTTTTACAAAAAATCAATTGAGCTGAATCTTTGGCAAGTCAGAGACTTACATTCCTAGCTGACATCAAACTATCCGTTCCATTTACTGAGCCTGCCAGTTCTGCACTAGCAAAGCGACAATGCCTCAAAAATCAAGTCCAAACTTAGCAGCATTGAGTCGTGACAGCAGTGCCGGACAACCTGCTTTTGAAATCACTCCACAGCGGAGGAGGAGCACAAGGAGCGACCAGGGTCCGTCTGGATAAGTGGCACTAATGGGCCACGCGTTTGACAGTGTGGCACTGGCGCCGGTGGATGGGACGGACGTGGCTAATGAGGAGCCCCTCCTCTGCTTGCTGCCCATGTCAATCATGGCAGTGATTATTTATCGCATCCGTCCCTCCATTCTGGTCCTTTCGAGAAGGACGGATGGTTGAAGCTCAGGAGCTGGGATGTGGCTGTTGAGAAACTGTGTTCTACCTTTTTAAAAAATAATGTTCTCTGCTGCATCCCGCTGTGTTTTCTAAAAGTGTCAGATTTACATGTTCAGCTAGTGAGGGTGCAAGAGCAGGAAGAGAGTGAAGATGCTAACCAAAAATAGTTCCAGAAAGTACAAGTATTCTCCAGAACGATTCTGACACATTTATCTTTTAGCCACACTACAGCAAAAAGAGTATCTTCATTCATAGTGTATAAACCCGTGGTTTCACAAAAAGCTAAGGTTGCTAATATCGAATGAAACCTGTTCAGGGCCTCCACACTTCCGTGCCATATGAGAATAACGTTTACTAAAGTGCTTTTCTGTGCCTGATGCTTTAAAGAACCATTTTGAAAACGAAAAGTTTGAAGAATCTTTTAAAAGTTTAAAGAACCTACATGTAATGTTTAGTTCAAACTGTTTTTTTCTGTCAAAGAACATTTTGGGAACCATCATTTGTAAAAGAGGCAGTCTTTACATAGAGAAAACTTGTTTAAATATGAAGAAAATGTGAGTTTTCAACAACAAAAAGCTTGGGTATGGAATTTTATGTGCTTGAGCATTTGTTGATAAATTAGTGCAGTCGTGTCCACAGATCATTTTAGTTTAAACATAAAAGTTGATCTTAAATTTAGATCAACTTAAGCAATTAAGGAAGGACAATTTAAAGCTTGTGTGGATGACATTCATGTTTTGTCAGTTCTAGCACCTCATTCTACAAGGTTCAGCAATCGGTGTTAAAAAAGTGCAACTTTCATTTCAAGAAATAGATCATGAATCAACGAATCTTCATTGGACCAGATGAATAAAGCTCTTTGCTCTTTGCAGGACAAAAAAATGAATGGAACCAGTAGGGAGCTTGATTGTGATGCTAATCAAATTAGAAAAGAAGGAAACAATCATAAATGCACAATACATCGACAGATTGTACAACTAGAAACACAGGCACTTATTTTGTGGAAATTTTACAGAAAAAAAGTTTTGTGTTGACTTTTATATATATTAATTAGGCAAGTAGTGCTTTGATTTCCCTCTGGTGAAGAACATCTACCTTATGGTAGCTTCGCCAACAAACTGAATTAAGACAAAGCAGCTCAAATCCATTCAAGCTATCAGCCATATCAGTCAATAACCAATTCTCCCTGGTCAATATACAAATAAATGTGACAAATGTCCCAGCAGAAAAGCTCCAGTCATTTCCAGTAAGTTCTAATTAAGGCTTTAGCCTATTAGAGATATGGATACACTGCTGATTCACGATTGGCAGGGTCAGCCTTTGTCAGGCCAATGTTGGCAAAAGCATCGCGACCGCTGCTTTAAAGGAAACATCTTGGCGGCCACTTACTAAATGATTGCTATATTTAGTCCCAACGCATGGTGGCAAGAATCCATCATTCCTCATGTGTTTGAGCCTGGTGCTAATTTCGGAAGGGCGCGACATATGCAGCATTCAATCTTATGCTAACGCCCACATCTCCTCTCCCAGAGGGACTGAAGCTGTTAAAGGAGATTTGAGCCCTAGTGAGATCAACTGGGAAGAGAGAAAAAAGAAGCTTTAAATTCGACTGTTAGCACTCCAACTGTCATTGCCGTTTCCCTAATTTACACCCAACTGAGGAAGCAAGGAGACATAGTAGCATTGATCAGAGTGACTAATAGTGAAAAGGACTGATCAGCTCTTGAGATGAATAGGAGAAAGAGAGAACAATGCTTTCATTGTATTCTCCTGTTCCTCTGGTTATTGAATTGAGCATCCTCCTTCTCAGAAGTGGAAATCTGAAGTCTCTTTTCACTCTTTCAGTCTATTACCGCCCACCAAGCTAAGAGTGCTCCTTAAAAGATGCAGCACTTGGTCTAAGCTCCATTAATGCAGTTGATGAATGTGGGCCCAATTTTTTTCAGTCTGTACATAAAAAGCTGACATAAAATTGAGGTCAACTTAAGCAATTTAGATGATTTGATTTGAAGCTTATGAGGAGGGCACCAGCTTTTGCCAGGTCTGGCTCTTCTTTCTGCAAGACTCAGCAGATTTTGGTTTTCTACAGATGGATCATGAGGGATTCAGTAAAGACTCAATTAACCTGATCTATTAAATCTTTCACATTAGGTTTCAGATGCATATATCATGCATTCTAGATAGAATAAAACTGCATATTATGTATGAAACTGGTTTATGAGCCAAAACACATGTTAAACAGGCAGGAAAAAATCGTCCTATTATGTATGTATTTAAGAAAAAAAGCGGGATTAAGCGAAAAATGGCCAGGGCTTTGAAAACATGGCCAGTTTAGCCTTTAGCCATATTTTGTTGATGAATTAGTGGTGGCCAGAATTTTTGCTTTGTTCTGTATGATTCCCTGGACATTATAATTTATATATATATTATATATTTAATAATATGTTTAAAATTTGCACCTTTATGCTGCAATTTTTCAGAGACTTTTTACATTTTAGAATCTTATTTTATCTTATCTTATTCTATTTATTTTTATACTATTATTGGTTTACTGTCAAATTACTTGCACTGTTGGGGCTGTAAACGTAATTTTATTCTGTTGTACACTGTCTTTGAAAAATTATGACAATAAAGCCAAGTCTAAGTCTAAGTCTACTGATACTGCTTCCATTCCCACTGAAGTACACAGATGCTACTTGTGGCGAATCAACAAGTGCCGACTGGATTCCAGTGAGATGAAACTCACAAATTCATAGTTGTTTTGACACATGAGTAAATTTGGGCGTAAAATATGGACCATTCTGTCCCAGGCGTCTCCCTTTTCTGAGCCTGGTCAGAAGCTGTCGCTCATTCCCCCCCTCACCCCAGGGTGAAGATCCCTCACACTTAAGCTTCAGGATACCAGATGATTGGTATCTCCATCTCAGCATGTCCCCTCACTTAATCCAGCTCACAAGCTGCAAATCAATTCACCTTCTCACTCGCTGCCTCACTTCATTCGTGTTCACTATGGGGCGGACATAATGGCTTTTGTAGCAACTTTCATACCCTGCTGTGCACAGCGATAAGGACGAAAAATAATATGGCACCTAATGTGTAGTATGGGGCATGTGGGGATATATGCTGTAGGGGCTGCACAATATTTTGTTAATCCACATTGTAATACTGGATTTGGAATTCTGACAACACAGAGAGCTGTAATATACAAAATCCCTTCTAACCGATCACAGTGTGACTAATGCAAATACTATAAAGACTCTGGGTCAAAGTTCCCAGTTATGTTTTCAATATTCACATGAATATAAAACTAATATTATTGCTGTCAGTTTTACTTGTAGTCGTATTGGATTATTTTGATGCTTGAGTAATCAAATTAAAAATAGAATGAATTAAACAAGAGAGGCATGGTGGTGCAATGGTTAACACTATCGCCTCACAGCAAGAAGGTCCTGGGTCTGATCCCTGGGGTCAGTGGTCGGTGCCTTTCTATGTGGATTTGCATGTTCTCCCTGTGTTTCCATGGCTTTCTGGTTTCCGCCCACTGCCCTTAGGGTTTAGGTCAGGGGTGCCCACACTTTTTTGGCTTGCAAGCTATTTTTAAAATGACCAAGTTAAAATGAGCTACCAACAATAAAAATGCAGATATATACAGAGAACACTTTAAATTTAAAATATATATTGTTTACCTTGCGTAGCAGCATGAACATGTTTGGCTCAATGCAGTGATGTACATTTTTGGCCATCAACAGCCAGAGCTGCATAGTCTGGACATAATCCCCTCACTTTTCGGTTTGTAGTCAGTGTCGTACTATTTTTTAATGAACAGTCTGATTTTGGTTTCTTAATTGGTCCAGCTCCACGACTCAATTTTAAAATAAATAATATAAATAATTTATTAGCCACTAACTAGGTGACTTTGTTGGAGTTTTGCAGTAACGTGCGTGGTTGACCGAGCATGCGCAGTGATGCTTGTTACAAAAAGATGACACTGGATTGGCTGTGCTATATGTCAATCAACTGCCAAACTCCACAGTGGGGATAGATGATTGACTCCATCTGTACGGCAGTAATTTCTGTGGCTCATAGATCACTCAATTTTACTTCGTGGTCTCAAGTGCGCGGTAGTTTTTTTTGATTGGCAGGGCTCTGTAATCGACTAGCAATGTCTTTGCCATCAACCGGTAGCTCACGATCAGCGTATTGGGCACCCCTGGTTTAGATAGATTGGCTACTCTTTATTGTGAATGATTGTCTTGTGTATGCCCTGGCCTGTAGTAGTTGTTCTTGGGATTGGCTCCAGCTTCCCTGTGACCCATAATGGATAAAGTGGTTTATATATACACATACACATATATATGCATTTTTAAACTTTAGAAAACCCTTTTAACTTCAGTAATCAAGTCAACTGATTCATGGTTACAGCACTACTGACCACTTACAAGAGTTGTAATAAGACATTTTGTCCATATCATGCAGCTACCCTGGTGGATGCCTACCTCATACAAGTCGATCATGCTGTTACCACCCAAGCCTCGGGTAGTTTTGACATTTTCCAAGGCCAGTGTAAAGTAGACGCCCCGTAGGTCAGAAATGTACAAGTTGTAAGTGTCATTCTGGTTCCACTCCTGCACTGCTGCAAACACCTGGCCCTGATCCGTGCTGAGAATGTGCATGTCCTGCACAGAAGGCAAGAAAGACAAAGAAGGAGAATGAAAGGGAGACAAAGACAGAGACAGAGATCATTAGCGGAGTGTCTTGCTAGGACTCAGCATGCATTCGCTATAGGACTCCGTTTGATACACATTGCATGTGTTTTAATGGATGTCCAATCCACAAAAAAGGTTCACAGTCCCAAAAAAGGAAAGATTATTTTCTACTTGCTAGATGGTGCACACACAGGCACGAACAGTATGTACTAGGGGTATAAAATGCAGCGATGCATCACAACTCAACTGAAGGGCTACGAATGAACAAAAATGATACACATTTGCAGATGATATTAACATTCTTCATTCGTTCATATTAGAAGTTACCCATTAGTCATGTGGTTCTTACTTTGGGCAAGGAGTATTTGGGTATTTTAATGCGCAGGAAAGGCTCCCTCTGGTAAGACACATAGTAAGCGGCTCGGCCGGCCATGGTGACCTACAAAAGAAAAGAGACATACATAATTAAACCATTCTGTCTTTCTTCTCACTCTCACTTCTCACTTTATCTAAAATAGTAGTGACTTCGTACTCAACGATGTAAGATTTATCACCGCACGACTGCTAAAAAAATACTTACAGGAGCTTTCATGGTTGTCTGTGAAACCAACCATGGTGTTAAAAATTCATTTATTTCATTATTTATCTTTTATTTTTCCACAAATCTCCATTTTTAGACAAGCTCCCTTGACAATCCGATCTCTTTTTATAACATTCAGGTCATAGTTATATAGGCCATCAACATATACACATAATAACATCAATAATAAATGTGTAAAGATGGCTTTAACCCCTTAAATATTAACCCTTATAATTCGGGAGCAATCAAGAACTTAGCACATATGAAACCAATATAAATGTTATACATGTATTTTTTTTTGTGTATTTTTTCTATGTGTTACTATAGCTCACCAACCCCGCCTCTCGCCAAATTTAGAGCCAGGAGCGAGCTAACAAGGTTTGACTGTAGAATTATTGCTTTTTATGATATTATTGTTTGTTTGTTTTTTACATGTAAACAGTGTACAACTTAAAAAGCCATTTTAAACCATTTCTATTAGTCCTTTCACCATTACAAAAGGATTTGTTCAATGACAATATATATTAATTTCAGTGAGCAAAAAAGAATAAAAATAAAATTAAAAAATAATGAAAAAGCAATGGCATAGCAACAATTAGCGTAAAAATTAAACTATTTAACATGTTTGTCTGAAATGTTAATGATGTACAGTAGTGTTGGCTAAATGTAGAATTAAACATCTTTCCCAAGGAATATTACTGGTACAGCAGTAGTGTTCCTACCTGTTCAAGGAATTTAACAATGTACCTCCCTTGTTTGGTGCTCCATTTCTTCAAATTTGACACACTAGTGCAAGCATCATCACAAAAACGGGGTGGCAAATTACCAGTTGTGGAAATCTGAATATTTTTGTATATCATTTGTGACTAACCATAACTGTTTCAGTTCATTCACAACTCTGAAAACTAAGGGTTTATATTCCACACCAGAAGCTGCAGCATTTTCCCAATCAATCTGTAGATAACCTTTTTGGCTTGCCAGAAATTCTGATCTGTTCTGACTTGTTGATGCTCTTTATACTGGAGGGAGCCTTTAGTAAATGTGGTGGGCGATTGACAGTCTCATTATTCTTTGTTGGAAGAAATCTTCAGCTTTCTTCAGCTGCACCTCTGGCCTTCCTCTCATTATGGAGGGGTAATACTGCGTGTGAATAGTGGAACAGTGAACTACTTGTTAGTTCAGGGAAAATCCACCCTATAGAGAAACATGTCAGATTCTAGTCTTTTCTTTCAGTTAGAAATGGGAACATTTATAATAACTTACACTTATATGTATTAACTAGTCGTTAAAATGTACAAACAAATGTTTATTTCATCAGGATTTGAATGTTTACAAAGTGCATAAATGGCAATTAATTTAATTATTATTGGTTTTATGATAGAACTGATTAGCAAGTGAACAATGTGCACTGTTCTAAGTGAAAAATAGAAAAAAAAAACAGAGAGGAAAAAAGAAAAAAGAGGGAATGGAATGGAATTTCATGCATTAGTTGGAAAAAGTGAAAATGCCCCAATAAAACATAACGATCAGACATGTAGACCACACTAGAAACTTTTGTATGCTTCAGCAAAAAACTTCAATGTCATAAAATTGCAGAATTCTCTCTCAAGAAGGTCTCAACCCAGGCTTGAAAGTTGTGATGGCATAGAAGAAGGTTAGGACACAGTATGACTTACTGTGTGCTATAAAATGTTCCAAAAATCAGTGTGATATCAGTATGGCGTCCAATCAGTGTTGGCAAACAGTGCCATTTTGGACAACATGGTATGTTTTCACAAATCAGAGCAAGCTCCAGTATAAAAGTACTCCCCAGCCAAATTGTGGTCTGAAATCATTTTCTAGTTTATTTTCTAGTTCACAATAAGTAATACTTTGTCCTAAATCAAATTTTGAAAGTATGCACCGCATTCATGAAGAGCTTGATATATTTGAACATGTTAGGAGAAGCCTATATGATATATTTATAAACAATATTTGATTATTGACTTGTCTTTGTAAGTTACATTATCATTGTGGCACCAGAGCGAAGCCAAAATAGGCAAAATATGATACCAAACATTTCTTAGCTGATTGACTACGTCTGGAGTAAGTGTTGAATCATATAATATTGAAACAAACCACTACTGCTCTCACACCCTACAAAGGTTTAATCCAAAAACACAAAGAAAGGCAACTGATCCCCAAGAGCTGCAACTTAGAATGAATCTTCGGAGAGAAGCTGAGGTAAAGCGACCCAAATAATTGCCCCGACATCCCTCGCTTAAATCTGAATCACATGCATCCTCATTTGCACAGTGTCACAGTAAATCAAGCTCAGGGAAAATAGGGGAAATTAAAACATCCAAAAAAATTGCATTACATTACTTTCAAATTCAGCACATTACTATTTCAGACTCACTGTGGCACAAACAATGATTAATCTGGCGTACTGGTCAGCCCCAACCACACACACACACACACACACTTACATTTACCCACATGCCCTGAATATCCAATAGTCAAGGCCTCAGGTATTTCAACAGTCACAATAAATCCAGTATAACATGCGTTGTGTGCACCAAGCTGGATATCTTGCCTATTCATAATGCAACATGCGTTTAGGTTTAGTAATATACAGCGTATATATTTTAGAATTCACTTATATTTATGGTATACATGATCCCAATAATGTAACAAAATAACAGCAACACAAGGAACTACTGTTAATCACTCTATTCACCCCAAACTAATTGACCTGTACAGTTTCAGGTGTTTTTTTTTATTGACACATTAGATCCAGTAAAATTAGTGTATTATTTAGATTGTAGGTTTAGGAGAAGAGAATAGTTGGCACAGCCTTGTGCTCACCCTAGTCTATCATTTCCAATAAGAGAATTTGTCAAATGCAGTAAAGGTAATGATAAACAACAAGCAACAAAATAACTGTCCATTCCTCATTGGCCAATAACAGCTTACAAAACAGTAAGGCAAGTAACTAAATATATTGTAGCAGAGCTGAGGCTTGGGGGGTGCTAGTGCTGCACCGCCCACTGGGAGTTGTGTTTTGTGTGTTTGGGGACTGTGTTTTGAGGGTTAAATGTGTTTGTGTTGTTTGGGGCTATTTTGTGTATATGTGATGTGCGACTCATTTGGGGTATTTGTGTGTAGGGTTTGGGGTGAATGTCTGGATTCACCGCCATTGTGGTTACTGTTCAGCCCAGTGGCATGGAGGGTGGATCCAGCCATTTGTCAGTCAGGAGTTGTGAGTTGCTCTGTGTGTGCTATGCCAGTTGGGGGCATATGTATGCTTTGGAGCACCTTTAGGGGTTTAAGTAAAAGGGGCTCTGTCCCATATTGAGCAGTACTTTCTTGTCAAGTCTATATCATTTTTTCTCTGATGATTTCACAAGCAGAAAATCATCACAATGATAATTTCATGTTGCATTCCCTACTCTGTATTGCTGTGCAGCCTCCTTTGTGAGGAAGGACTTTTGGAGGCAGTGATGGAGTGCAGTGGAGAGGGAGGGTAAAGGACCTGGAGGTTGTGATTGTTCATACTGTAACAGAGCTGGGGTCTGCGTGACTCGGGCGCCGCAGGGCATCATGGGATACAGACTGAGTTTGGGGAGTTGTGAGTGTTTGTTACTGTTTGGGGGTGTTATTGTGGTTGTGCTAGTGGCAATGTGTTTGTTATATTTAACCGAAGGGATGGTGTTATTGTGTGTGGGTTTCCGGGAAATGGGCCAAACCACCCCCAGCATGGTTATTAAAGAGAAAGGTGGCTTAGGGGTAGTTCGGCCATGTTGTGATAGGAACTCTCCTGCAGAGGGCGCACTGGTTCTGCAGTCCTTTTCAGGGCTGGTAAATAAACCGGAAGCAGGACTTGTCCCGTATTCTTGCACTAGAGCCTTGTGTGAAGTGTCCAACCTTTGCCTTGATGAATTTTAAAAATGCAAATTCAATACAATACTTTCAAGCTAAGTTGACACTTTACTGACTTCTGCTTTAATGTAGTTATGTTGGGTTCTTAAAAAACATTGCAACATAAAAAGTATAATTCTTCTTTTATAATTTATAAATGCATTTCTAAAGTGTAGTATCTGGAAGAATTATTTTGGAGAAATATAACTTCTGAGTTACCCAGTTCCAGTTTGTCTGGAACAAACATACAGTCTAGTTCATCTACATATATATAAACCTTCTAAGCCAAGTTGTGTATGTTTTCAGAACTGCACTATTTAACTAACTTCAGCCCAAGCAATCTGTAAGATTTTCTCTCTTTCAAGCTCCTAATATATATCCTCAACCTCAAAATGCTTGTCCTGGCTCATTTCACCTCCACCAAGACTCCTTTATACTCCTCTTTTCTCAGTTACTATTCTAATGCACTCTCATGAGCTTTTGCACATGTATTTTGCTTGTTTCCGCTTACCTACTAAAATACTTGCCTACCCGCTTTAAGCCTCTTGCCTCTTACCTGAGGCCTAGATTGTTTTTAACGTTACTTGTGAGCTTTTGTTGTTAGATTGTGAAATGTGTGGTGATTTCAGACTGCAGTTTATATCAGGTGATGTGAACAGAGTATCTGATGCTAAGAGAATGTAGAAGTGAAGTCAGCTGATGTTTTTGGCACTGACAAAGAACCAGATCATATGAAATTTTATACAATGAGAAGGAACTTGTTCGAGTATAACAAAAATAAAACTCTACACAAATGAACTAGTTTCTATAGGAAACAATGGAGTCTTTAAAACAATATTGCATCTAAACAGATGTAGAGAAGATATTAGCAAGCATGACTAAGCAAGTCAGCAATATAAAGCCATAAGAAACCATGATGAAATCAGCAGTGGTATGGAAATGTACAAAACCATAACTAGGAAGTCAGCACTATCAAACCATGACTAAGCAGTCTACAACATTGGACTTAAAATCCAGACTCTGCATTTCAAAAACAAAAAAAAACACAGGCTGGGCTTCTGCAGGCATATTCTTTTGATCTGAAAAACGCATTGGTTTTATCCACGCAAAATATACGGCAACCCACATGCCAGGGACAGTCATGTTACCACACATGCTGCATTTATGCATACCTAATTAACGATAAAGAATTTCACCAATGGAGACACATTTCTTTAGGCCATGTGCAACACATAACATATGGACAATCAAATAGAGCCCGTTCACTAAAATAACATGCATAATTCTACATACCTGAATGACAATGTAGTCATCCTGAACCACCAGTGAGTTGGTTTCGATGTAGCCGGAAAAAGGAAACGTTCTGCTTGAGTCTGAGCAAGCCTGAGCACTGCACGTCATGTACTGACATTCTGATGGGAAACACACACATACACACAAACAAAATTAATATAATATGTGCAGTACAATAGCAACGCATGCTATGCCTTACAATTAAAATATGTACAAAGGAGACTAGAGTATATCTATGTTACGTCTATGATAAAATACTAATTCAATGGCACGATCTTGTCTGAATTTCCAGTTGTTGTTTTATTGTTGTTTTTTATACATTACTTTCAAGTATAATCCTCCCAATGTATTTTTATGGTCAATACACCAATCAATAGAATACATCCTGGAAATGCAAGATTTTTTTTCCCACGTTAGCAATACACTGTGTCTTGTAATAGCAAGAATTTCTTGTTGTTCATTTTATTATAACTCCACTCTTGATGGCTATTTTTCTCTATCTCTTGCTTTTTCACAGCCTCGTCGATTCCTACAAATTGTTTGAAATCTGTGGACACAACAGGAATAGTAAAATCTTCTGCACCCAAAGTGCATCTAAGCTTCAGATCTATACACTCAATGCCCAGGTTCATGACTAATTCAATTCGTGAAGAAGTTAATAATTAGCTTGTGCATTGATCTCGGTATGCAAAAGCAAGGAAAGCATTGGCATTGATTTATCAGTGCTGGCATTGCTGTCATGTACTGTAAATAGAAACCAACTCTATTGTTGTTGGTGTAACAAAAGCGTGGCAGCATATTATTTACTGAATGAAACAGTTCTGTTGAAAGTACAGATTCAAAACCACTCCAGACCACTTTACTGAATAAAAAATAAATTCCTTTCTTTTATTCTTTGACATGTCAAATAACAGAATTTGAATCTTGATTTAAACATAATTGCATAATCAAATATGTAGTTATATAATAAAACTATAAGCCACAAGAGGCCTTACAGTGATTTTATCACAGCTCAGAGAAGGAATGCTGAAAGAGAGGCTGCTAAAGTATAAAAGCACTGTTCAGCCAAAGCTGCTTTAAAGTTATCTTAGCTCAGTGGTGGCCTTGTTTGGGGCAGTGGTAGCCTTGTTTGTGGCAGTTGTGGCCTTGTTTGGGGCAGTTGTGGCCTTGTTTGGGGCAGTTGTGGCCTTGTTTGGGGCAGTGGTGGCCTTGTTTGGGTCAGTGGTAGCCTTGTTTGTGGCAGTTGTGGCCTTGTTTGTGTCAGTTGTGGCATTGTTTATGGCAGTTGTGGCCTTGTTTGGGGCAGTGGTAGCCTTGTTTGGGGCAGTTGTGGCCTTGTTTGGGGCAGTGGTGGCCCTGTTTGGGGCAGTGGTGGCCTTGTTTGGGGTAGTGGTAGCCTTGTGTGGGTCAGTGGTGGCCTTGTTTGGGGCAGTAGTGGTCTTGTTTGGGGCAGTGGTGGTCTTGTTTGGGGCAGTGGTGGTCTTGTTTGGGGCAGTGGCAGCCTTGTTTGGGGCAGTAGTGGCCTTGTTTGGGGCAGTGGTAACCTTGTGTGGGTCAGTGGTGGCCTTGTTTGGGGTAGTGGTAGCCTTGTGTGGGTCAGTGGTGGCCTTGTTTGGGGCAGTAGTGGTCTTG
>JBBIGC010000082.1:25602888-25619567 GCA_037576955.1 Lepidarchus adonis | reverse complement strand
AAAAGAAAGAAAGAGAAAGAAAGAAAGAAAGAAAGAAAGAAAGAAAGAAAGAAAGAAAGAAAGAAAGAAAGAAAGAATGAAAGAAAGAGAAAGGAGGAAAGAAGGAAGGAAGGAAAGAAAGAAAAAAAGAAAAAAAGAAAGAAAGAAAGAGAGAGAAAGGAGGAAAGAAAGAAAGAAAGAAAGAAAGAAAGAAAGAGAAAGGAGGAAAGAAGGAATGAAAGAAAGAAAGAACACTGAACGATTGAGTACTGAAGGTAAAATTGGTAGAGGAGTGTGCAGCTGTAAACTGAATGTTACTCACGGCCTTCTGCAGTGTGGGCTTCCATGTGCACCAGATCAGCTTCTCTGTCCAGACCACTTACTGACCTGCAGTACACACACACATACACAGACCACAGCTGAGTTATTACACACACACACACGCTAATAAACATCTTATTTTAGCTCCTGTTTCTCCAGCTGCAATAAAACTCGACTGCTGCTCTTTATGTGCTGCCATTTCCACAAATGTCTCATGATGGGGAAATGGAATTGCACTGTTGTTTATCACAACACAGAAAGGAGTGCTCTTCAACAAGGTGCGTGCGTGTGTGTGTGTGTGTGTGGGTGCGAGAGAGAGAGAGAGAGAGAGAGAGAGTGAGAGAGAGAGAGAGAGAGAGAGAGAGTATAATTGGAAATGGGAATGATAGCACCTTAGTGTGTGTTTCCATGTGTGTGTGTGTGTATTTCTCTCTGTGTGTGTACACACAAAAACAGCACCTGCTTTGTGTCTGGTTTGTCCTGCTGTAACACCTCCAAAACAACTCCTCCTTCACTGTTAGTTGCTTCCTCCATCATCTGTGTGGCTAAGTGAGGGAATGATTCTGTTCAAGTGTCATCACTGGAGTCTCTAAGCTAAACTTAATTTAACACACTGGAGTCTGGCTCTGCTGTACTAATACGGAGTCCTAACCCTAACCCTAATCCCAGACCCCTAACGCTACCCTTCGCAAATAAATATGCACAAAACACACCTTGTTAAAGTGTATACATTTTCAACCTGTAAACGTCCTATTACTATCCACTACTACTAACTAAGCAGCAATGATTGATCACCATATACACTTATCATCATATACAATGTATAACAGCAAACATCTCCTTTTATTCCTAAACATGAAATCTATACCTCTAAACATACGCACATTCACGAGATCCTGCTGGTGTGGGTTTCCTCCCTTTCAATGACGCTAACCAAAGAGATCTGAGTGCTAATACCTCATAAGTTGTTGCTCAAATGTATATCATTACCTGTTTCTCACTCCATACTTATCTTCCAAACTGTGAAGCAACCTCTAACCTGCAGTGATGTGAAAGTTTCTGAAAGTATGTTATTAGTTATAGGTAGTAGTTACTTTTTTTAAAGGTAATACAATTATTAAATTATTTTACTGATTACCGTTATAAAATGAATACTGTGTTGCTAATTCACTACTAAAATTATGCTTTTTACTTCAAGTGTGTTGGCCAGTTGACCATCGGGCCACCTGCCCAGCGGCTGCACTGCCAGAAGCTGTAGCTGCACTGAATACGCTGAATAATGTTACTCTTCTATTCAAGCTGACACAAGCAAATTCAACAACAACCAATTTGTAACTATGGCAGAGACTTCACAACCCAACTCGGCCACAGAGAGGTATTTGAGTTATAGGTTTGCATGCGTTCATAATTAATGTGTTCGCTGTCATTTCCTGTTGTGTTCATATAGTTAATATTTAAGTGACCTACCCCGCCCTCCTCATGTAATGTGTGCTAGTTAGTGAGGTAATGAATGTAATGCATCACTTCAGACACTGTCAACCCAATGGATCTAGATCAGCTATCCCCAAACAGCCCTCTTTAACCGTTAATCACAACTCTCATATTAGATAGGAAATCAGGACATAGTCCCATTGCTTTGTTTAGTTCCTGTTGATCATTTTAACATTTTATTTTTACACCATAAATATTTATGATAATTTCACACTTTAATCAAATTAAAAATGCAAACTTTTATTTTATTTATGAGCAAATTACTTCTTATTGCCCACCTGCAATACCTTAATGACCCATCGGGGGCACATCCACACATTGGCAAGGCAAGTTTATTTATATAGCACATTATCATACATATGGTCATTCAATGTGCTTTACAAGGATAAATGGAAAGTGAAGAAGAATAAACATAAGCAAAGAGAATATAAAAATGAATAAGAAAAAAATAATAAGCATAAAAGAAAAGCAATCAAAAGATGATATACCATCTTTAAACCACTTGCTTTTCTTTTACAATAGGCATCAAAGTAAAACATAAAAATAAAATAATGTAGATAAAATGAATTAATATGCATAAAGAAAAGCAATACAGGCATGATACAAGCATTGGGAAAAACTGATCTACATCATTTTAATAAAGCAAATCATTTTCATCCTCTAAAAAGCATGTAGCGTTGACACTGATGATTTAAGCTAAAAAAATTAATTCGAAAAAGTTAATGTCCATCATGGGGAAATTCATCTTCGGCCTCATTAAACACGTTACATATACACAACTCTTTGCAGCCAATATAACATATAAATACTAGCTTGAAATGATTTAAAAACACCAGCAGCATTATCTGCCTGTCCTAACCAGGGTCATGGGGAGGAGATTCATGTCTTTAGCAGAAAGTCACAGCAAACCCTGAAGGAGTCCTGACCATCTCTGCCAGGAATTCAACCCAGGATGCTCTTGCCATGTGGCAACCATTGCACCATTGTGCCACCAGTGTAATGACACATGACCCACACTATTATACGGTTAAGCTCATAGGTTTAGACTCATTAACCAGTGCAGTCACATGCCTTTAGATTGTCTCTGAGATTATGTTAAACACACAGAGTGTGTCCAGTCTTTTGACCAGTGCCGTATATTGCAGGCGGATGTGGCTGCGTCTCTGTATACGATTACTATCGTGTGTTTGTGATGACAGTGCACTCCTTGCGGTGGGAAACACCCGAGGGGCTGCGTGACCCGAGTGAATGAGAAACTTCAGCCACCTTATTACACATTCCACTTCACACACTGATGCACTTATATATTCTCGCTCTCTCCCTCTCTCTCTCCATTTTGCCTTTTTTCTTTCTGTTTTTCTCTTGTCCTCTCTCTGTCCCTCTCTTACTGTATGTGTTTTCTCTTTTCTCTGTCTTTCATCCTTTCGCTTTCCCTCTCAAACTCTCTCTCCCTGGAAAATCATCATGTGTGTGTCTGTTCCCAACAGTCTAGTGACGTCATGCACACAGAACAAGGTGAGCTGTGAAAGGCACCATTGCTTTGTGGTTACACATTTCAGTACAGGTGTGGGTATGGTAGTGCAACATGAAGGTTTTGGGTTCAATTCCTTGCCAGACAGCCAAATGTCTGGAGTATGAAATTTGCAGAGGGTATCTGCTGGAAGCTGCGGTTTCCTCCCATAATCCAAAGACATCTGAGTGAGACAAACTGGAGATGCTACATCCACTAGATTTGAATGTGTGAATGGTCAGGATGAATGAATGGGTTAAATTTGTGCTGTAAAGACTATACTGAAGGATGCATAGGCCCCAGCTTTATGTTTTTAGAAATTGAGAACAACCACAACAAATACATGGAAACTGTCCTGATATGTCAGAAGTTTGTAGCCTATTTTGGATCTTTGGTGCATAAGAAAATGGCTCTACCAATAATGCTATGGCAAGTGTGAAACTGCATCAAGGTGTGATTAAGGTGGTGGCACCTACCAGTAGAAACGGTTGGGGGTCACTTGCTCGTGAACAAGCTGCCACTTCCGTCCAAAGTCAAACGAACTGTACAGCTGAGGGAAAGAAAAGGGCACAAGAAGGAAGAAAAAAAAGGAATTAGGGGTTGTTTAAAATATGTGCTGTTCTGTCTGTTCACCCAAATCAACGGGACGATGGTCTTCATCTTCAGCTCACTGCGTTTTCTCAGACTGAATCCAATTAGCCGCTGTGATTTAGATTTCATTACAGCTACAGTGAGTTTGAAGCAATGCGCTGCAATGCTATATGAAGCACCGAGCTCGGGTCATAAAGCACAAAACCTTTAGTCAAGTTGCAGAGACTCAATAAACATAAAATCTGGCTGTTCTGGGTAACGGACAGATCTGCAGTTTGCCTAGATGGGACATTTGCCATTTTGTCAATGTATTTGTAAATTTACACACAGTTAAATAACACAATGCTTTGCAAGGGTGTGCTTTTGGTTAGAACCTGAAGCCTAATTAATATGTCTGATTAATGAACAACCAGTAATAAAAATGCTGCTTTTCTGTGTGGAGTTTGCAAAATCTGTGTGCTTGATTTTTCTCCCACTGTCCAAAGCATGAGTCTCAAACTCTAGTACTGGAGGACCAATGTCCAGCCCAGTTCCATGATCTCCCACATCAAAAACACCTGGTTCAGTTCACCTGCAACTTGTCAGGTTTAGTGAGTATGTTTGAGGAGAGAATCTACCAAATTGTAATGGACATTGGGCCTCCAAAATGGTCTAAAGGCTTAATTGGCTACTCTAAATTTGACCATAGCTGTGATGGGTTGGTTTCCAGTCTGAGGTGAACCCACAGTCAGCTGGGATTTGCTCCAGTTTCTCCACAACCCAAAATGGATTGGATAATAAATGAAGAACATTTTTTCACATTGTACAGCAAATTCCCCACTTGTAATTCTAACAGGCATTGTATCATTCACCTCCCCCTTACTTTAAGTCCAAACAGCATCATGGCTGCAGATTTCACAACCACACTGCGATGAAAAAAAAGTTATCTATTTCTTGTACACAAAGGAAAACAAGATTGTTACTTAGCAACCAATGATGAGCGAAATAATATCAGTATGACACAAAACAATCATGGCGTAAATATTTTCAACCAATCAGATGCGGAGAATTACAGTAAATGCTGCATAGACCAAATTGTCCATTCTCTTGCTGTGTTTTGATGGTCACCTAAAGCTAGCCAAGTGGACACTCTAAGCGACAAGTACACGCCGTCCTAGTGCAGGGATTTGGACTCGACTCTGCTGAGACAGCCACAGGGGATTCCTAATGGATGAGAAGGAAAGCCTTCTGCTTCTCCTCGTCTTCCCTTGACTCTGTATTAGGAGACCTGCATCGTTGCCAATCAGGCTAATTAGTGAGTTGCATGCGTTCACTTGATGCAACAAGTGCACTGTGATATCTTGGGCACATATGGCAATGTGGAGGCTTAATTGAGCAGAGTGAGTGTGAAACGAACATATATGTAAGTTTTTGTGACATCAAAACATAGAGGTGTTAAAGCATAGATTCAAGTGACTAAACTAGGAACAGACTTGAAGTACATAGGAAATGTTTGAAGTCTGAGCCCTCACATCTCTGTACGTTTAAGCTGCGTTATGACAGACCAAAGACAGGTAGAATCAAAAACAGGGATGGATGCTTAGATTGTGAAGTCTGCAACTGAAAAAAAAAGGTTTGAGGCTCTGTTTGATTAGATATCGGATAACGTCAAAATGGGTTCACTTCATATCACTGAAACAAGGTCTTAAGCCTTTCCTTATATAAAAATATGCCATTCTGAAAGCTTTCTGCATAAAATGATTCTCTTCAGACATTTTCATGAGCAAAATGTTCAGAAAATGTGTGTACTAAATAGGTATAAAATTATTCTTTTCAACAACAACAAAAAAATCTAAACCTACATGGATTTGTGTGACAAAGTGATTGCCCACCCTATTGAAACTTAACAGTGGTTCATCACTCTAGCCACACCCAGGCCTGATTATTGCGACACCTATTCTAAATCAGTAAATCACTTAAATAAGACCTGTCTGGCAAAGTGAAATAGACCACAAGATCCTCAAAAGCTAGACATCATGCCGAGATCCAAAGAAATTCAAGAACAAGTTTTGAGACTCCAGCGAAAACAGTGAGAGCCATTATCCACAAATGGCAAAAACATTGAACAGTGGTGAACCTTCCCAGGAGTGGCCAGTCAACCAAAGTTACCTCAAGAGCACAGTGATGATCCAAAAGTTCAAAGACAAAACCACTGCTGAGCAAAAATAACATTAATTTTGCCAGACAACATCTTGATGACCCCCAAGACTTTTGAGAAAATACTCTGTGGCATGACAAGTTGAACTTTTTGGAAAGTGTGTGTCCATTTCATTTGGTGTAGAAGTAACACCATATTTCAGAAAAAGAACATCATACCAACAGTAAAATATGGGGGTGGTAGTGTGATGGCCTGGGGCTGTTTTGCTGCTCTAAGACCTTGCTCTTCTAAGACGTGCTGGGATCAATGGGACCATGAATTCTGCTGTCTACCAACAACCCCTGAAGGAGAATGTCCAGCCATCTGTTCATGACCTCAAGCTGAAACAAACTTGTTTCAGGACAAATGAAGGACAAAAAATGAAGA
This sequence comes from Lepidarchus adonis, assembly GCA_037576955.1. NCBI lineage: Eukaryota > Metazoa > Chordata > Actinopteri > Characiformes > Lepidarchidae > Lepidarchus > Lepidarchus adonis. Next base: position 25,613,112 of record JBBIGC010000082.1, on the reverse strand, counting down.
CTTTAGAGTGGCCTAGTCAAATTCCTGACCTGAATCCTATTGAGATGCTGTGGCATGACCTTAAAAATGTAGTTCATGCTCGAAAACCCTATAATGTGGCTGAACTACAACAATTCTACAAAGATAAGTTTGGGCCAAAATTCCTCCACAGTGCTGTAAAAGACTCATTGCAAGGTATCACAAAAGCTTGATTGAAGAGTGGCCCAACAAGTTATTAGGTGTAGGGGGCAAACACATTTTGTTTTTACTTGTGTTGTTTTTGACAAATATTTAAATTTGTTTTATGATCTGAAATATGAAATAAGCGTAACAAACAAGAAAAATAAATCACTAAGACTTTTTCACACTACTATATACTCTGTAAAATGACCTTGCTGAGGACATTTCCTATGTAAAATGACCTTGCTGAGGACATGTCCTATGTAAAAGGACCTTGCTGAGGACATTTCCTATGTAAAATGACCTTGCTGAGGACATTTCCTATGTAAAATAACCTTGCTGAGGACATTCCCTATGTAAAATGACCTTGCTGAGGACATTTCCTATGTAAAATGACCTAGCTGAGGACATTTCCTATGTAAAACGACCTTGCTGAGGACATTTCCTATGTAAAACAACCTTGCTGAGGACATTTCCTATGTAAAATGACCTTGCTGAGGACATTTCCTATGTAAAATAACCTTGCTGAGGACATTCCCTATGTAAAATGACCTTGCTGAGGACATTTCCTATGTAAAATGACCTTGCTGAGGACAATTCTTATGTAAAATGACCTTGCTGAGGACATTTCCTATGTAAAACGACCTTGCTGAGGACATTTCCTATGTAAAACAACCTTGCTGAGGACATTTCCTATGTAAAATGACCTTGCTGAGGACATTTCCTATGTAAAACAACCTTGCTAAGAACATTTCCTATGTAAAATGACCTTGCTGAGGACATTTCCTATGTAAAACTACCCTGTTTGGAACATATTCAGGCATAAAAGTACCCAGTTCGGATGTTTTCTGTAATAAAAGGCGTGCATGCAAAGTGCGGTAAAATCAAGCAAAGTTAATGAGTAGGTAGTTCAACAGAATTTCACGAACATTTCCACACTGCTTAACATAAGGTTGCGTGACATATGAAGGCTGGCATGACCCTTCCATGTTGCAGCATGCGTGGCCTAATTTCCACTGCTCTAATTGTGTTTCTGCATGCCCAGCCACAATTAATGACAGAGGCCTGTTCGTTTTTCCTATTATGCTGATTGATGCTACCGTTGATCCGTCTCCCGCTGGGACTCTGTGTGTGCAGTAATTTTAGTCATCCAGCGAGAAGTCAGAGACCTAGTCAAGCTCTGGCCTATTTAATCACCACATGTGGACTGTTATTGATGGCTTCTGCAGTTATAGTACGATTTTACTGGAGGTGTATCTATCACCCCCAGGCTAGAAAACAGGTGTTCGGAAGGAAATTCTGGGTATAATAGTGACTAACTTCACTAGTGTCACGGTTTGAAATTAATGTGGTTCTGAGACAGTGTAAGCATTGTGCCAGGCCTGTACTTGCCAGGGGGAAGTGACAGGGAATAGATAAGGCTTTGGGACCAAGTAATGTTGATATATGTGGCCCTGTTAAATGAACAACTCTTGAAACGCGAAATGACAGTTTGGGAAAATTTGACAGGGCATTTGCTAGCGTAAGGCATCTTTTACCCACTTTATTAGGAAAACATTAAACAAGATCAGGTGACTGGTTAGCATTTTACCCTTCACTACTTTAATGTGCTTGCTTAATCAGTCCCGCAACTGGTTCCTTTCTGGGCCTTTCACGTTTAATGCAATCCGTCCAAATTCAGGACAAGACACTGCGAGGCCTGAGCTCATCTATCCCCTGTCGCAGTTGATGCTCCTGGACCGCAGGGCCCCTCATAAGCGCCGACGTTGACGTATCGTGCCACTGGGTGAGCCCAACCTGCGGCAATTCATCAGCCCAATGACATGCTCAATTTTAAAAGCTCCGAGCTGTCACAAAGTGGGCTTCATAGCTTCCCCACTCACGTCGATAAATCACCAGTCGGGGGCAAGGACCCACCGCCAGCATTAGGTGACTGCCAACAGAGAGGCTAAGGAAAGCCTGCTAATGGCTGCTGAGGGACAAAAAGAGGGTGAAAAGAATGTATTTTAAATAATGCATTTATAATGGAAATCTTCACATTTACATAAGGCATTTGCATAACCATCTCCTCCCAAAGAAAAAGTACCAGGTAGAACGTGATGGAGTCTCAATAGTTCCAGTGCTGGAGGGTTACCAAACTTTGCAGAGTTTTCTCGGCTCTAAAACACTCGGTTAATCTAATTAAGGGGCTTAATCATTAGCTGATGAGAGAAATCACATATTTCAGAGGTGAGGAAAATGCTGAACTCTGCAGGGTGCTTCTCTCCAGGAATGTAATTGCCTTCTTCTACATATATAAAGGAGCAATGGCAAGGTACGGGAAGAAATGCAAGAAAAAGCAAGTGTTTTGAGAATCATCCTTTTAATCACATATGAGGGCTGTGTGCTAATATTCTGAGAGAAAAAAAGAAAGAAACATCTGATGAGCTTTATCCTTCAAAGACTCCTTCTGTCTTCTCCCTTTCTTTTCAGTTAGCTTGCTGAACAGCCAGCCTCCGATGAAGCCAGGCCGTCTTTATTCTTACAAAAAATTACAGTGGGAGCTCCTCTGGCAACATTTCTCAAGACAAGCTGACAGAATGACTCAAGGTAGTTGAATGCTGCGAGTCAAATGTTCAGGCCTTTTTGTGGACCACCTCAAAACGGAATTCTTCAATCGCTATCGACATCATCTGACAGTCCGGGCCAACTTTGAAAGGTTTAATGATTCATGTGCCCGTCACTGTGCCAGGCAGCCTAACCCTGGCTATTAATAACATTAGACATAAAATGTGCCTTTTGCTACCAAATCCTTTGTATTGTACCCTGTTGGTTTGTTATTTTTGTTGTTTTTGCATGATGCTAATTTTTTGCTGACTTTCCCTTGCTTGGTTCAAGGCATCCAGTGACCTTACCACCACATTTACATTATTAAGGAGGCCAGATGGATTTAGGGTATCACAGATGTGAACCATGGTATTTGGAATGGTCCTGAAAATGCAAAAAATGTCTGCATTAGCCTGGCAGATGGTGAAATGAGCTTGACTTGTGGTTCCAATTAGTAAAAGGACAGCACATTTGCAGCTTGTTCAGAGCAGGGGTGACTACCAACAACCATCACAAATACCCAGCAAATGAAGAGAGACAGCTGAGCATTTTGGGGGGGCTATCTGTTGCAATGCTACCAAGAGCATTGAATTCAATCAGCATAGCTGCAATCACTTCTGCATAATTTATGGAAACGATGTAGACACTCTTGAGCCCCCGAGTTTCTGCCATAAAGCCAACAGAATATGTTTGGTTTAACCCGATGATTGAAAAAGATAACGTGCTATAACTGGCCCCTGTATTAGATTAATTTAATAGTAATACAGTTTATAATACTGCCAATGAGTCCCTGAGCAATTCGATTCAGCAGCTAGATTAACTGCTAATGTAACAAAATAATAATTACAATCTATTAAAGTAATCAAAAGTACTATTTTATTCCACCTTTGGGAAAATAATAGCAAGGAGGGGAGGATACAGAGGGAAAGGTGAAAGTGGTGGCTAATAAAATAAGGTCACATAGTAGAGGCTGTACACAAGTTGTTGAATGCAGATGCAGTAAATAACACCATGGACAGAGAGAGAGAGAGAAAGAGAGAGAGTGAGGGAGAGAGCAGTTTATAGAATAATGAAAATAAGCAACCAAGTGCTATTGTTCCAGTGTCCCTGGCCATTACCATAATTCAGTTTTTATGCTATCTAATTAAGTTAGCCATAAATTCCTGGTGCATTTATGTACAGTGCTGTAAATCATCTTGAATTGTGCTGTGTGTGGGCTACAGCAATACACCAATAACTGTTTCCTTCCTTTAGTACTTTTCTCTGGTGTGAAAACACTCACCTTAGAAAAAGTATTAAGTTAAAGTATGGAAAGCTGAAGTTCTGCATTTCTTGTATTCTGGGGGGAGTTACAGTTACAATATTAAGTTACAGAATTAAGGCATAAAAAACTTATAAAAATATAAAATATTAAAATATAAAGACTTTTCTTTCATTTTTGATTGTCATTTTTATTCAGTTATTATGTTATGATTTCAATGTTTTTCCTAAAATCATGCAAAATGGATTAGTTTTCATTTTGTGACAGTGGTGATGGTAATGTGCTGAGATAAACAGAAGACATTTTAAGGTTTAAAACTTAAAAAGCTCACATCTATCACATATATCGACATTTTATCAATTGTCTGAAAAAAGATTAAGAGTTTCAAAACAGTTTTTCATTTTCATTTTCATTCATTTACTCATTGTTCATGAGTTGAGGCCACAGAACCTTCTCCCAAGCTCTCTCTGAATCATTCGGGAGTTTATTGGCAAACATCAGACGGACCTTTTCATGTGCCTTCTTGATCAGGGGAACTTTAAGGGCACTGCAGGATTTTAAGCCATTACGGCGTAGTGTGTTACCAATGGTTTTCTTGGTGACTGTGGTCCCAGCTGCCTTGAGATCATTGACCAGCTTCTGTGTAGTTTAAGTCTAATCTTTCACATTTACATGATCATTTAAACGCCACAAGGTGAAATCTTGCATGGAGCCCCAGATCAATTGATGGTCACTTTGTGTTTCAGGTGTATTTAATGTGGGAGTTGAAATTATTAGTGTATAATCTGTCTGTGGGAGCCAGAACTCTTAATGGTTGGTAGGGGATCAAATACTTTAAATATTTTTATATAAATAGATTTACTAGATTTTCTTTTTGATATTCTATTACACACTATTAAAATAAACCTATCATTAATAAAATAGACAATTAATTTCTTTGTTAATGGACAAACTTACAAAATCAACGAGGGGTCAAATAATGAATTAATCCACTGGATCTATAGGATGTATGTATAGCTTTTCCCATTCACACTGAAGTTAGACGTAGTGTTTAAATGAAGTGAAAATTTGTCATTTTAAACACACTCAAATTGCACCACAACGAAATGCTCAAGGGTGCCTCAGTGGTTCCCAGGCTGGGTCTTGAACCTGCAGCCTTCAGATACCAGGGGCAAGGTCCTAACCACTAGGCCTCCACTGCTGCAAAGTTTATCCTTTTTTGATTTTATATTTAAAACCATTAAAATAGTAACATGTAAAGTAATTGATAATCACTGAATATTTTTCATCTTCCATTTACTTAAAGTATCACAAATTTTTATCATTTTTCTGTAATAACAAAAGGTTAAAAGTAGTATGAAAACAGTCCATTTAGTATTTATTGTTTTGTGATGTTACAAAAAAGCAATGCCATACAGTATGTATAGATCTACTGTACATATATAGCTTTCCCCATTTACAGTGAAGTTATAAGTTTTTATAAGCTTTTATAAGCTTTTGTGGGTTTTTAATCAAGAAATGATAAAGGGCAGCCAATCAGAGAAGAGATTGTTTATGTATAAAGGCATAGTCTGTTTGAATCTGTGGGATAAAACAAGATTGGAAAATGATGATAGACAAACAAGTTATAGCTGTTTCTGGTATATAAAAGTAAACAACAGCATAAACAAATTTACTAATCTATATCATGTAAACTGTTTCCACTTTGTAACTCTGCTATAACTCTGCTGAACACTGTGAGGCCAATTCTACTTAATTTAACCTTAATTAATTCAATGTCTGCAAATATACATAAATACATATTGTGGCGAAGCATATATTTGCATACAGACAGTGACTGTTTGGTTCTGGGACCGTTGTGGGTTTATTGTGGTTTACTTGGGTGTATTGTGTTTGTGTATGTGTTAATGTGTATGTGGGGCTCATTTGGGAGGTTTGGGGGTTGTTTTGGGTTAGTTTTGGGAATGGGTGTCTGAGCTACCACTTTCATGTGTGGTGCCGTAATTAATATCTCGTGGCTCAGGCATCCATTCCCCATCTCAGACTTTTTTGGGTGTGTTTATGGTAATGCTCATGTTTAGTGACATCTCTGCAGAAAAGAGAGTGCGCCACAGTTCCCAAAACAGCTCTTTTCAGGGCTAGAGAAATAAACCGCCGCTGTTCGAGAAGTCAGTACTCCAGCGTCCATTACTCTCCCGCCTTCGCTACATTGGTGTCAGTGAAGTGGGATGGAACAACTGGCCCTGGCAGACATCGAACGCCTCATCCACGAGATGGAAGAGAGCTCGCTGAGACGCTCGGAGAGAAGCGGTGAGCCCGAAGGAAGCAGCGCGTGGAGACCGGCTGGGGCAAGGAGCAAACTGGCTGCTTCACGGAATACGGTGAAAGAGGGTGGCGCCGACGAGGACAACAACATGGCACATCATGACGCCGCCTGGTGGGAAGACTGTGGTATCATTGGCACTAGCAGTGGCATCGACATGCATAGCCCACGTGTAGACCCAGCTGGGAGTTAAGCTGCCACCGTACCGCGGGGACTCCGCTCCAGATTTGTTCTTGCACCAAGTACCGCTAGTGGCGGCATTTGAGCGATGGAGCTCAGAGGAGACGGCTATGCGAGTAGCATTGGCGTTGGAAGGTGAGGCCCTCCAAATTTTGGAGGACCTCTTGCCTCATGAAAGGGCGGAGTGGACGGAAATCAAGGGCGCGCTGCGACGCAGGTTCGGCCGGCAGTCACCCGCGGAGGATGCACGCGCAGAGCTCAGCAGTTGCCAACGGCGGAGGGGCGAAACACTGTGAGCGTTTGCCAGTCATTTGCGGCAACTGGAACGGCAGGGCTACAGCGATTTCCCGGCCTCCATGCAGGAGGAGCTGGCCTTGCACCGGAGAGAGTGCGGGAGCACACTCAGCTTGCAGCCCCGCAGACATGACAGGAGGCCGTCAGCAAAGCGGCACGGGTGGAGAAGGTCCTGAGCACGGGGCATCGTCACGAGGACCACCATGACCACGTGCGGCGAGTCGACGGCAGAGTGGCCAGGCCGGGGGACGACGGTGAGAGCTCACCGCGGGGTCCTTGACAATGCTTTCGCAATGTTTCCGGTGACTGAGCGGGGCAACCGTTACATCTTGGTCGCAATGAACTATTTCATGAAGTGGCCAGAGGCGTTCGCTGAGCCTGACCAGAGTGCGGAGACCACCGCATCCGTCCTGGTACTACTCTCACGCCTTCGCTACAATATATTAAATTAATATCCCTATGCACTTGGCACTCGACACTTCAGCACTGGGGATATTTGGAGCGGATGTTATTCATATGCATAATTACAAAGCTTGAAATGGAGCAGACAGTGGACAGGGTGCTGTAAAAGGTCGTGATGAGCATGAACTCCCAGCATAAACTCTGTTGTAACCAGCCTTTGAACGGCACATCAAGCCTGCAGCTGTGGAGCTTCAGATAAGATCAGAGAGCATCAGAATGTCACTCCAGAGCTTTGGTAACTAGGGGGTTGGGGGGTTGTTGGCCAAAAGGAGAGGATAGGAGTTGCAAATCAATTCAATAATCGCAGACACTTAAGCAAAAGTTAATGATTGGGTGATGATGTGGATAAAACACACAGAACTGGATTGGTCTGACTTGGTAACCCTTTTGATTTTCATACCCAGTACGAGAATCTAACAGTAATTGTGAAAATTAATGTTCTTCTTATTATTAGTTATACTTTTATCTATAATTGAATTAAAATTATTTCCGGTTTTTTAGTAAACCTGAAGAAAAACATTGTGAAAAAAGTGGAATTTATCCTGATAAATTAAGTGATAATTGCATATATATTGTTTGATCAATTAGAATTTTTTTTTTATTTCATGTCAGATGAACATTAAGGAAAGGTTTATTTTACTATAAATAATGTGTGATCAGACTTTATATAAAAATCAGACTTTATATACAAGCTGCCCTATTTTGTGATGTGTGCTTGTTGTAAAATAAGTATAAAATCCCAAGAAAGTATTTTATTTTTAATATATAACGTCTTAAACGAGATGTCTTAATTAGAGATGATGTAAAAGAAAATCTAATATATTTATTACATTATTTCATAAGACAATGTTCAAAATACATTTCATCTCAAAGATTCAGTGTGCGGTTGTTCATAAATACATCACTTTGTAAAGTTGTTTTTAATGAAGTATATATAAATATATATTAATATTTTAAATATCTATGAAAACAAAGCAAGAGTCAATTTCTCAAATTGGTTGAATTTCAATAATTTATTGATTCATATTTTCTTTCTACAAAAGCACTCATGAGGTTTTTTTTTACCTGGGCTATTATTTGCACTATTTCAATAATTAATGACAGTGGCTTGCTGGCGTGATAATCTTGCCATCATTACTATGTTAAGTGTATACAAATCACAAGCAAATGAGTCTCCACTTAACTATTAAGTGCTCATAAATATTCCTGAAGGCTAACAGGTTCAGCACGCTTGGCAAGGGAAGTGTGTTGAACATTGAGGGGTGGCCTGGCTTTCCTTGCAGGTGGTGAAGCATGGAGTGAAAGAGAGCAAGTGAGAGAGAGACAGAGCGAGGGAGAGCTGACATGGGAAGGTGGTGCTCTGGGAGCATTGCTAAAGATACAAGCCATCTGGAGAAGCACTGGAGTGAGAAATGCACTGCTGAGTGCCAGACCTGAGTCCAGACTTAACGGTAAAGGTAAACACGCACACACACACGGTCACACACTCCAACTTCTGAGAGGGGATCAGTGTAGGAAACTCAGACGCAATGAGATAAAACAATGAACACAGATTTAAGAGCACAACCTGCAAACTCTGGGAGGAAAGCAGCCATGGACCATCAAGGCCTCCTAGGGTCTTCTAGTGTTTTTTTTTCAGAGACTTGAAAATGAACATCATTGTTTGATTACATCGGTATAAAATAAAAACTAGCAACCCCTTCTTAGTCCCAAGTATTACCATCCAGTAACAAGAGTCCGTTGCAGTTTAGTTTTTACCAGTAGCTAATTAAAATAAGCAGGGAAGGTTTAGGTCAATAATGCATTGATTATTTTTGAGGTTTACTAGAATCCTGCCACACAACGCTGACCTAACCATGCTTGTCATGACAGATTTAATCTGTAATCAGAGGAGCTTATAAACTACTGTATAAGGCAGTCCCTCTAGGGCACCACTGGCAAGTGACTCCAACTCCCACTCACTTGCATGGGCAGTGGTAGCCAAGTGTTAAGAACATAGCACATATGAATGCAGGGATGCAGTTTCAAACCCCATCCAGCTGCCACTGAGGAACCTGTCCTGATATATACAGTACAGGCCAAATGTTTGGACACACCTTCATACAATGTGTTTTCTTTATTTCCATGACCATTTACATTGGTAGATTCTCAATAAAGACATCAAAACTATGAATGAACACATGTAGTTAGTAGAATTGCTTGTTTTATTAATGGGGTTGGGACCATCAGTTTTGTTGTGCAGAGGTCAGGTTACTACACAGCCAACAGCCCTATTGGACAACTGTTAAAATGCATATTATGGCAAGAACCAATCAGCTAACTAAAGAAAAACGAGTGGCTATTATTTCTTTAAGAAATGAAGGTCTATCAGTATGGACAATTGCAAAAACTTTAATTGTGTCCCCAAGTGGTTGCGTTTAGTTGGACGATCATTTATTTTTCAACAGGACAATGACCCCAAACACACCTCCAGGCTGTGTAAGGGCTATTTGACTAAGAAGTAGAGTGGTGGAGTGCTGCGGCAGATGACCTGGCCTCCACAGTCACCGGACCTGAACCCAATCGCGATGGTTTGGGGTGAGCTGGACCGCAGAGTGAAGGCAAAGGGATTTTTGGATTTCCAAGAAAAAACAAAAGGTATGTTTTAAATGGACATTGAAAAACTTTTGTCTGTTTCTGGATTAAGTTGCTTGAAACATAGTGGGTTAAGCATCCTAACTACCTAAAAATGCCATTGCTCATTCACTTCTGTATATTATTTGCACCACAGGCTAATCTGAATTCCTGTATCACATCTATACATTATGAGAATTATACATTCTTATAAAGGTTATGTTGTTACATGATAGCATCTGTCATGACAAATACAGATATTATTACACAATAATATAATATAATATAATATAATATATAATATAATATAATATAATATAATATAATATAATATAATATAATATAA
>JBBIGC010000082.1:25573312-25584741 GCA_037576955.1 Lepidarchus adonis | reverse complement strand
TAGTTACACTGTAGTTACATGCATTGTTAATGTGTAATTACACAGTAATTAGAGACACTTAATATAAAGTGGGACCGTGTTTTCTAACTGAGAAAAAAGTTAGGGCGCCCTACCTCCTAATAGCTAGTGTTTCTTGTAGTCATCTATCAATCTCAATTCTAGATTCTTTAAACTGTGAGATGTTTGAAGGTTTTCTTGCATGTACAGACTCACCCCACAGCATTTCAATGGGATTCAGATCTGGGCTTTGACTCCTAGGTTTCCTGGTATGTTTTGCTTCATTGTCATGTTGCAGGGTCCAGTTCTGCTTCAGCTTAAATGTTAACACATATTCTCACAAATAATGTTCTCAAGCACCCTCTGATACACAATAGATTTCATGGTGGATTGTTGGTAGTTGTTTTGGAAGTACTCCACTTGTAGACTATTTTCCGGACAGTGGAATGACTGATTGCAAATTCTTTTGAGATCTTTTTAAATCCCTCACCAGACTTAAAAGCTGCTACAGTCTTCTTTCTGAAGGCCTCAGACATCTCTTTTGATCTGACCATGGTGTTCACTCTCAACAGTCAGGAGGACTCCAAACAAAATATCTGAGGTTTCAACAAGTCAAACGTCCTTCAAAATGCTGAGTAACAATGTTCTAATCATGTGCACCTGATGTGCTACACGTGTGTGATGTGAGTCATTTTAATTGGAAATGAAGGTGGGGGTGTTCTAATTTATTCCTTTCCCACTTTTTTGTTAAATTACATTTTACAGAATATTTTGAAAAGTAATATTTCAGTATTAATTATTGTATTACTTGAATCTTCCAGTATTGTTAATATTAAGATTAAATATTCATATGTCCAAGAATCTTACAAAAACACTCAGGCTTTCATAGGGTGTGCTAATTTTTTCACATGACTGTAAATAGTACAGTGTGGTTAGAAATGAGTCATCTCCTCTGGTGTGTGGAACAGTGGGATGAAAAGTCAGAAGCAATGTTCATCGATCCACTCAGACAGGTAAATGAAACTAATAGGTCGGTAGGAAGACCAAGGTCAAAGATCATTAAAGCTTGTGGGACGGCATGATATCATTCTAGATGGATCAAGCCGAGAAAGAGTTGAAGTGTTTCTCAAAAGAAAAAGTCTGATCTATTGCTGGAAGCTACATTGCTCTTCAGTATTTGTTGTATTTTGAGTACTTTTCCAATGATTTGTTCACTGTCCATGACCATAAGCCTTATATGCTCATTTTATCTCTATGTAATTCCAAAGTCTACATTGGATTACTAAAGTGAAATGTTTTTTTTAATCTTGTTAATCTTTTCTGTTTTAATAGATGTTCAACAGAGCTGGGACTAGTTATGTCCTTAGAGGAAGGCTTACAATCTCATCTGACATGTCAAGATGAAGGCAGACTTATTAACCGCAACACACTTTCTCACTAAAAGCTTAATGTCCTTAGTGTCTGTAGACTTTCAGTCATGAGTTATATATATATATATATGGCCAATAAGTGTTGCCATGAAATGAATTACAGCATTTCTGTTGTGTCCATATCTACGTTATGTAGAAACTATACAAATAAACACATAAAACTGAAAATAAAGGCGCCTCAGAAAAGAAAATAACTTGTTTATTATATCCACCATGTCAAGCCATTGAACCTAGCAATTAGCTAAATGGTCAATGAACAGTAAAACTGTAGAAAGCCTTTACAACAAATAAATGTGTGTTTAGATAAAGTTTAGTATGGCCTAAACGTTTTATTTGTATTTAAATGAAAATTTTAAGGTCATGTAAAAATGTCCTAGTCTTTTACCCATAAAGGAATTTTTACAGATTTATATGTGTTTGCAAATTTGTTAAAGATTACATTCACAGTTTTACCAAAAAAAAAACAAATTTTATTTGCTTCATACCGGGAACCGTTTTATGTTAAGATATGGTATTACAGTCTGTTTACAAAGTGGACACTGAAGAGTCCAGTGTGTGGTCTTATCACACTGGGCAGCCTTCCAGCGTGGGGTTCCGCTGTTTTAGGAGCAACTCATTAACCTTTGCGCTTATTACTGATTGCAAACACGTTTAAATGTTATTTGGAGGGAGCATCACCTTTGTGTCAACCCTCCACTGGTGATTAGCCCACCCTTTAACCTTCCAAAGCAATCTGGCCTTTCATCTGACGAAAGGAAAGTCGGCCATTGGGTGTCTAATGTGATCAAGTTCAAGGGAAACAAAGGCGGTAGGGGGGTTCATTTATTTTTTATTTTTTGAACTTAGGTGATATGTGCATTGGAGGAGCATTTTCACATATAAATAAAAATTTATTAAATAAATGTTAGAAAGCTCATAACCTCAGCTTGGCTCTTGTCTTACATTTTGTGACATTTGTGATGTGTAAGAAAAGATAGAAGACATTACATAGTGTGTCACTGGGAATACTTATAAACGTAAAGGTTTAAGCTGTGCTATGTACCACCCAACCTATTGTAAGTCATACATTGTCAGAAACCTCATAAGCAAGTCTGCAAGAGATAATGTGAAGCTGGCCAAAAGTGTTAAGGTTTTTGCAACTGTTAAACTGATCTGTATTTGCACTTCTGAGCTCTGCTTTTAACCTAACAGATGGAAAATGCTGTTTAAAACAATGTTAATAGTGCAATACATTATTTAGAGGACAGAAAAATGGGAAGAACATTCTTTAAAAGCCACTCAATGGTTTTCTGGATTTAAAAGCTAGTAAGCAGGATATCTTTGAATATTCCTCAGAATGTGCTCACTATAGATGGGAAGGATGACCCTCTTTCTCCCTTCTTCTTTATCCAGCTCAGGCATCTGTTAGAGCAGAGGTCCCCAACCTTTTTCACGCCATGGACCGGTTTAATGTCAGACAATATTTTTGCAGACTGGCATTTAAGGTGTCGCGGATAAAAACAACAAAATAAAATTATATGACCAACACAAAAACTGTGGTATTTTGTAAATATAATAATAAACGTGAATCCACTTTGTAATTATGTAACTTTATCAGCAGCGTCCTGCTGAAAAGCGGTAACAACAATGAAAGCAACATCCTCCACTGCCCCTCACGCGCTCTGCTCGCTATGGTAACGTGTAAACATTCCTTTCAAATTAAGTTTTCAGTGCTGATTTTCTGCCATGACTTTCATCCAGAAGAAGTTTATGTCTCTAACATATTTAGATGCTACGGACTGAGATCGTATTTTAAAAAATGTTTTTAAAAATTGTACGCAGCCCGATAGGAAATGCTCCACGGCCCCGTACTGATCCGCAGCCCGGTGGCTGGGCACCACTGTGTTAGGTGATGTAACAGAACTGCTAGCATGTTAGCATTCCCCTTCCTAGCACACTGATGTCTCAGAGAAGATGCAATAGTTCTTTGCATGATTTAGAAGAAACATTCACTTTCCCAAGTTTGGTGTTATTGGGTGGTTATAGGAGTTCTAGATAGTGGGAGGAATGGGGCATAACTAAACTGGGGAAAAATATTAGCACACCAAGCCTCACTTGCGAGAACTGGTTAAAAAAAACATAATTATCTTAATTTGCCCCAGTGCAAAACTAAAGCAAAAAGCTTTTGGCTATGGAGCAACTGTGTTTCTCTTATTTTTCTGGCTGAACTATATGTTTAATTCCTCTTTGTTACTAAAAAGTTCAGGTGTTACCAAATAAATCAACTAAATGCACAAGACAAAAACATTTTTCATATTTCAGGTTGTGAATGATGAATGGGGCAATTATGGCGAACTTTAGATATGGAGGACAGGAACACATTTGGTTGGTTTCCCTGTTTAAACACACCTGATTCACCTCAGTTAGACAACTGCAAGGTTACTGCATGTGTGTTAAGTATGGGGGGAATCCATCCATCCAGCAGAGCAGTTTACCATAGCTGATATGGAGCAAACAGTATTTCACTGGGATTTCCATTAAATTAAACAAGGCTTTCTACCTACCTTCCTCTTGTTGGTTGGACAGACGTAAAGATAACTCAGGACCGTCTTTGCTCCTACTTTGTCATTCAGTCTCTCATAGGTTGAGCCATAATCCGTGGATCTAAGGAGAGAAAAAAACAACTGTCAGTTGCATCATGCCTTACTGTGAGTCTAATTGCAGGCTAGCGCTCGCACAGAGCACCACAAGCTGTTGAACATATGTTCAAATAGCGGCTTCGCCTTTTAAGTTTCACGACAGCAGAAGTGGTTATCATTTTCTGACCTCTGGGCATAACTGTAATGATTGATCCAAATTGTCCTTTGATTTGTTTTTAATGGCTAATGATATTTACTCGATGGTAAAACACAAGAAGGTCCTGTTGACTTGCTTTTGGTAGATTTGTGAGAATGGCAGGCAGGCTATGCTATTTCATGTAAGACCAGCTCCTGTGCCCATTCCAGCTTCAAATGATGACCCTGAGCAGACAATGTGCAATCCAGATTTAATGATCTAATTACAGAATCAAATACATTTCCCTAGAGTTTACTATTACCTAGAATTACTATAGAGCTTGCATTTTTGATTAGGTAATGCCAGTCAAAGACAAATGCGGGAAAATAGATTAACTTTAAATGGATACCAATGAATATTTAGTTAACAATTTTTACTTCCCAAGCAATTTAAAATATTTCCCTTAATCAATTTATCATGAAGAAAATGAAGCTGCAAGGTTTTTTATGTTATTTATTCTTTATTGTACAAAATAATCCCATAATATAAATGCTTAAATGGTTCTTATCTTGGATGTACAACTCTAGAAAAATGTGTAATTGGCTTGGAAAATTTACAGTAAACAAACATTTCTTAATAGAACTTGATGAATATGTTGAATATCCTGCTAAAAAGAAGACTTATTTATTATGATTTAACTTTATCAGCATCAATGACATAAATGCTGACCATATCATTTAAAAGTGTCTGGATTTCCCCTTCACTCACCCATGTTAGAAGCTGTAACTAGCAGTGTCTCTACAAGGTCTATGTCTGCGGTATGTGGATAAGCTACAAACCTACAGTCACTGACAAAGGTTTTGAGAATGGCACAAATACTGGTTTTCACAAAGTTTCTGCAAAGGTGTTTTATATATTTTTGTCAGTTTCTGTGGTGTATTGAGGTATAATTACAAGCATTTCATACATTTCAAAGGCTTTTATTGACAATTACATCAAGTTTAGATCTCAGTATTTGCAGTGTTGGCTCTTCTTTTTGCAAACTGTCAATCAAATTCTGGGCCAAATTCTGACTGATGGCAACCCATTCTTTCAAAATCAATGCTTGGACTTTTTTGGAAATGTGTCCTCAAGCCTCTTGAGGATTCACCACAAGTTTTCAATTGGACTAAGGTCTGGGAAGTTTCCAGGCCATGAACTCAAAATTTCAATGTTTTGTTCCCTGAGCCACTTAGTTATTACTTTGGCCTTATGGCACAGTGTTCCATCATGCTGGAAAGACATTGTTCCTCACCAAACTCTTCTTGGATGGTTTTGGTACCATTCTTTATTCATAGCTATGTTCTTAGGCAAAATTGTGAGTGAGCCCACTTGAATGAGAAGCAGCCCCACACATGAATGGTCTCCGTATGCTGTACTGTTTGCATCAGGCAGGACTGATCTTAGCGCTCACCTTTTCTTCTCCAGACAATACATTTTCCAGATGGGCCTTTGGCCATGACTGTATATGACCTAGTTCAGACAGGCAGCTCCTTTTCGATTTTTTAGCATATCTGATTTCTGCAGACTGTACGGCAAAATGCCACTTGGAATCTGTATTTGTCCATTTAGATTCAAACCACATATATGCACTGTAGGTATTTTTTCAAATCCTAATTAAGTCTGATTTCTGTTCAACTGATCACAAGCTCAAAAATGGAAAGCTAATGCTTAAAAAAAATAATAATAATAATTGTGAAATAATCCATAATAGTTCTGTCTTATTCTAAAAAAAATCCTTGTATCTCCAAAATGACAACTTCAGAAGAAAAGCACAAAACATCTGATTTGCCCTGAACTGTAAACAAAGCATCCTTGGGCAAGACGCTACATCCTAACGCTACATTTACCACTGCAACAGTAGTAAAAATGTATTTGCTCTGGATATAAAATAATAATCTAACTAAACATAATGTATATTGTGTGTTTAAAATGACTGTGGAAAAAAAAAACGGTAAAATATTAATTATTGCAAATAATTTTTGTATCACACCTAAAGGGTATATTAAACATTACATTCAATGTTTTATATCAGTCATAAATGTTGTTTAGTGATTAGTTTTTAGCATACATTGTGCGTTGAATTGTATGTAATAATGATAATGTTGTGGTTTTTATTGTCTTCTGTTACTGAGTGTGATATCAGTTCATGTTTGTTCATAGTATCATAGTATAATATGTTTGTTGTTTGTTATTTGTTAATGATTGTATTTAATGCGGCAGAATGATTATGTAATAGTAAGGCAGTGATATTTGTGTGCTCTTCATTAAAATGCTATGAATGCCTGACGTACATGTAGCTGTTGTAAAGCGTTTCTGAACAAGTTCACATCTCCGAGATTTGTTATGGCAGCAACTACGTGTGATATGCATTCATGCATTCGTAATGTAATTTCTCCCTATTTATCGTTCCTTTTTTTCTCTTCTTCTATTTTACTGTTCTTTCTTATGCATCAGTCACTATACCCCAATCTTTTACATGTTTCTCTTTGCTGGTCCGTTTCTCTCTCTCGAGTGCTCTCTTACACTCTCTCTCTCTTCCTTTTTTTCTGTCTGGTGTTGGGGAATGTTGCATGCTTACACGCTGTTTCAACCCGACTGTGGTTTACGCCCTCGCTCTCACTCTCTGTGCCATTCTCTCCCATTGCTTCTCTATTTTGCCTTTGTTTTCTCTTTACTAAACTTCCGACTGAAGAGTTCCCTTAACTCCGAGGTTATGAGGCATCTCCTTCGGCCTTATAATCTGGTCCATGTACTTTCTATGAAGTGATGAAGTAAAACACATTTTTAGTACATTCTGTTCAATTTACTCAGTCTTCAGGCAAAATTAATATTACATTTATATCCATTTTCAACCATTTCTAGTGGTCTTTAAACCATGAAAAGTCCACACAATGTGTAAATGCAGACAGCACAATCAGCAAAAGCAAAAAAGGAAGAAAGAAATTTTGAATTTAGCCTAGAAATGAGAAAATTGCAGCTACAAAGCTGTAAATTCCACAGACTCCACACACGACACACAGATTGTAACTCGTATAAAACAAAACAATAATAAACTGTGTTACTTATATATAGCAAATGAAAGCCCAAGAAAAACACTGAAAGCTCAATTTCCACATGTTGATCCACATTACTGTACTCAACATGCACGTTGACTGGTCCTACTCTGGTGGCATATTTGAATTAGTTCATTAAGACAAAGACAAAGTTTTTGAATGTGTCACCATGAAGCTGGGTAAGTGTTGTCTCAGCTACCACTTAAGATGTCCATCCTCTTCCTCATTAGACACATTGTGGATGCAGATCACCCTTCTGATGCTGTACGTGAAATCTTTTCTATATTATTTGCTCAGTGTTAAAAAGGCCAGGCTACTATGCATCACTGCTCTTGTGAGCGAATGATTCCAATTTGCCAGAGGAGCTACATATTAATAATTCATGAGATCTTTGAGAGTAGGTTAAAAGTAAGAAAATGAGCATTGCGAAAACATGTGGTGGGACTTGGATCACAAACATTAATAATGGAGATGTTTTAAGGAGGTTTTGCTTGCAATTTTTTCATGATTACTTGTCAAACTTAGTTGCTATCAAATCATTTGTTGTAATTTGATAGAAATGGCTAAACCATGGTAGGCCTTGAACTAGAAATCTATGCTGCATTTGCAAAATGCAATGGCTATATGAGCATTGGGTGATTACTGCCAATGAGTCAAACAGATGATTTGTGGTATAATATAAGCTATAGAAAATCCACCATTGGTGTTCTATATCAGAGGTCCCCAACCTTTTTGCACCATGGACCGGTTTAATGTCAGATAATATTTTCACGGACTGGCCTTTAAGGTGTCGCGGATAAATACAACAAAAAATTATATGACCAACACAAAAACTGTGGTATTTTGTAAATATAATAATAAAGGTGAATCCATTGTGCAATTATGTAACTTTATTAGCAGTATCTTCCTAAAATGCGCCAGTAACGTCCTCCTCTCTGCCCCTAATGCGCTCTGGTCGCTATGGTAACGCATAAACGTTACTTTCAAAATAAGTTTTCAGTGCTATTGTGGCAATCTCACGGTATTCTACTATGACTTTTATCCAGAATATTGGCAGAGTTGATGTCTTAAACATACTTAGATGCTACAGACTGAAATCATTTATATTTTTTTTAAGTTTTTTTGTACTGCCAGATACAAAATGCTAAACGACCCCGATACTGGTCCACAGCTTGGTGGTTGGGGACCACTGTTCTAAATAATATTTCAATAAATTGTTCTATAAAGAATCATTTTTGTAAAATGAGATTTGAGTTTTGGCAGAATGTTATCTATGCATTTGAAAATAATGTCAACATATTTTCAGTTTGTGAGACAAATATGTCCCATGGCTCAAGTTCTGGAGTTTATTCTAGTAGTTCCCACTTTACTTGAACCCTATTTGAATTCCAACCTTAACCATTATAGGAGATCGACACACCCTCGCATTTACCTATTAAAAAAGCAATCTAAAACGAGACCTGCGCTATTTCCCACTTTACCTTATTCTTCCACCCTTCCTACTACTACTTTTTTCCCCCTGCCGCAGCCATCACAGATTCCAGTGAAATTACAATGCGATCTTTTTCCATTCTCAAGAGCTTCTGAGATGGCTGCAATGATCACACGGCACAATCAGAAAAGGAGAAAAGTTACTTGCTCAGAATATTAAAGTGAGAAGATGAGCGGAAGGCAAATAGAAAAGAAAGATCCGATCCAATCCAATGAGGATACATAAGCGCTCGCCGTATAGACTCTCCCTATGGACAGAATCAAATCTGCTTTCATGTCTAGGCAGACCAAGTGAAACCACTCAAAAGATTCGCACTTTTTCACTTAGTGCTTGGAGCTGTGACATCCTGTCAGCTGCCTCAAGAATAGCAAAAGTTCATTATAATGTCTTGTTATCCACCTCCATTACCAATCTTCATACTTCTTTTAAAAGGTGGCAGGGGAATACTTAAGATAATGCCTTCAGTATATATCGGTGTCCTTAGCCAAGACCCATTTCATTTTTTTATTCTGTTATTTTCGCACATCATATGTTGATTTTGCCCCCAAACGGTTGATGTGGGCAACAGTGGGGATCAGTCTAAATTAGCAGGAAATGTCTCAAGTGGCACAGCTCGGTCAGCCCAGCGCAAGGGTGACTACATGCATCTGGTCATTGGGGTCAAGAAACGGCCTCCACCATGACTGAAAACTCAGACAAGGTGAATCATGTAATATATATAAATATATAATACATTTAAAAATATATACATTCAGAAAAACAGACGTTAAAAGATGCCTCTACAACTTCAGATGCCTTGGATCATTATAACTTATTATCGTAAAATGGCTAATTATATTACAATTATTTGCATAATTAATTACTTAACTGCTTTAATCGGGCATGTGTAATATTTGATGTTGTCCAATGACACAAATATGGTCATCATTACAAAAAAAAAGTTATTAGTGAAAATTATGTTAACAGTGATTGTTTGGTCCATTTTTCTTGTCAAAGCTGAATTTCTTCAAGGCCTCTGCAATCTGGTTTCTATGGTCTCTGCGTGGTTTTACACAACTTTGAGTTGAGTTTTTTATTCGGCAGAAAAATGTCATTGTTCCTGACTTTCCTCCTTGTTATACTGCTGTTTATTTTTTCCTGAAACTTTATTTTAAGAATTGACTTCTAAATGTCTGCTGTCCACATCATTGGCCAGTGAATTTATCCAACCACAAATTTATACACAATATTTATATTCAATTACACTACTTCTTCTACTTAAAAAGTGTTAGTGTTTGAGAGTTTAAAACCTGCACTTTCCCAGATTGTTATAATGACATGACCCAAAATGCCCTGAAGTCAAAAAGAACATATTGTTTTTTTGTAAAATTAAATAAAAATGTAATCTTTGTTTGATTTTTGAAGATAGGGTTAACATGCATTAGCATGCATATCCTTTTGTGCTTGTTGGCCAGGTTTTGACCCGGAAGTAAGAAAAAAAGAAGAAGCTGGCCATCTCTACGATGTGTCCTGCCAGTTTGAGGTTCTAATGACAATGGAGGCACTCAAAACCCACCAGCCAGGCTGCAGCCAGCCAGGAAACCTTGCCAATGGAGGCGAGCCATTACACTTTATCAGTCCCCCGCAATGTGTCCCCCTTTTCTCTTTCAGTCTAACAAAGGCGAAGTGTGTTATTCCGTCCAGTTCCATTCGGCACCAAGAGGTCCACGGGGACAGTCGGGTATTGTTGTAATTTCATGTTTGTACACCTGCTACTGTGTTCAGATGAGATCAGGAAAATCGTGTTTGGGGACCCAAGTGGGGGAGCTGAGAATGAAAGGTGGAAAAGGGCCATTGTTTAGAGATTTGAAATTCCAATAAAATGCAGGTGCCTAAAGCAGTGGTCACATTTTTATCCCAACAGTGTTTTCTCATCCTCAGAGCAACCACACTGGAGATTTCTGGGTATTTTTCAGACTGGTAAAGAGCCACATCCTAAGATAAGTCTGAAGCTCTCTATGAATTTGATGGTGGAGATAAATGGCACATTCTACCAGGCAGGTGACATTTGCATAAATATTACATTGTAAAGCCTAAGGAACTGGATAGTTTGATAAAATTCAAGTAGTCCTTGTCGCATAAGTGCTCTATGTTTAAAGCTTTAGGGACATCTAGTTACAGCCTGATTGAGGAACTCAGGGAAAAGTTCTTCCATAAGAAAATATGCATTCGGTGTTATCATTATCATTCACCATGCATCATGATGGTTAAAGACTATGATGTTTTAGGCATGTGTTTCATGCTGGTATTCTCAGGAAGCAAAATCTGTCACTGGTCGTGTGCACTGGGATGGTGCAGAGTGACAGCCAATGGTGAGATGTTGTTCCAAGGAACCCCTGCGTTTTGACCATCTTTGTTTCAACACAATGGGGCTTTATTCATTTGACTGATTCGATTTCCAGAGCATGAGCAGAGATAAAAAAGTCGTTTCTACATAGACATGAAATGAACAGGACAAACACAGTGAGAGTAAGAAAAGGGAAAGGTAGAGAAAAATAGCATGGAGAGAATAAGAGAGAGAAAGAAGAAAGTAAGAGTTAAAAGGAGAGAGACAGGCAGAGAGAGAGAGAGAGAGAGAGAGAGAGAGAGAGAGAGAGAGAGAGAGAGAGAGAGAGAGAGAGA
>JBBIGC010000082.1:25549669-25573212 GCA_037576955.1 Lepidarchus adonis | reverse complement strand
ATCTATCTATCTATCTATCTATCTATCTATCTATCTATCTATCTATCTATCTATCTATCTATCTATCTATCCATCTACTATTTGACCATAATGACAAGAACAGATTCCTACCTAGTCATTAACTCTTTTTGTGGGGGTCCTTGAGTTACGCTTGGGTTCTGTTCCTCCAAATGTGACATAAATCGAAATTCGGAAGTCGGAACTCGCACACATCAGTCTCTCTCGCTGTGTTACTGTAAAGTATTTAGTAGATGTTCAACTGTATTCTACTACCCTATGTGCTGCCAACTGCCTCTCGCTGCTACTCCCAGAAAGCAACTTTTTCCACCTATTTTCCACCCGTATTTCCAACCTATTTTTCATGCACCAGATAGTTCAAAGTACAGAATACATTGCTCCTAATGAAATACACCACATCCCACAGCATGAAAGTGAAACATATCATACATATAGCAAACACCAGTCTTTCTCACCATATTACTGTAAAGCAATTAGCAGAGTTCCACTACATTCTACTACCATATGTGCTGCCAATGCCCAGAAAGCAACTCTTTCCACTTCTTTTTTGCTGTATTACCCACATTTTCCTACACCAGACAGTGCAAAGTCCACAATACATTGCTCCCCATGAAACATGCCAAATCCCACAACAAGGTTTTTTTTCTTTTTTGGAGGACCTAGCGAAGTAGCCACAAATCATCATATGTTAGTGCGATGTAACTCGAGGACCCATGTACTTTGATATTGCTTCCGGAGGAATGTGCTTGATGGTGCATGATGGTCTGTCCTGAACGTTTTGCTGCTGTTCTTCTTCTGTTCTAAATGTAAATAGAGAGAGAAACAAGTAATCACGCTCCTAACTACAAAACCTGATTAATTTTCAGAATTGTGGAAAGTAAATGTTGCATCAGAACATTCAGGTTCATACTTAAAATTTCATAAATGTATTCATGTATTTTTTTTTTCTAAAGTCTACTCACTGTACAGCATTCCTCATACAGAATCAAAAGCTGTTAAGTGTCAGTTAGCCATAATTTGTTTGGTTGAAACATTTTTAGTGCCACAAGGTTAGCAATCTGGGGTGACGGCATGAAAGCACTATAATCTGTGCTTATTTTAGATCTGAACAAACCTTCCAAAGTAATCAAAAACGCATTTGCTTTGTATGCAGCTGTTCAGACTATACTGTACATTCTTAATCTGAAGTCAAAGGTGAATGGGCAACTTGAATACAGTAGTGACATTTTCCTGCAAGGTAACAGATGACATCTGCATGGTATATGAAATATTATTTTTTATTATTATTTGTATAAAATGCAATAAAACCAATAATGTGTAATTTGTAAATTCTCTTGAGCTGTTATTTAACTGTTAAATGTTTTTAAAGATCAATTTACTCATATTATGTAAATATTACCAAACGTAGCAGGGGGCAAAATAAGAGGATGGGGCAAAACAAGAGAGAAATTATATAAACTGTAGAATTTGCTATAAAAGTTGTTATGCCATTCTGAAACATTCTAAAATAAATAGCAATAAAAATGTATAAATAAAAAGGTTACCAAATAATGATACAGTTTTAGAGAGAATTGTTAGTTTAAAAAGAACATTTCTCAACACAAGATTACAAACAACAGACATCTGTCATCTTATACAGTATATAACATTCCTGATCAATCTTAGTCCCTATATGACAAAGCCAGGAATCTTCATGGCCTCAGAAGGCCCTACATAAAAAAACATCATGGTACTGTGATAAATGTAGCTAGAAGGACAGCAGAAAAACAATAACACAATTTCTCACCAATAAATGCAACCTGGAACTCGATTACGCAATGAGAATGCTAAGTTTGAGTTTTATACAGAAATACAGACGGGTCAAAAGACATGTTGTGGTAAGACGAATACGAAAAGACTGATTATGAGCTCATTCTGCCAAAGATGAATCTGACAGCCTAGACGGTTTTGATATCATGATACATATTCAGCCAGATCGACCATCACTATGGTCCTTCTGCAAACTAGAAACCTGCTGTGCTTCCTTCGTCTGATCCAACTAGATCATCCACTACACTAGGACACTAGGAACTGCTCAATTTTTGTTCATCATGATCTGTTTTCACCAGAGTTCCAGCTGAACTGTACTCTCATCTCTCCTGCTCATCCATCATCAGACAAGTTTAACCACCATGGACTACCTCCATGGCCTCCACTTGCTGCCCACCTCCCAGACATACAAGCTATATACCTTAACTAAGGCCAACCTTATAAACTGACACGGTTTCTCATTTTTCATTGTTGTAGCATCAAACAAATGCTGTGGTAAGATTAATACACCTTCCATCATGGCTTTAGAAAAAAATGACTATGAGCTCTTTGAGCCAAAGATGAACTTGCCAATCCAGACTGTTTTCAGCAAAAAAAGTGTAAAAGCCAACATATGTCATGGTCTCATTTTCCCTTGTATTTGTTTTCTTTCATCTTTTTGTTTGTTTTCTCTATTTTTTAATGTCAACCAAAGAAGTAAGGGTTCCCCTTCTGAGTCTTGATTTGATTCTTCCTCCAGCCAGGGCAGGTTTCCTGTGCCGCTGTCTGCTTTGGCTTGCTCATTAGGGGCTTGGGCATTTTGTAAAGCTTTATGACACATCAATAGCATAAAGTGCTATATAAATAAAACTGAATTGAATCAAATTGAATTTAACTGAAAGGTGATGTAACTAAATTTTTTTATTAGCTTAAGTTAGCAGAATATAGAAGTGAAATTGGATTTTAGCTATTTAAATAAAAGTTTGAGACACATATTTTTGTTTTTGTTGCATTTTACGAAAAGTATAATACTTTTCTCCAAAAGGGGATTATATATCATAATTGAGTGACTAAATTAAAGAGGCAAGATTTTATTTTCACATATAGCAAACACAACCATTCAAAATGCACTTCTTTCAATTTTAACTGTAATAAGAAAGAGGAAAAAAACAACAAAAAACTACTAAACCTTATTAACTTTCCAATTCATTGCATCCATGAACATCAACATATCACAGTGAAATCTCCACCCAAGCAACAAATGCAGGAAAAGCAAGCAGACAATATTGCTTTCATTTCTGTCATATCTGGCAGGTTGATGAGGTTTCACATAGTCTTTGAATTGGTGATTGCCTGCAACTCCAGCACTTTCTCGTGATGCTTTTGATAAAATTCACCATTTACTTCCATGACAGTAAATACATTTAAGAAGCCTCCACCACATAAAAAAAGAAGCCCAGAAAAACTTTCATTAAAACATAACTATTTGGAACTGTGATTGACACAGCGGCCAGTGATCTGCTAAATAATGAAACATGTCAATTATAAAAGTGTCCCAAAGGTACTGAGGGGGTAAATTGATCTGTAACATGAGATTGAGACAGTTGGATCTTATACTATGTTTCACTAACCCAATACGTATTACAGCAGCTTGAGTAAATATACCCAGTAAAAATAGCAAAGGATTATGGATTATGGATTATTTTGGACTTATTTCATAACAGAGAGAGGATTCTAATTTTTATTCTGTTTGCACTCAACCACTTGTAGGAAATATACTGAAATTGCCCAGATTCTAAACTTTGTGTGGGATGTTAGGATTATGTTACTTCTTGAAGCCATATGGATTATCTTTAGTATTCAAATATTTTTCTTTATCTAAAAAAAAAAGGTTTAGTTATTGCATTTAGCTATGGAATTCTTTGGTTTGGACATTTACTGTCTTCACTGGCCTCACGGTGCTTTAAGACAGATTATTTCTTATGAAAATTACTGTGTCATAAGTTTGATATGAAGGCTTGTCAATGCCCATCTCCACTCTACCAGACATGTCAGCATGAGTATGGGTATTTCTGCCATTGTAGTACCGGGTGGAAATTGACTTTGTACAGATTTTTCTGAAACCTTCAAGGTCTTAGACCTAAGGTGCTTAATCAGAGGTGTTCAGTTATATTTTTAAAAAATCCAAATCTTGAATTATAACAGCAAATGTAGCAAATATGTGCATAATTGGTGTAAATCGTTTTTTTAATTTGCATAATATTATAAACTGCTTTCACCCAGACTACGACTGAAAAGGTAAGACACCAGATGGTGTTCTACAACTCACCTTTCTTTCTTTCTTTTTTTCTTTTTCTCTTTCTTTCATAATTTTTTTTCTGAATGTAAGTTTTAGTCTGTTGATTTGTTCTTTTCTTAACCTTATTCAACCTTTATGTGCACAAACATGTAAGACATTTTCTGAATTTGACAATATTTCAAAACAAATTCCAACTTCTGGCTGCCCCTTTTTACTTTATAAAAAAGTATACACAAAGTATAATTTAAAAAAAAGTATACAATATCACATGACAGAAATGATGGAGAAGTGAATTATCCAATATCATTACATGATTATAGTTCATTTTTATAGTGCAGTGCAGTATGGAGATAAACAAGTGAAATGTCAGCATCAGTGGTGCAAGATGTTGAAGGTATTGAGCTGTTTCTCCAACTTGTACAAATATTAAACGTTATAAAACCACAAAGTAATAAAAAATGTCAATCACACTCAATCCAAACAAGAAGTCATCTGAGGGATAAAATGCCACAGCCATCAAGCTGCTAATATCAAAAACAAAACAACCTTATTTCAAACAAGAGGTGTAGACAGTGTCCTTGGGGAAATCTGGAGCTGCTGAGCTTTTTCTCACTCTTGCTCTCCTCTAGGTGGATTCCAAGTCCTGGTAAAGGTCAGGGACATCAGGTAAAGTCTTCTTCTGAAAGGCTGAAGTGCTGATCTACCCGCTGACCTGTGAAATTTCAATGCCAGCTACAGCTTCCACTGTAAACGGAGCAATGCAACGTGAAAGGCTGTCAGTAGTCACCTTTTGAGGACCTCCATTGAAAACCATGAGGGTTCAGATGGTTCAAACATAGTGGACTACTATTCATAAGTGTTAAATGGGAGATGGAGGTAACCAGCTTGAAGAGGAGTTCACAGTCAAAAGACCGATTCTAAACTAGCACGTGTGTTAAAGTGTCGTTTTGAGTCCAGTGAATAAGTTGCATTGTGGAAAGAAAACTCATCCTTTACATTGTTGTCATTTTTTACCAGAAGAAACAAGCTGGAGGTGCAGAATTGAACCTGTCAACACAGAACCTAAGCTGAATGTAAAAGCATGATTGTGTAATTTATGGAATTATGCAGTGACATCTAAGTATATGAACTGAATTTAAATGTATTGCATTATGTAGCAGTCTAATCAAATAAATACAATTATTAATTATATAATTATAGTAAAATTACATAGCAAAACAGCAGTAATGAGTTTAGACTATTAAAGGGTTAAACTGTATATGTCATAATAGAGTTTACAAAGGCCCTTGGAGATTCGAGCTCCACTCTTAAAGATGCTAAGGAGCAGTTTAAGAGCATCAATAGACACAGCAATGTTGTGTGTTTGAGGTAACAAAATTATAGAAAGATATAAACTGCTAAACTACTTGGGGCCAAGACTGTCAAGGCTGTCTGTCATCACTCAGGGGAAACAGTAGGAAACGATATAATTGCCTACTACAGTTTCCACTGATCGGTTAAACAGGGTCTTTTCGCAGAGAAAATGGGACGGGTTTAACAGGACAGGTCTCACTCAGAACAGGCTTCGCAATGATCAACCAAAGAAGTTGAGTGCATATGCTCAGCATTATATCTAGAAGTTGTTTTTTGAAAATAGATGGATGAGTGATGCCAGCATTGCTGCAGAGGTTCAGACCGACATGCCGCATACTGCATCGAGTTGGTCTGCAGGGGTGTTATCCCAGAAGGAAGTCTCTTGTAAACATGATGCACAAGAAAGCTCACAAACAGTTTGCTGAAGACAGACAGACTGAGGACATGGATTACTGGAACCATCTCCTATGGTCTGATGAGTTAAACTAATTTGGTTCTGATGGTGTTGAGCGTGTGTGGTTGCAACCAGATGAGAAGTATAAAGACAAGTGTGTCTTGCCTACAGTCAAGCATGGTGGTGGGAGTGTCATGGTTTGGGGCTGCATGAGTGCTGTCGGCAATGGGGAGCAACATTTCATTAAGGGAACTATGAATGCCAACATGTACTGTGACATACTGAAGCAGAGCATGATCCCCTCCCTTTGGAAATTGAATTGCAGGGCAGTATTCCAACATGATAATGACCCCAAACACACTTTCAAGATGATTATTGCCTTGTTAAAGAAACTCAGAATTAGGTAAACTCTACTGAGCATCTGGGGGGCATTCTCAAATGGAAGGTGAAGAGCGCAAGGTCTCTAACATCCACCAGCTTCATGATGTTGTCATACAGGAGTGGAAGTGAAACTCTAGTTGCCCAAGAGTGTTAAGGCAATGCTGGAAAAGAATTGGGGCTACATAAAATATTAGGCCAGGGGTATCGAACTCTAGTCCTGGGTGGTCACTATCTTGCACAGTTTGATGATTTCCCTGCTCAGACACACCAGGTTCAAATCACTAGTTAATTTCCAGGTGAGTGTGTTTGAGAAGGGAACCTACCAAACTCTACTCAGCATGCGAGGGGACAGCAAATTTATACTGTTATACAAGCCCTACAGTTTCTATTTTACATTATATCTTCATGTCATATCTTCAGTGTTGCCCATGAATAGATAAGATATTTACAAAAATGTGAAGGGTGTACTTTTGTGACATACTTTATATTGTATTTTTAAACATCACATGTTCTCAAACATCTTCTTTAACAAATTAAGCATGGAGGAGGGGTGGGGACCGGCAAGAATAATACTAACACTGAGAGTTGAGCACTTTATTATCCTTTCAGTATTTTCCCACAGGCCAGAGTGAGGGTAATTACATGGGAATAATTAGGGTCATCACGCGTGACTGGGATTCTTTGCTAAAGACAGCCGACTACTGGAATTAACCAACTAACACTTGAGCTTCAATTTGATTCCCAACAGCTTCTCATTGCTCAGTGGGTAAATGTTAATTACTGATTTTTTAAAAGTAGTTATGGGTT
Source organism: Lepidarchus adonis (assembly GCA_037576955.1). Lineage (NCBI taxonomy): Eukaryota > Metazoa > Chordata > Actinopteri > Characiformes > Lepidarchidae > Lepidarchus > Lepidarchus adonis. The sequence goes on along the minus strand of JBBIGC010000082.1, from coordinate 25,566,172 downwards.
TTTAATGTCTTCAAAACAAGTTGATTCTATTCCGCAGTTGGTGTATTTCAGCCAGTAGCAAATCTAATGTATGTGTCCCAGGGCTCATGCAGAGATGTATATTTAGCTTTCCCTAGTGATGCCATTTGAGCCAAAGGTTTTTCTCTATTCTTCTGGGCCTCAATGCTGCATATTTCAGTACAATGTTTCCCAGTTCTGGTCCTGGAGGCTTTTTTCACTGCTTTCATACACCCACTTCATCTCAGTGAGGGGTTATTAATGAGCTGATTAGTTGTATCAGGTGGGATGTGTGCAGGGAAAACCCTTACCATGTTCAGAGCAGTGAGCGTCCAAGACTAGTAAGCATTGATTTATTATGTGCTCTACTCTACAAGCGAAAACTGTTTAGTCAGAATCTTCTTGAGTTAGAAATACCTGGATTACTTGATTTTAAATAAAGTACATTTTCATTGTCATTTCAACAGATTGTATTATTGTATTGTTCACAATGACATATACTGTAATCACTTTCACTTTCACTATTGCCACAAAGCATTTACAACATCTAATGACGATTGGGTTGTATGTGAACCAATTGCCCTCATATGACACAATAAATAATACTATTTTAATTTGACAAGATATAGATCTATTTCTGAAAGAATTTAGTCAGCAACAAAAACTCTCATAATTTCATACATATACATATGCATCAGCAGTGGATTAACACTGGTGTTATGTTTTTAACTGGTTTTTGAAGATAACTGGTTCATGTTTGTATCCACACTCTGAATTTACTGCAGCTGCTGTCTGTGTCTCTCACCAGATACTTCAATCCTGATTTTCAAGTTGGAATAAAATGTACTGCAGTGAAAATTATTGTATATCTAAGGAAAGTAAAACATACCAGCTACCAAAGAAAGTCAGCTAATGCTAATGCAGAAAACATGCACATACTTAATTACTGTTTACCCCATCTGATTTGAACAGGAATGGATTTAGCGATTAATATAATACACTGCATATTCAAATATACAGTGGGTATAGAAAAGAATCACCTTTTGTAAAAAGTGCTCAAATAAAAAATGAACTAAACTTGTCTCTGATAAGAAGATTCTCTATTAATTTGTTTCATAAACCAAATTTACATGTTATCATTTTTATGCAAATAAAACTGAACTGGATGAACTGTGTAATTGTTGTCATGGATTGAGAATTTATTTGGCTTTGTCATGGGCTGACATATGTTGCTGTGGGCTGAAATACTCAAGTCACTTAATCTTTACTTAATCTGTTTATCTCATTATTACCAGAGGCTGTGCAGGTACCATTCATTCATGTACTGTATCTCCCCACTAATCCTCCATACTTAGTCCAACAGTAATAATGCTTTTTTTTCCTCGTCTGACATGGCACTTTGAGGAAGTGCGTCAGATGCGGAGGTTCCCCTCATGTTGACTTACACCTGCAGAGCTGTACACTTTCAGTAGCATGTACCAAAGATAACTGATCCATCTCCATTGTTTAAGGTCACACTGTTCATTAAAATGGACATGTCGATTTTTCTGGAACTCCTCTGACCTTTCTCTAAAAGTCAGCAGCTGTCTAGCCATGGCTGCCGACTTCACAACCCTCTACTGTAACAAAACAATGATCTCAATTAACCACGGGAAGGCAGGAAGCATAGGAGGAATGGTGGCATGCACTTAATAGACTTTGAGAAGAACTTGAAGTCATTCTGGGAGTAGTGCAGCTAATGGGCTTGATGAAAACAAGAAGTAGTTTTCTGAAGAAAGTGGGTAAATGTTCTGAAGAAAGTGGATAATGTTAGGTTGAAGAATATACTGTAGGTAAATGCTTGTTGTAAAATGGTTAAGAGGCAGGTGGATTTAAACTGACCACCTTGGTGTAATTCTAAAACTAGTAAGTCATGATTTTTGTGAATGATTAATGGTAGTTTAGAAGAAACTGCGGCTTTGCAGAAAACGACTAACAGTCATTTTGAAGAAAGTGGTCAGTGCCAGAGCTCCATTGTTTCTCAAGGCACGTGCACCTTTCACCGGGAGGAAACAGCAAGAGAAAAGGCAATGCATCCCACCAGGCCTCATTTGCAGAAAGCTGAATATGATCGCGGCTGCCCTCGTTTTGTCAACATGGAATCCCGTGGTAGCCCCGGCCCGTCATTGTGATGGATTGTGGCTTGGGCTGTGCAGAGACGAAGGATTCCAGGGGCTTTGTGGCAGGATAATGCAGAATACCAGGATAAAGGTCTGCTTGCTGTGAAGCTGGCCTGTGTGGACAGGGTTTGGGCCTGTGTTGATTTCGATGTACATCAAAGCACCTACATGCAGTGGGAAACTGGTTGATTGCTTAATGTACCGTTTATTCAATAGCCGTTCTCTTCAAGGCACATACTGTATGCTCTTAAAGAACTGTTATTAATGTTGCTGTTGATGGTTAAACATTTCATTAGTTTAAGTCTCTGGAGATTTCAATATACCCATCTTATACTCCTCTTTCAAAAACGAATGGGACCCATTTAATGTGACCTGAGCAGAACCATTAACCTTAAAATCCTACACAGTCACTAAATACCAAAAGGGATTGTGCACATCATCCAGAAAACCAGACAACGACCAGCCACTAAGAACAAAATTCATAGTAACTACATGGCAAAAGAATGATGACATAGATCGTATCTAGACACTGACTGTAAAATACATTCAAACAAGGACTAGAAGTAATCTGCTGCTCAGAAACCTACTGTATATGGATTAGAACAAGATGATGCAGAAGTCAAAGAGTAAAAAAATATTCAATTTAGATTGGGGGATAGATTAAATGTTTCCCCGGCCCACAAGTTTCCATTTTAAACTCAACATACTGTGAATATGATATATAAATATGCCTGTTCAATATCAGGCATGTTATTCTATCTATCTTGTAAATTCCAAGGTATGAAAATCTCCAGCTGGAATTAGTTTAGGGTTCTTCACATATAGCATATATATCACATATTGTATAGGTTATGTATCCTATCCAGATAAGAAAGTATCCCTACTGCACTTACACCAGGCCACATGCTACAAATGCACTGCAGACTGCACAAGTCCTGTCCCTCATTAAGCAAATCCAGCAAATCCTCTTTCAGACTTCATTGAGATAATTCCAGAAAATTTGTTCAGTGCAGCTCTGCATTTTATTATTCGCAGTGTGAAATACATTTTCAGTTGAGGACAGATCTACTGGCCTGTCAGGCACACACACTGTAATATGTGCAGCATAAGACCTGGTATCATCATGCAAAAATAACAATGGACTTCTCAGGAAGAGGCAACACCTTGATGGCAGCATATGTCTTTCCAAAATCTTGACAATTTCACAAGCAATGAATTCTGGGAACTCAGCCCCATACCTTGAATAGATAATGTATTTTGCATACAATGAATGTATGTCTTTGTCTTTGCATGATGGAGATTTCTTGATGCAGTGGTGAAAAATGTTCAGTGCCAGATGTTTTCAAAGTATTCATGAGCTCAAGTGGCGTTATTGATAACAGTAGCATGACAATTTCTCAGGCGATGAATTCTGGGGACTCAAAGGTCATGCACTCAAAACAGTGGTTTCCAGTCTTGTTCCATGAAGACCAAAATGTCTTGGGATTCCTTGAATCTCTTTTATAATATTGTAGTGGAGCTGAGGCTTACTGGAAAGTATGATTCATGTGTGTTTGCACCGTGTTTGATGCTTAATTGTGGTTGTGTGCTGGGGAATTGGTTATGCATGGGTTTTGCAATTATTTGTGTGTGTGTGTGTAGTTCTGTGTAGTATTTGGGTGAATGGCTGAGTTCACCACCACTGTGCTTACTATTGAGCTCAGTGACAGTGACAGTGGCTTCAGCCATGAAGCATTGTGGTTCTGATGCCTGAGTGCACTGTGTGTGCTACGCCAATTGAAGGCGTACTTGCTTTACGGGTTCTTTTAAGAGCTTTAAATAAAGTGATAGGCAGTTGTCTAATTCGAGCATTAAACCTTGGTGTCAGCCTCCATCTCTTTCTCTGACAATTATCCAAACCAGAAAATCCTCACAATATTATATACTTACAGTAGATGATAAAAGGCTTACATTCTTTGCAAACCTCAATTCAAATATGCTGTTTTTACTTAACTTTTCAATTATTATTATTATGAAAGGTCTGCAAACAATAAATTAAAAACTCTACTCTTATTTTGACATTAACCCGACATTTAAGATGTCGACAAATTGACAAATTCATAATGTGTTTTTATTTTAAAAATCCAAACAAACGGGTCAACCAAACCATTAAATGTAAATTCTTTGTATGTTTATCAGTTGAATTAAGGCTTATTTAAGTTAATGTAAAGTAAATATGATTTAAAATGTCAGATTTTTTGTTTCTTTTTATTTATAGTTCAAGAAGAGTAAGATTTCATATATGGTTGAAGAAATGTATACATGTACGCTTACCTCAACTTTGCCTGCAATGTGTCTTTGTTGAAATTATGCATGGCTTTATCCCAGTCTAGGAGCTATTCAGTCATGAGGTGACTATGTGTAAACAAGGTCTGATATATCCCCAAAACTGATCTTACCTCACATTCAAAAACTACATCTTCATTTACCATTATAACATACACAGAACTCTAAAGTGACACAAGAAAGCCTTCCAGGTCAAATGTATGCTATTTTTGTATATAAGCTCCCATATGACCTTATGGTCTCTTTATGTCTAGTTTGGACACAAAACCACCAGCTGCCTTAGATCACAAAGAGCCATAAAACCTTCACCACTGACATGAAAAAGTGCTTCAGAGATCCAGTAACACTGGCCTGACCTACAAAGTGGCAGAAAAAGGGGATGTCAGTTGTATGTGCAGCTGGTTGACATCCAGAGAACACAGCTAATGAGGGGCGGAAAAAGTAGCAATGTCCATAGGCCTTGCATTTGGAAAATGCAAAAATAGCTCCTTTCAGCCTGTAAAAGTCCTATGAAAAAAGTGGCTAATGGTAGTTTTAAAGATTGTAGCTAATGGCATTTTTGAAGAAAGTGGCTTATGAAACTGTATTGTATGCAGCTACATTAGCTAGCTAGCTAGCTACATCATTAGCTGGCTAGCAGCTTGTATAAATGTTTATTTTAGGCTTTAGCTTCCATAGATTACATTAGCTGGAATCGTTAAGCTAACATTTGGTGAATCTAGGGGTCACATGTAAGGCACGTTGACCCCATTATAAAACTGATCTAAAACAAAAAGCCATGCTGTCTGCCATCAAAGACAAAACCAGCGTCATCATCGATTGATTTGGAGCCCAAAACCTCTGAACCACTCAGACTCTGTTGCAACTAACACACGTGACATTAACAGCTGGCTGAAACTGGTTGAAATTGGTCTAATGGGTGACGAAACAAATATGTCATTAGATCTGAATAGTAAAAAAAACCCTAATTACCATCAGTTTTTGTGTTCAATGCAAATTGAAACTCTGTACCCCACACTTTTTTTCTCCTAAACTTCTCTTTTGGGGATCCCCCTATAGGTGAATCTGCCTTTAACAAACTTTTACTTGTACTTTGTAATTTGTCTTTCTTTCTTACATAAAACCTTTGAAGATTTGTTTGGTGACCTGACCTCTGCTTGAAGATTGTCAACAATCACAACAACACATTGCAACAGTAACTTCAACATTATTATCTTTCTTAGCCTGGTGCAGTTTGTTTTACATCCCCAAAATTTTCTGACTACTACAGAATCCCCTTTCTCATGCTAACTTTAGTCCAACAGACTAGAAAAAAAATATGTGGATTTGTTTATTAAAACAGAGAGAAAAGGTTGAGCTTACATGACATAGTTTAGACATAATGTAACATTTATTGTCTTCTTGGAAACCTATGTGGCATTTGTCCTGTCTCAGACCCAGTTTGTCTTGCCTCAGACCCAGTTTGTCTTGCCTCAGACCCAGTTTGTCTTGCCTCAGACCCAGTTTGCCTTGCCTCAGACCCAGTTTGTCCTTCCTCAGACCCAGTTTGTCTTGCCTCAGACCAGGGTAGTCCTGCCTCAGACCCAGTTAGTCCTGCTTCAGACCCAGTTAGTCCTGCCTCAGACCCAGTTAGTCCTGCCTCAGACCCAGTTTGTCCTTCCTCAGACCCAGTTTGTCTTGCCTCAGACCCGGTTAGTCTTGCCTCAGACTCAGTTTGCCTTGCCTCAGACCCAGTTTGTCCTGCCTCAGACCCAGTTAGTCTTGCTTCAGACCTAGTTTGTCCTGCCTCAGACCCAGTTTGTCCTGCCTCAGACCCAGTTTGTCCTGCTTCAGACCCAGTTTGTCTTGCTTCAGACCCAGTTTGTCCTGCCTCAGAACCAGTTAGTCCTGCTTCAGACCCAGTTTGTCCTGCTTCACACCCAGTTTGTCCTGCCTCAGACCCAGTTTGTCCTGCCTCAGACCCAGTTTGTCCTGCTTCACACCCAGTTTGTCCTGCCTCAGACCCAGTTTGTCCTGCCTCAGATCCAGTTAGTCCTACTTCAGACCCAGTTAGTCCTGCCTCAGACCCAGTTTGTCCTGCCTCAGACCCAGTTTGCCTGGCCTCAGACCCAGTTAGTCCTGCTTCAGACCCAGTTTGCCTTGCCTCAGACCCAGTTAATCCTTGCCTCAGACCCAGTTAATCCTGCCTCAGACCCAGTTTGCCTTGCCTCAGATCCAGTTAATCCTGCCTCAGACCCAGTTTGTCCTGCTTCAGACCCAGTTTGTCCTGCTTCAGACCCAGTTTATCCTGCCTCAGACCCAGTTAATCCTGCTTCAGACCCAGTTTGCCTTGCCTCAGACCCAGTTAGTCCTGCCTCAGACCCAGTTTGCCTTGCTTCAGACCCAGTTAGTCCTGCCTCAGACCCAGTTTGTCCTGCTTCAGAGCCAGTTAGTCCTGCTTCAGAGCCAGTTAGTCCTGCTTCAGACCCAGTTTGTCCTGCTTCAGACCCAGTTTGTCTTGCCTCAGACCCAGATTGTCCTGCTTCAGACCCAGTTAGTTCTGCCTCAGACCCAGTTTGTCTTGCCTCAGACCCAGTTTGTCCTGCTTCAGACCCAGTTAGTCCTGCCTCAGACCCAGTTTGTCTTGCTTCAGACCCAGTTTGACTTGCTTCAGACCCAGTTTAACTTGCTTCAGACCCAGTTTGTCCTGCTTCAGACCCAGTTAGTCCTGCCTTAGACCCAGTTAGTCCTGCCTCAGACCCAGTTAGTCTTGCCTCACATGTTTTTATTTCATCAATTTTTTAACTGTGCCACATATTAAATTATTTTTTGTTTACATTTACAAAACATGTTGATTAGTGAAAGCACTGGAAATCATGAGAGTTAACAAGTAACTAATTCTTTTTTTAAAAACAAAACTTGTTGGAGTAAAATCACCTGTTGGACTGGGGGAGGAATCCAGAGACCCAGTCAGACACAGGGAGAACATGCAAACATAACATCCACGGTCAGTGTTACAATGTTGTGCCTAATATACCCTAATGTAATTAATGATTTATTGGTCATTTGTCAGAGAATATGAATGATAACCCAAAAACTTATCTTTCACTCATGGTTAGTGGTTGGTTGAAGCCATTTACTGTGTTTATTCTTTTTGAAGATTATGAATATAATTTTAAAAAAGTAAACCCAGTTTAATGATAATAAATGACTTCAACCATCACTAACCATGAGTGAAAGAAGAAAGTTTGTGTGCAAACATTCATATTCTCTGAAAAATGGTTAAGAAATCAAAACTTTTGAGCACAACTGTATATGACAGCGCTAACCACTGTGCTGCCTCACATCCACCTATAAATACCTCAGCAATGACTTTTCAATCACATAATAAACCTTGACAGCCAAATTACTTGAATTGCTGGACATCATTGAACTGATTTTCTTTAAGAAATGAATCTTTCTAGGTTTCCACTGGATACAGAATATTAAGTGTAAGACTACACTAATAACGACATTGCATTACAAAATAATAATTGTAAATTAAAATATTCAAGGATTCAAGGATTCAACGAATTCAAAGTTATATTGTTACAGTGCACAGTCCATGATATTAGATCTGAAGAAAATGGCTCAGGTCAGTTTTACAGAAAATGTGTAATAACAGTAGTTTTGAAGAAAGTGGTTAATGAGTGTATTGTAGAAAATCATTTTTGATGAAACATTTAATAAAATGGTAGTACTGAAGAAATCTGCAATTTAGAAGGAAGCAGCTGAACTATTTTTTAACATTCAAGCTTGACTAACGCTCATTCTGCAGTAAAGACGACTTTGCCTTCTGTTGTTAATTTAGTCTCTGGCTGTTGGAGTCTGCTCCTTCTCTGCATTCTGTCTCTCTCAGTCTGTTTCAGCTAATCCCAGAGGAGATGTAAGGACAGCAGAGTACGAGACTCATATTCAAGCCTACTAATCTCCGGCATGAGCGCCACCTTATTTACCTGCTGAAGGCTACAGAACAACAACAGAGACAGACCACAGACTCTGGGGAACAGGCTTAGGTAGTGTGTGTGTGTGTGTGTGCGTGTAAAAGAGAGAGAGAGAAAGAGAGAGAGAGCAAGGTGAACCTCTTACCTCCATAGGGAGCTCTCAGTGACACTGCCCAAGTGGAAGTCATACAGCTTGGTCAGGATGAGGATCACCTGTAAAACACAGAAGCACAGGTCAGCTTGTTGCTGTATACAGTATGAATAATATATGAGTAATTTAGCCATATTTATGTCAATTTCTAATACTTTTACTGGATAAATAGCCATATTAAGAATAAATATGTTAAATTAAGGTTACTCCAAGGCATTTTGAAACCACTTGAGTTTTTTGTTTTAACATTTAAAACACTTTGTAAGACACTGTATTTTATATTGTGTTTTTGTTTGTTGGCTCGACTTGAAAAATATTGCTTTAAGCAGTACTGAGCAATTTAATTAATCTTTCTAAAACTGTACATTTGCATTAATTGCACAGGGAAAATATAATATAGTATTTTTTTTTTGTAGGATATTTTTTTCCCTCAGGTCAGTTTTCAACATTTGTGTGGATTTATGCACCAGATGTGTAATTTAATGTCTACTTGACCATTTTCCACTGCTTAATTAAAGAGACCGACTCTGCTACAGGCCTTTTACCCTGTATTGTGCTTCAGTTAAAAAGCAATCTGAATTGACACGCTTCCTATGAATGTGCGGTATAAACTATGGTAGACTGATTGGGTATACACACACACACACAAACACACACAAACACACATACACACATAACAAAATTTTTGGAGAATGGCCTGGTGTCCAGAAGGGCAGCAAAGAAGCTGCCCTTCTCTCCAAAAAAAACATCAGGGACAGGCTTATATTCTGTAAAAAAGTACAGGGATTGGACTGCTGAGGACTGGGGTAAAGATATTTTCTCTGATGAAGCTCCTTTCCAATTTCTGGGGCATCTGGAAAAATTATTGTCCGGAGAAGATAAGGTGAGCGCTACCATCAGTCCTGTCTGATGCCAACAGTAAAGCATCCTGATACCATTCATGGGCTCGCTCACAATTTTGCCTAAGACCACCACAATGAATAAAGCATGGTACCTAAATATCCTCCGACAGCAACTTCTTCCAACCATCCAAGAACAGTTTGGTGAGGAACAATGTCTTTCCAGCATGATGGAGCACTGTGCCATGAGGCCAAAGTGATAACTAAGTGGCTCAGGGAAACTGGAAACTCCCCAGACCTTAATCCAATTGAGAACTTGTGTGCAATCCTTAAGAGGCAGATGGACAAACAAAAACCAACAAATGATTATGAAAGAATGGGTTGCCATCAGTCAGGATTTGGCCTAGAAGTTGATTGATATTTTTAGAGGTCTTGAAAAAGAAGTGCCAACAATAAAAGCCTTTGAAACATATGAACTACACCACAGAAACAACTGAGTGTGTGTGTGTGTGTGTGTGTATGAAAAAAATTCCCCACTCGTTCCATAAGGGCAGTCTTTGTTCTTTAAGCTTGGGTCTTCTACCAGAAGTCTGGGAGCTTGAGGGTCCTGCGCAGTTTATTAGCTCTTCTGAACAGAGATCTGGGATGTCCTTCCTGGAATCTGCTGGAACCACTCTCCCAGTGTGGGCATCACTGCCCCAAGTTTTCCGATTACCAAGGGGACACTGTTGCCTTCACTTTTCACATCTTTTCTAGCTCTTCTCTTAGCCCTTGGTATTTCTCAAGCTTCTCATGTACCTCACTTGGGATCACTACATCTATCACTACGGCCTTCATCCTCTGCTTGACCACCATTACTATGTCCGTTTTTTCTGTCTGTATGTGGAAGTCCCACAGAACCTTAGCTATGTATACATATAACATTTTGAAGATTTAAGTGTGTTTACTGACATATTCATACTTCTCTGCAGGCCTCTCAGAATGGTATAGTGTCTTCACATATCCAAAAATCACATATACTCAAAATTTAAAACTGTAAAGAAAAACGTTCAAATGAATGACATTGTATATTTCATATAATCAATGTAAATGTACTGTAATAGGCATGGTGTTATACTGTGTCCCAACTCTGGTCCCAGAGGACATTCAGTGCTCTAATATACTGACGTTCTGCAATGTTAATGCACTGAACCTTCTACTGTGGGGAAATGTTACACTTCTTGTTTTTTGATGAGATCTGAAACTGAGTTTTACATATTCAATTCTGTCAAAGAGTCACATTCCCAATGGTATTAACCATCACCCAATGTAAATTGGTTTAGTGCTCAAATAAAATGGACCGAAGCCAAGAAATTTCAGCAGGCCTCCATGTTCTCATGTTTACTGCTGTGAACTTCTCCAATCTGGCTGTGAAGCTCTGGATTCTGACATGATTGATCTGGATGGTCCTCGACCTTGAACGCTGATCCACAAGCTTTCTCAGGTCTCTGCGTTTGCCTTTGGGGTTAAACAAAGGACAACAGGGGGGTGGGGGCTTTGATATGTTCCGAGCTGCCTGTCTAGAACATCTCACACCTTAGCACTCAACATGTGCATACACACACATACACATCACACTACTGCAACATGCTTGTGTTACTTTGACAAACTTTGAGGGACATCTCTATTTGATCAAAATAAATTTGTGAAGTTTGTGAAACAACACCAACTTGTTGGCATTACATGAAGGCACGTAATATAGAATTGGAAACAACTTATTTGGCTACAAAGTTGGGAACGATCAAAAAAAGAAAAGAAAAAGAAAAGATAAAAAAAGTTGGGATACATGTGTGGTGATCATACAATGTTGCTGATGATAATATTAAAATGCATAATAAATAAAATATATATATATATATAATTACATTAATATATGCTTATTTTTCCTGAAAAAGGTGTATGTTTTATTTTATACCTTTTTTGGTATAAAAACAAAAATAGAAAATAAATGTAATTTAAAGATTATTGTACTATAAACAAACTGAACTGTAAAATTTTTAAAATAAATGTTCAATGTGAAAATAGAACATATGTATATGTGGAAATAGACATTATAATGAGTAAAATCAAAAGTGACATTCCTGAACAGTGGAACAACAGGTGGTAGAATATATTGTGAATGTAAAGGGTGATCAGAACAGTTTTAGGAAAGTGATGGAGTGTCCGGGTTTTAACTGTTGGCAGTCAAAAGGTTCGCTGGGATGTCCTGATTCAGGAATCTTTCAGCCTTGTAAAGAACTTTGATCCCTGACACAGCTTTTCCCAGGAGTCAAACATGTTCCATCAGCACTCCAAAAAGTCTTAAGGATCGTACGAGAGACTCTTAATGTCCACAGGTGTCTCAGGTGGCAGAGGCTCTGCCTTGCCTTTGTGGACTGGGCTTGAATGCACTCACTCCATGTTCGGTCCTCAGAGACCCTGGTACTTGAAGGTACTCACCCACCCCAGTTCCATTGATGTTGAAGGGGGAGAAGGATTGCTGCTTTCATATGCTGAAGTCCACTACCATCTCCAACTTTTTCAGTTCCAAAACAACCTCTCTCCATCCCATTCAGACCAAAAAAACAGGTCCAAAACATTTATATAAAATAAGGCATGACGATCAGTGGGCATAGATACACGTCATGGTAACAACGCGGCTAACAACAAAACAAATGGCTGACAACATGGCTAACAACACAACAAATAGCTGACAACATGGCAAACAACATAACAAATGGCTGACAACATGGCTAGCAACATAACAAATGGTAGACAACATGGCTAGCAACACAAGAAATGGCTGACAACATGGCTAGCAACACAACAAATGGTAGACAACATGGCTAGCAACACAACAAATGGCAGACAACATGGCTAACGACATAACAAATAGCTGACAACACGGCTAACAACACAACAAATAGCTGACATAATGGCTAACAACACAACAAATAGCTGACAACATGGCTAGCAACACAACAAATGGTAGACAACATGGCTAACAACACAAAAAATAGCTGGCAACATGGCTAACAACACAACAAATAGCTGACAACATGGCTAACAACACAACAAATAGCTGACAACATGCCGACTGTTTTGCTGGTTCTTGCACAAATGTATTTACAGCTGCTGTAGAGTTTAGCTTAAGGACACATATGAGAGAATCCAAAAACAAAAGAAAGTTTGTGCACAAAATTGAAGGCATTGAGATTTCACCTACAATATTTCCCCAACAACAGGCTGTGGCTTGCTTAAATGGGACGGCCTAAAACATAAAAACGCTTTTGCTAAAAGTATAATTCAGTGCACAAAAATACAACATACCTAAATGATTAGTTGAATTTAAATGTACTGTTTACTGCAGCAATGAACAGTTCAAGAAGCAACACATAGCAAAGATATTCCTTGAAAATCAGATCTGTAAACTTCATCCTCATCGACGAACAACTTGATTTGTGCTGCTTTGCTGTTTCTGATGTTTGATGTGCTTTTGTCACCAGTATCGCTCTTGCATATTGCAGACGTTGCTTCGTGATAGCAATGACCTGGAGCTTAAAATCTGTATCATAGTTCTTGCGTTGTGGCATAATATCGGTAAGTTCAGAATTTTATCAATTTATATGTTTATACTCAATTACAATATAATTTAACTACCAGTATAGAGCTGGAAAGGCTCCAGGGGCCAAGGTAGGTGCTTTTACTTATCTGTAAATTCATTAATACTGCGGATAATAACATGGGGTGGCTTATCTTAGAGTTTTAAAACATAAATGAGCATTTTCTGCAGCTTATAGAATGGGGCAGCCTGTAATGTGGGACGGCCTATTGTTGGGGAAATATGGTACTTGTGTTATTTTCGTGCTTAGGTGAACATCAGGATAGATGACTGGTGGGAAAAACTATGCCAAGCTACACAGATGAACAGTGGATTCAGAACTAGTATGTCACAGAACTGATACGTATTTCTGTCACTAGTGCAACTAAAACTGGAGAAAATGGACACAAACTTTGGTTGGGTTCACCCCTCTGAAAAAGGATTGCATGGTGGAAACTCGCTAAGGAAGTTTTTCACGGTTTGGTGTAGGAATGTCAACTGTGTAACTAGTATTAATTCTACACAATATTTCATCACTGAATATTACACAGAATTGTGCATGAAGATAAAAAATATTTTATTTGTGACCACAGCTATGTCTCTTTTATCCAAATGTTAAAGAAAATACATTTTAAAACTCTGACAAGTACAAAATGTATGTAGACACAAATAATATATATTTAAACTATTACATACACTAAACAACTGCAATGAGAACCATATATAAAATATAAAATACTTTAATTATTAGCCAATCAGCAGTCAGCAGTCTTTTAAAAAGTACCTACCCTTGAGGAATAACTAAAAATATTTTAGGAGCTACCTATCAGGAATTAAATTAGCCGTAGTTCTTCAAAAGTTTCAAAAGTTACTGCAAAAAGTTCCTGTGGTGTGACAGCCCCTTATGTTAATTGTTGCAGCTTCCAACTCTCACCACCTGTGATCTAAGACCCGGGCCCACAGGGGGCTGTTCAGTTCTAGGCCCTTCAGTTTGGTGAACAGTCTGTTCAGGACTATTCTGTTGAAAGCTGAACTGTAGTCAACGAACAGCAGTCTCACAAAAATGTTTAAACATCAAATTTATGATATGAGCAATGTTCATAAGTAACTGACATACCTGATATAAGTTATGACATACATTTTTGACAAACTATTGTTCTGCGACCAGACCAAAATCCTAAACTGATAATGTGAATACCAAGCAATGAGAGACATGGCAATGCCTGTGAAGGGATAGGTAGGTAGGGAAGTTAGTTTGGTTTTGGGTTCTTTGGTTGTAATCCAACTTCTCATAACCGGACAATATGATTTAAAAGGCAACAACAGCCCAAAAAGTCTAAAAAAAACCATATGTAGGGTTTTTGCAGGCCACCACACCAATGTCTACAGCAGTGGTGTTTAACTGGCTGATTCTTCATTGATTGTCCTGCAGTTTTATTGCAGCTCTCATGAAATCTAGATTTTCCCATTCAGATGCTCTTAAAAGTCTCAATGAGCTGAGGGAGGCGTGTTCATTTATTTCGTTTGTGAGTGATTAAGTGCTGGTCAATGTAAAGAGTTTTATCGGTGAGCGTTCACAAATGCGTCAGTATTTCCAAGCAATTAGTCAAGTTTTTCTATAAAAAATTCATGCTGAACTGCTGACTGGTTAATAATTAATAATTAAAATATGTGATCTAAAGTGGGTTTTTTTTATTTGTTCATTCTATTTGTTGTTGTTTTATATAAAAATTAAAAATAAAAAACTGTCTTTCATATTTTTGGCCTGTAGAATAACACATTGCATCTGCTGCCAATCTCTGTATAGTGGAAGCTTTTTGAATAAGGTCGCTAAGAAAGCCCTAAGCTAGGCTCCTTTCCAGCGACTGGCAAGTAGATATAAAAATCAATCCACAGGATCTTCTGAAAGAAGATAATAGAATTTGAACTTCAACATAACATAAAGTCTATAGAATAATGTATGCAAAATAATAACGTAAGTAAGCTAAAAATAGGAATGGAATGCCACAGTCAATCGATTGCCTTTTTCTTAACAAAACATCTATGCATTAGCCTCTAAGCATTAGCATCGACATGGCATTAGCCATTGCCATTAGATTGCGGTTACGCAATTAATCGGAGGCTTGTTGCTTACATTTGCCTAATGAATGTAAAAGCGGAGCTGCAGACTGATGGGGGAATAGCTGTGATTATTAGTCACTGCCAACATTTTACATAATCTAGGCGACTTCTATCCCCAGGTGCTGCCTTGTATCCTTTTCAGGTCCAGACAGGCTGAGGTGATCAGCCTCATTTGTATACACCCCATAAGTCCCTTGTGTCATGATACATACGCTTAAATAGGTGCCTACCTTGAGTGGAGCTGACAAGTACGTCTTTACTGTGAGTCATGTTGCTAGAGGCAACACAACACCTCTTATACAGGTTGAAAGTGATGCACCCCATCGTTCCAAAAAATCACTTGTCATATTAATAATTTTACATGGTTTTATTTATATGAGAAATATGTAGGTTTGAATGTTTTAAAAGTAGATGGAGATCAGTAGTAAATTCAGGTGAGTAAATTATAATTAATATACTGTAATTATCTATTGACAATATATAATATTATATTAAATTGAAATTCGATCATCATTTTAGTAACATGAGATTTTAATTTTGCTCTAATTAACTTTTTTTTCTTTGTTGGTTTTGGGAGTTTTAGTGTTAGTGTTAGTGTTTAGTGTTTGGGAGTTTAGTGTTTTAGTGTTTAAAAATTCCAAAAATCAAATCAAATGGAAAGAAAAAGGAAAGAGTAAATAAAAAGATAAAAGACTGAAAAAGAAAACACATGCAGCTGACTTCACATACAAGGCCGGGTTCACCCTGGACAAGAGGCCAACCCAGACAGTCAACCATTCACACCTATGGGCAACTCAGAGAAGCAAATCAACCTAAACCTAAATCAGTCATTGGAGCACAGAAAGGCACCTGTAGTGACCAAGTGATGGAACCTAGGAGCACCACAAGGCTGCCGTATCTTTTGGATCTCTATTTGTTAAACTATAGTGGAGCTTCTCCATATAATTTGAATTCCCAAGACCTCTGAGATGTACTGAAGCTGGAGACTTCTGTCTTCCACTGTAATAAAATTATTTGTTTGGCTAATAACATGCAATATTAAAGGACCTAGGAATATTTTATTACGCTACTGTTTATGATATTTATGTTTTAGCTGTGAGTAGTACCAGAATTAATGAGGCTTTATAAGTCTTAATGTAGGTTTATAGGTAGGTCCACCACCTGCTTTATATGTAGGTTTATAAGTAGGTCCACCACCTGCACCCACTGGTCAGGACAGATCTAGACCCACTGCAGTTCACCTACTAAATGATAAAATGGTTAATGCAGCTGTCATACAGCCTTATAAACATTCCATTAATAATGTGTTACCCATTCTGGCACGGCAGCT
>JBBIGC010000082.1:25537053-25549569 GCA_037576955.1 Lepidarchus adonis | reverse complement strand
ACAGTCATAACATATTTTAGTATTTGCCAAGACAATTATGGAAATATGACACTGGTGTATCATTGGATGTCATGTGTTATGCCAATTATACAAACAAGAAAGTGTTACCTAACCTTTCAACAGACAGACAGACTGACAGACAGACAGAAAACATTTTAAGAACTCTTTGAATGTTTGAATAATGTTTGAATTTAAAGTAGTAGTAAAGCTAGCTCATCTTAGCATCCTCTGGGTGCTTTCAATTCAGGTGCAGATAGGCCCTCATTTGCATACCCCATCACCCTGGGTCAGCACAGGCGGCCTTGAGCGGCTCTGACAAGTGCAGCTTCACTGTGAGTCATCTGGCTTAGAGGTGTCTACACAGCACCTACATAGCGGCTGAAAGTGATGTAATATTGGAGGGAGGAGGGGGGGGTAGGGTATGGGTGGCAAACTGGGAGACTGTCAGTCGTCCTTGACCTGATCTGTCCCATCTCCCTCCCAGCAAGGCTGCTTCTACAAAGTGTCCCGAGAGTTACGGAGTGCCAAGGGAGGGAAGAAGGGATGGACAAGGCTGATATGTTTAGTTAAAAAAGCAGTGCTTGGGGCTCAGACTCCTCCTTGCAATATGGAGAGCAGATGGTTCAGGTCAGCCTGGACCGCTGTGCCAAAAAAGAAGAAGGACGGCATGGGAAATAAAATAAATGAGAGAAAATTGTATGTTTTGCTCCAAAAAAAAAATGCATAGCAAAACCGTAGAGCAGTGTGTGTGCGGCCCTGCAGGGCCTTTGCTTGTCTGACATATGAGGGTTAGTCTGCTGGAGGGGGCGCGCACACACACACACACACACACACACACACACACACACACATACTAGCAGCCTCTACCCCTCACGTCATCAAGAATTGTAGATTTGACCAGATGGCCTGGGAAAGAAAAAAAAAAACTTTTTGTGAAATGCACTGCAACACATACACACACAATCTCAACAGATGTGTAATCTGTGCACCAAGAGAAAGGTCAATGGAGTTACCCCTGACTGAAGCACAGAGAGATTTGCAGGGTAAGAGAATACACATATTTATTTCTATTTATAAGCTTTAAGTCTCGAGTTATTATTGTCATTTTGCTCTACATTCTAAATGTACATAAAAATTAACATTACAAAGTTGCATCAAAATCACATAGTTACATAATGAGTAACATTTACATTTAATTTACATTGTGTATCCCAAATTTGCATGCATTTTGTCTAAACAAAACCTCATATCTCATATCTGTAATGTAATGTAATGTAATCTGTGTACATGAATGCAATGTCAATGTCTAGTGTCATGTAAACAACAGCTAACATTTAAAGTTTTGTAAAAAACAAAAAAAGGTGTTTTCTTCCCATTAAATTTGAAAAATGTATTTTAGAGGAAGACAAGATCATGCACAACAAGAATTTGCCCAATTCAAACCATAGCATAAAACCATAGCATTATATAAGCATAAAGAACATATCAAGAAATTCAACAGAATTTCTCAGCTCATTTTAATGAGCTGTTTATATAAAAAGACTCATATAAAATTACACACATTTATATTGAAATGACAACTGTGACTTCTTAGGGTTAACAACATGGCAGCTGTGTCTTTTCATTGTAAATTACCTTTTATAAGAGATTTCTAGAGCACCTTACTTCATTCTTAATGCTTATCAAATCATGCACATTTCTCACCAAGTTGGATCAATTGACATCATAAATTACACTGACTTTAAGTCCAGTTGATTGCTCTGAAGTTAATTCGGGTAACCCATCTGATGCCACATAGACAAAACATGGTACAAGTAGACATCACATACAAAGCGCAAGGTTTTCTCACAGAAACCCCAATTGACCTGCAATTAACGCTAGAAATGTCAATTATACTTGACTTGGACTGTCGTCATTGGACTGTAATTAGGCAACCGTGGTGAAAAGAAATGTTATTAGCATAACTAAATGTTCCATGTCCACAAAGACCAATTTAAAGTGTCAAACTCAATTTTGGAGACTGAGGCAGTATGCCCCACTACTAATGAACGCTCTAATGACTTTTTTTTTGGAAAGTGTCTCTCTCTCTCTCTCTCTCTCTCTCTCTCTCTCTCTCTCTCTCTCTCTCTTGCTCTCTCACACACACATATACACACACACATGAGCATGCACATACACTCCACACTTACTTTCTGTACTTTTAATTGTGTTATCTCTAGACTGTCGGTGTCTCCCACTGGGTCAGTGCTGCTCTGACCAGAAATATGTGGCGGTAAATTAAGTGTTGCATTTAAATAAGAGCAAATTCAACCCGGGAGGCCTTGTACAAATCCAAAGAGATAAATCAGCCACTGACGCAGAAAAGCCCTGCTAACAGCCTCTGCTAGCATGATAGTCACCTCCAATAAAACCAGATGTAACGAACATACAACACATTAAGAGGCTTGTAAAAGTCAGATTGAAACTTAACAGGAGGCTTGGACATTGATAAGACCTCACATATTGCAGAAAAAGTAATTAATGTAAGATCACCTTACCCAAAGGGCACCTGACATGTTGATGGCTAATGCTAACTTAACAATAATTTTCTTGTCATTGATTTGCTTGTCAGTACAATAGCCAACTTAATTTGTGTCACAATTCACATCTATTTTATATCCTTTTTCCAACAGCAGGGAACAAGTTTTTAGAACTATCAATCAAACCAACCCATGTTTCCACAATTTTTAGTGGAACCTTTGTAATGGTGTTGTACAAAAAAATGGAATCTTTTCAGGAATATTAAATCCACCACTTTAGTTTAATCTAAAAAATCAGGAGATGTTTAAATCATCACCAGAAAATGTGATTCCTCTGCAGACCGTTGGAAACTATTATTTCCTCAATATACAGTCAAACCTTGTTAACTCACACCCCACCCCCCACCCACCCCCATTATCTCACCAAACCCGCCTCTTGGGCAGAACTCGAGCAGAACACATTCCCTGTGTGTTGAAAAAGTCATTAGTTGTTCTGAGACCTTGTTCTTACTTCATGCAACATTCATGCTATGTTCTGTTAGTAATCATATTTTCTACCAACTTGAGCTGTACACATTTCCGAAACTACCCTTTAATTAATTTCATTTACAGTCAAAGTGGGAATTTACTACTACTGTTCTGCGGCATGAAAGAGCACATGGCACTTATCGATAGATTAAGACCGAGTTTTATTTCGCGTATCTCCTCAAACTCCACTGAAATTAATTCTTAGCTTTGTCACTGATTGCTGTGGTCCTTCAGGACCGGTGGTTGGTAGAAAAGAAGTAACAATAAAAGACAAAATGCAGCCAAATCATGCTAATCTGAGTAACAAAGAATAAAAGCTGCAGTATTTATTACTTCCACTGGAGCATACTTTCTCCTCATATCACTGTAAATTCTCAAACACCATACAGTTCATTGTTCCCTGATCTAGCACATTCTAAGCAACCTCTGACTTGATTAGCAAGCTGTTTGTTAGCATGAGGGAAAACACAAAACAACACTAAGATGATTAGCCATCCAGGATTAGATTCTGAAAACCCGAGCAAACAACACAGGCCTACAGCTTGAAAGGGTAGTTCAGCCAAATGCTAATCTGACGAACAAAGAATGAAAGCTAGCATCACCCATTAGTATCTGCTAGCCGCACAAGCCTTTTGTCTGTTATAAGCCACTTTTTCAGGGTTTGACTGAACTTTAAATGAGTCAAACACTCAATATTAAATATGCAAGCAATATGGCACTTGTATCAGATGAGTGTTTAGCTATAGCATTTCTTCAGTGTTATCCATGCAAATACATACAGTATAAGACCTTTTGAAAGAGCCATTTGTCTATCCCGCTCACCATACATGATTTATGGCCCAAAAACATAGCTTGAGACCCAAACAGGAGGCACCATCTGCAGTTGCTTGCTGAGTGCAATGTACACGGCACCATAGCACTAGATGGCGAGCCAGCACAAACTACTGAAGACATGCCAGTGGCAATTGGCACTGATTATTATCCAAACGTGATTAGGCTTTCAGGCTCACAGCCACATGTCTGCCACAAAACAATTACTCTGTCAAACATAGCAACAGCATTATTATTATGCCTCAATACATAGACAGTTTTACCATTTAAAGCAAAAATGTCTGTTTTTAGTAGATCTAAGAACATTTACCTTTGGTCACCTTACCAAGCCCCCAACCTTTATGAACTTCTTCTAAACAAGTTCAAAGCAAGTTTTAATCACCACATCTATGGACTTTGCTAACTTGCAATGTATCTCTAATACAGAAAAATATATCATCAATCATATATACATATGTAAAACATTTAAAACTACACAAACGTAGCCTTTCACACCAAAGGTTGTAACATACAGAGCAAACATGAACTATTACACACAATGTACAGTGGTGCATCAAGATTGTGAACTCAAGTTTCCATTTCCATATAAATATGATCTAGCAGATTTTTTGCAAGTCTTAGTAATACTAAAGTAATAAAGGTATTTACGCAAATTACATAAATGATACTAAAATGTACTACTTTGTCTTGAATTTATTAATAAACGCAATCCAATAACCAATTGCTCAGATAAAGTTGAGTTTTTAAAATACATGTTTGT
Source organism: Lepidarchus adonis (assembly GCA_037576955.1). Lineage (NCBI taxonomy): Eukaryota > Metazoa > Chordata > Actinopteri > Characiformes > Lepidarchidae > Lepidarchus > Lepidarchus adonis. The sequence goes on along the minus strand of JBBIGC010000082.1, from coordinate 25,544,931 downwards.
GAAGAATTCACTGGTCCAGTCTACATACAAATGAGTGATCAACCAGCAAAGGTCCACCAACAAGCGGGTGTAATAGTCTGTGGGGTCACAAACAAACCCAATGCAACATCTAAGCAACTAAAGATCTCTCTCACAAAGGCTGATGTTAATGTTCATGGAGCCAACATCAAGTGAACACTGAACAACAATTGTGTGCATGACAAGGTTGAAAGGAAAAAGCCACTGCTCTCTAAAAACGACCTTGCTGCCGGTTGACATTTTGATAAAGATGGAGTTACAAGGCATTTGGAAAAATGTTTAGAGACCATAACAGAATTTTCATTTGTATAACAAAGGGAAAGAATTATGACAGGAACGAGCCACATTTCAATGGTGGTGGCAGAACCATGGTTTGGGAGGATATTGAGGAACTGAACCTCAATAGAAAGTGGCAGCAAGACAACACCTCTAAGCACAGAAGTTGTTCTACTAAAGAAAGGTTAAAAAAGAGTAAAGTTAATGTTTTGGAAGTGCTCATCTTAACCCAATAGAAATGTTATGGAAGCACCTGAAGTGAGCAGTTTATGTGAGGAAATCCATCAGCATCTCATATTAAAGCTGTTGTATATAGGAGAATGGGTAATATTTTGTAGCACTTCCCATCTGTATCTAGAAATGCACTCACTTCAGTGTTGTCCTTCGCAAATAAAATGATTAATTGTTCATGTACCCTGGAAGGTGCTTTGGACAAAAGCATCAGCCAAATGAATAAATGTAAATGTAAATGTACCATTGTATAAGACGGATCAGATGTTTTTTTGCTGTAGTTATTGCTGCATAAAGGGATAAGATCTGAAACTGCAAGGAAAGGTCTTTTTGTTGCATTTGTTCAATCAGGCTTTCTTTATCTACTCTAATAAAAAAAATGTGTGAAAATCCGATGATGTTTAAGGTCAATATTTAAAGAAATTATAGAAATTTATAAAGGGTTCACAAACTATTAAGCAACACTAGAGTTAATGTAAAAACAGTACAATCAAATTATCCTAGCTTAATTCCTAGCCTCTGAATGGCCAGTGTCCAGCACAGATTGGTGATTTCCCTGTACAAACACGCCTGATTCAACTCCTATATTAATTGCCAGAATTAGTGGGTGTGTTTTAGGAGGAAAATGATAAACTGTGCTAGACGCTGGCCCCTCCAGGACTAGATTTGGAAACCCCTGCTGTAAACATCATTAAAGTTTCAAAACATACCGTTGTCTCTACAGTCCACATATGGAAACTAAACTGCCAAAACAGCACATTTTGGATTCTGTTTTTGTAATGTCATGAAACAGATTTACACTGACAGAAAGATGGGTACTGTACAGGTACAGTTTTGTTCAACAGGTACAAACAATGCAAATGTACCATTAAAGATACAATGTGGTCTTTAAGGACTATGTGTGTGTTTTAAATATGTTTTTCACTGGGGGAATGGGTAGATTTGCAGATTTCCATAATCTACTGTTATAAACTGTAGAAATAAAATAAGAAGTCTAGAGCAAGAATGAGTGTATGGCGTGAATGTAACTTAAGAAACATACTTTCCAAGCTAAAACATCAAGGACATATACAGTATCTTTAAAAAGTGAGTACACCCCTTACATTTTTGTAAATATTTTATTTTATCTTTTCATGGGACAACACTGAAGATATGACACTTTGATACAATATAAAGTAGTCAGTGTACAGCTTGTGTAGCAATGTAAATTAACTGTCCCCTTAAAATAACTCAACACATTATCTCATGTCTAAACCGCTAGCAACAAAAGTAAAAAGCGAAAATGTCAGAATTTTGCCCAAAGTATCAATATTTTGTGTGGCCACCATTATTTTCCAGCACTGCCTTAACTCTCTTAGGCATGGAGTTCACTTTTTAGGTGAATTTGGGGTTGTATTATCTGAAAGCCATTCAAAATTCCAAAAAATAAAGGCTTGACATATTTCACTCTACAGTGTGTGTAATGAATATTATATAATATATGGATTTCCCTTTTTGAATGGAATATCAACGAATATTAAACTTTTTTATGATATTCTGTTTCTTTTAGATGCACATATATATATAGCATTTTCATTGTTGGTAGATCATTTTGACTTTGTCATTTAAAAAGTATAAAAGTGTGGGCACCCCTGACCTAGACCATCTTTATGTAGAGCAACAATTCTTTTTGTCAGATCCTCAGAGAGTTCTTTGCCATGACGTGCCATGTTGAACCAGTAAATTTAAAACACATGCTCCCCATTCACACCTGAGACCTTGTAACACTGACGAGTCGCATGACCTCGGGGAAGGAAAATGACTAATTGGGCACAATTAGACATTTTCACTTAGGCGTATATTCACTTTTGTTGCCAGTGGTTTAAACATTAATGGCTGTGTATTGAGTTATTTTGAGGGAACAGCACATTTACACTGTTATATAAGCTCTGCACTGACTACTTTACATTATTTTAGTGTCATATTCTCAGTGTTGTACCATTAAAAGATATAATAAAATATTTTCAGAAAAGGGTTTATTCACTTTTGTGAGATACTGTACTTGAGAATATCTCCTCATATTAGTTGCGCTCATACTGAAGTCATCCATTCATTGTCCAATCCATTTTAAATCAGAGGAAGCTAGAGCCGATTCCAGCTGACTATGGGTCCAAGACAGAGTACAGTGTAGAGGCCAAGCCATTAACAATAACAACCACACACGCACACACACACACACACACACACACACACAAATTGGGAAATTTAGTATAGCCAGTCAACCTAAACCACAAGTCTTTGAACAATGGGATGAAACCCACCCAAACACAGGGCAAGCGTGCAAACCCTACATAGAAAGGCACCTGTGGCCGACCCGGGGATCAAACCCAGGACCTTTTTACTGTGAGTGGACAGTAATAACCATTGTACCCCACTGCTGAAGTCAGGAGTCAGTCTGCTCAGAGAATATTGCATCTTTGGTTCATAAACCTACAGTATAAGAACTTCAGTGGACCTAACAGTGCAGGTATGCTGACCTGCAAGCTTTCCTAATGCCTACAATGCCAGAGAGAGAAAAAAACAACATATTTCTAAAGGTGATAACTCAGCAACTATAAAGTATAGACTAGCAGAAAGTGTGATAGTGGCTAGAAGCAAAAGGATGTTAAAACAGCGTAAAGCTGCCTGCTGGTGTCATTGTGGCTGCTTGTGGGTAGCGAGCAAGATATCTCATTAAAAATGAACATGGAATACTGCATGTTCTTTTCCAGCACGCCACACAAACACGCACACACACACACACACACGGAAGTGCCTCTATCTAAGCGATTATTACATTGTTGGAAGTTTCACATGGGTAGTAGATTCTGTTTGACTAGGTTTGTCGCTTTTTTACACAGCCCCCTAGGAGACTTCTGTCATCGTTTTAATAAAGAAAAAGGTTTCTACAGAACAGGCTCTGTAGCTCTGTATCTATTTTTGAAACATCATTAATCTGCCAACCATAGCATGATGCAAAAATGAGCATTTTTCCCTCCAAATGTTGCTTTCAAAGACAAAACCAAGACAGAAAGCCTTTCAAATAGTGGTATAAACAAACTATTTTAGTTTAACAGGATTTCTGAAGCAAATGAGTAAACATCGTTACATTTTCAAATTCACTGCCCATTCCATATGGAATAAAATCTGCTTTTTGATGCTTTTTTTGATTTGCTGCATGTGTGATGTCACAGCCAGAGCATTAACATATGACAATATGTTCAGCATACAGTAGCTTAGCACTGCCAATTCTACTTGGAACAAAACCTTGTATTTCCATCATTGTTTAACTAGATGCTGTTTATACTGTGTCACAATATTATAATGGTCAGATAACTGGAAATGATCCAAAATGCCTAATTGTCCAGGTTAACAATGCAAAGTTGCATTGAATATCAGGAACAGTTTTTTTATTGTCCTGTTTTTTAGAGATATGAAGCTTTGTCCTGACCAAAAAAATATGTCTTAATGTCTAAGCAAATGTATAACTTATATTTCTCTATAAATTATTCTTTTTTATATATACTTTTATTTCTGATACATAGAAGAGCATGGTGGACCACAAGAAAAATGGAAGACGTAGGCTTATAAACAAGCCTGAAAAGCTGATGTAAAACTTCTCAGCATTCCCTTTGGTTCACTAGGGTTTCAGTGTCGCCCACATCCACAGTGAGCCAAATAAAATCTGACAAAATATGGGGGTGGATCACAACATCAAGGAAAAGCACTTTTACTCCAAGTAGAAAATGTAAAAGGGACAGAGTAGCATTTGCCAATTTCTCAATTAGCTGTGTGTGTAGCTTTAATCAGCATAGACAACTGTTTCAGTACATTCATTATAGCTATTTACAGTGGTTTCCATGTAGCCAGTTCTTCTCCTCAAACACACAAACCCTGGCAATTAGCAGGTTAGTTAAGTCAGGAAAGTCTGAGTAGTGATATCACCTGACATTACATTGACCCCCAAGCACACTCCAGCCATAGGAGGTGGATAACACTCTTTTAACTAAAAGGGCACCAAACAGGGCACTTGGTACATCAGGTATACCTACCTTGCAATTATTGTAATTAATTATTTGAAAAATTATAGGATTTTTTAAAATTATTGTAATTAATTAAGCAATTTTCACCGGGACAATAGTGTTTTTCTGATTCTGATTGCGATAATTGTGTCATTTTATCAGAAACATACACTTTCTAGGTTTGCCTACTGTAGATTTACTGACTGTATGTCATCTGCTGTTGCCCATATTAACAGCTCCCCTATAACTCATCCATTAGTTGAGACGCCCATAGGACCATTATTGACCAGTGTTGATATCAACATGGTAGTGATAAGTCATGTGTGTTTCAGAGAATCAGGTGCCATGATGTTGCTAGAATTATGATGTGAAATGGAAACATCTACATTTTTAGTTGACTTTGCCGCTCTTCTGTTTTCCACTTCAGTCTCTTCTCAATCCTGATCCTAGAAGAACATTGGCCTGTACATTTTAGTTTTCTCATTGCTTCCAACTCCTGATGAATCCAATCAGGTTTTTTGTGTTAGTTAGCAGAGAAGTGCTTCCATATGCAGGGCAATGTACCTCCAGGATCAGCCATAGGCAACATCACCCAGGTTCTTCATCAGTGTTCAGGAGTCTTGTGGCTGAACATTTTTAAACTGTAGACTATTTTTAACCAGCCATAACATTGCTGTGTCTAAAAAGTTCAGCAATGCTGCTGATACACTCATACCAGTGCAACGTCCACTGCTGAGTCAGCAATAAAGAAGACAACAGAGTGAAGTATGTCTGGGTGTTGCAGTATAGGGGTGTGTCTACGGAAGATCACTCTGATCAATGAATACAACAAGTTCTATGAAACAATCCATGTTCAAAGTCCATATATATTCTTAAATTATATGCTTTAATTATTTTTTAGACATTTCATGCAACACTAAGGACCCATTAAGTGTGAGAGCATCTTTCTATAACTCTGGCTGCCAAAGCCACACAAGAAACTTCAGTGTATCCTTCATAAGTATGGTTTTAGATAGATCCTCTCCCCTCTTTGCACTCTCTTTGTCTGTCTCTTGCTCTACCCATTTCTCTCTCTCTTTCTGTCCTTCTCAAAAGTGTCAAAATCAGTTTAAAGTAACAGATGATGGTAAAAATGTAAAAACTTTTCTCTAAGTACAGGCCAACAGATTGATTCTTATAGAAAGGTGAAAACACCTGAAACAGCAATGGGATGGTTTTTGTTCATTTGTATGGAAAACAATATGTCATACAGTTTCAGAAACCACATCAGAATGTCTATCTGAGATAGCTAAACTGCTTGACAGAGTTTGATGGCAGTCTGTGTTTTAGGCTTTGAGAGTCTACATGATGCCAATTGATGCTCTTGATAGTTACACTCGAGGCTACAGTATAAAACTGAAGAGACAAATTTTGGACACCAAACACATCTTATTGACTATATCTGACGTAATGGGAAAATTGTGTGACTTTGATTTGAAGAACTGCATCAAATACTAAGAGGAAATCATCCCAGACCTGATTATAAAGGTGCTAATATTCTTATTTTAGTAATTTCTCTGCATATGACTCTGAACCAGCCCTTTAGTACTAATCTAGAAGGAGTCTCCCCAGACCAAGTCCCCTCCTTAAACATCAGAATACCAACTGAGAAACTGTTTTCAGTCTTTTCTTTCTACTCTGCACCTCAGAGATAAGAGTTAAACACTGCCTGAAGGACTACTAATTAAAATCAATGTAAGTTCGAATGCTCATTAGGGTGAAATTCAAGCGCTTATCTGTTTGAATTATAATTAAACGGACATGGACCTGGAGCTATGTCCGCCAAAACACTAGCTACCAGACCTTGTGGTGATTGATTAGATACCTATAATATTGTATTATAACAACAAGCAATACATTCCGCAACAGTTCCTGGGGATTAATAGAAATTGACATGATGTAAACCTAATTTGCTGAGACGAGAGAGATAATTAACTTGCGGTGCGAAAGTTGTTGCATGCTTAGCTAATCGCTTGAAAAGTCATAATTATCGACCGCTTGTTGAGCCATGACAGACCACAATAGATATTGATATTAAAAGGGGGGTGTTTTGATTAAGGTCTTATATAATGGGATTAATAACCTTGCCAATCAAATTCAAAAAACACATTTCCTAGAAATCATTTGACCTTGGCTGGTTGGCATAACCATAATAGTTCACAACATTAGACATGATCTTTAAAGTTCGAGAATTTGAATCTACAAAAGAGAGACAGTTGTGCCACACCACACCTAAACATCCTAGAAAATCAATGTCCTACAGTTGTCTTTCCTAGTCTTGGTCCTGGAGTCGTGTTCTGCACATTTTAAAGTGTTCTGTGCTCTCACGACTCTTGATTAAATGAATCAGCTAATTAACAAGCCTTTACTATAGATGCAGATGGGTAAGAGCAGGGAAAAGCACTAAAATGTGCAGGGCAGATCTCTCAACCCACATGTGCTTCAGAACATTTCCTCATGTGAACACACCTCAGTCTGGCCTTTTCCAGAATGTTGATTGAGATGGATTTTTTATTTGTATTTTTGATGTTTTTTTTTATCCATTAGTTCTTCAGGATAATGTTACTATGGAAACTAGAGAGCCCTGACAATCTGTTGCTATATTCCATACTTTTTAGAGACTGCATGTTGACAACTGCGAGCCCTTTCCTCTCCACAACTTTCTTATTTAGGACTTTGCAGAATTTGTATATTTTTCACAAAACTTGCTTCAATTGATAATTAATTGGCATAAATCATAAGGGTGGGCATCTGTTAACCCTTAAATGTTCCAATTACAGCACCGTCACTTTGCCCAAATGTTCTATCCCTGAGGTTATATTAGCTGACACCTCATTATATTCACTATCATGTTAACAGGACAAAAGTAAATTGTGGCAAAAACTGAATTCTGCAGTGAAATCATGTTGAATGAGTTCACTTTACACATGTTTTACGCCCATGTACTTCTTCCTCTATTTCCATTTGCTGAAAATGCAGATAAAGAGCGCAGTGCGAAACACTCACATAAAGACACTTAAAAAAAGTGACATAAAAAGAGTCTCCTCCTTCTGTCCACTTTCTTCTTTTTCCCAAGATGCGTCTGGGCTCTCTCCGGCCTGCTCTCAAACAAGTCAAGCAAACCAAACACTATCTGACTGCTTGCAGTGGAGGCAACATGGCCAGTGAGAGGTAAAAGTTAAAGCTTTCTCTCTCTCTCTCTGTCTCTCTCTGTCTCTCTCTGTTTCTCTCTCTCTCTCTCTCTCTCTCTCTCTCTCTCTCTCTCTCTCTCTCT
>JBBIGC010000082.1:25494805-25509505 GCA_037576955.1 Lepidarchus adonis | reverse complement strand
TCTGAATTTATGCTTGATTGTTTCCTGTACCTGGAAGTCGCTTTGGACAAAAGCATCAGCCAAATGAATAAATGTAATGTAAATGTTAGTGCGATGAACAATGAACAGACTTTTGCTAATACACTCCTTGTGTCTGTGTTGACTCAAGCTCCCAACATTATTCCTCTCAGAGGCGTCAATGATGAGGAGCCGAGGGTCCTAGAGCTCAGGGTTCATGAGAAGATGTCCTCACAATGAGGAAAACTCAAACTTGCACTCAGGATCTCACTTCAGAAGTAAAGTTATTTTTTGCTGAAATTAATATGAAGGAAAGGCTGTGGTATCATATAGAGAAATTCAGAGCCTTAACTTGAATGATATAGAGTATTAGCAGCTGTTATACAGTTCACCCTCAGACTTTGGAACTCAGAATATTCAGTATGTTACTGAAACCTTAAGACAAAGATAAAAAAGAAAGTTAATTTAGTTTAATAATTCACATTTAACTGACTCAATTGATCATTCACTTGTGTAGTTACGTTTGAGTAGCAAAAAAAGAGATGTAGAGCAATATTTCAGGTTATTGTAACAAAGAATCAAATTAAACGTTGAACGATCAATGAACTCTGGTTTGAAAAATACTGAAAAACACTTAAAGTAAGTTTTTTTCCAAATGATTTTGAGCTTTTTCTGACAGTCCATTAAATTTGAGCACAAATTAAATATCAGCTGATGTTTTACAAATATGTTAAAAAATAAAAACATGACAAAAATATAGATAGGATTATTTTGTTCTGAAAGCAACAATATACAGTAGCTTCAACTTATTTTTCATTTTACTCATTCCTGACACTCCATCTCATGGTCTCATGGACAATGTAATTATTGACTGGCATTGGCTCTTTCTCTAAAAGAAAGGGACAGAGATCACAAGTGAACTAGATAAACCTGGTGGCTGCTTTCTATGAGCAAATAACTTCCAGTATAAATGGCAAGGCCATACTGTTTGATATGATAGTCTTTTATGTATTTGCTAAGTGCAGTTGAGTGTTCGTTAGTGGAATAACATCTCTATGGTAAGAAACCTTTATAAGAAAGCCAGGTTTATAGAAGGATGAAAAGTGCTCTGATTGTCTGTTAACTTAAAGGTGCTATAGTGTGTTTTGACCTTTTTAAATATTAACGATTGGGGAGTTCAAGTCAACAACTTTTTGTTTCTTTTTCTAAGTACCAGTAAAGGTAATGGGTTAAGTGATTATATGACTATATCTTTATAATCAATCAATACCTTTACAGTTTCTGCTCTGACACCTCACACCCTCAGGCTGAGGGATAAAAATGGTTAAAATCCTTACTTAAGTTAACATAACTAATCCTTTATCTAAATAATGATTTTCCACACAAGGAATGATTCAGAAAAACATTGTATTCAGTCCAGTCATGTTCAGATAGAAGTCTCCTGGGTGAGGTTGCCATTGGCATGACTTATCATCATTACCTGACCACTCACAAAAGTCACCCAACTGCTCTGGGCTTTTATAAGAAGACTGGTGAAGTCATTTCCTAAAGAACCTATTTGGTCATTGCCATATTTGGGTTGTACATCTTCACATGCGATCATTATAAAAGATGCCAGACTTGCCTCTGGCCTTGAAATGTCAACAAATAAATTGTTTAGACTAAAAAGTCCCTCTGGCTGTCCATCTTAGCTCATGTACTTAGCTTGCTAACGTCAATCAAAGCTGCTGCTTTGGCTAACTTAGCTTTAGCTCTTAGCTCATGCTACTGCTAACTGCCAATCAAAACTGACGTTTTTTTTTAGCTCTCTCATAAACGTCAGTTGAGTCATATATTTAGACTAAAGTTTTTTAAGCTGTCCAATGGCTTATTTTCTGTGTCAATCAAAAGTCATATGTGCTTTATCAGGAGGCTATAAATGCTGGCTCCTCTCTTCTCAGAGTATCTGCTCTTCAGTGTGAGTTTGGACATTCTGCTCTTAACATCTGAAGGGGTGTCTGGTGGAGCTGATGAGAATGCATTTTCACTGACAACGCATGTTTTTGGGGCGAGGGGAGGTCCCCTTCCCTAACAAGGGTTATTACTGTAATAGAGTGTTCCTTAAAAATACTATTCAAAGTTATTTCATGAAACAGTAACCCACATCCAAAGAGCAGTTGTGGTTTTAATAACTTGTTAACAGTGATGATGGAAAAAGCTGAATATAGGAGAGATGTTCACCAGCATAATGTAAGATGTTCACCTTATTTCAAAAAATGACCTTGTTGTGTATTTTGTTTTTCTGGAACATCATTCTACATGATGCTTGATTTATAAGTATATGAATAAATGTACTGTTAAATACAAACAACAACAAATCATATCTGTCAAAGATTTCATCTCCCCCTCTCTCTCTCTCTCTTTCTCTCTCTCTCTCGCTCTCTCTCTCTCTCTGTCTGCCTGCCTGCCAGTCCTTAGGCCCTTCATCATCATCACCCATCCGCTGACCATTAGCACCTTCTGCAATCAAAGCGTCAATAAGCACCCGGGGTGGGATTCGATCAGCAGTGTGTTTCTCCTCTCTTCTCAACACAGATCGGCAACTCCAAAAGTCACAGAGCCTGCGATTCAGTCATTTCTCGCCTCCCGCATCACTCTTCCCCACAAATCTCCTCTCGCAGGTGATCATTCTCACTCCGTCAGGGATGACTGTCGGACACATTTGCCCCGATTTGTCACAGCGATGAGTGCTGAATTACTCTGCACTGCTCCAGACTTGGCCTGATGTGATTTGTAGAGTATAAAGTGTGCGTGTATAGAATTTGTTCCAGTGTGGTGTTCCTTCAGAGCAAACAGTCTTTTATTGGTTCTCCGGTATGGGCTCTCATTTGCATAATCAAATATAAACAGGAACACATGAAGTATCACATTTCCTCCTTCCCAAGGGAGGTGGAGGCATAGACAACTAAACAGAGATGTAAAAATTGAACAGATAGCTCAAGAGAATGCACTACAATACATAATAAAATATGCTCTTATAGTATATTTATAGGTTTTGTGCTGTTTTTGGTATATATGCAAAAAGTATATGTATACCAAAAAAGATCAAGTGTTTTCAGACCTTGAATAATGCATTTACATAAATTCAATTACGTTTTAATCTAAAAAATACTTGTCTGAACTTTTGAAAAAAGTAAATCACACTTGGTTCAGCTGATCACCTATTCAGTTCCTCAGTAAGTGAAGGAAGGACTTCTTGTGCAGGACACTGGAATTAAATGCCTGCTATACTTAGAGATACCCCCCCCCCACACACACACACACACAGACACACACCCATTGTGCTAATCCTCTGCACTCAGACTTTGATTTTCAGTCTCAAAACCCACAGTATTAATCTTATTGTTTTTTCCCCCTGAAATATTGTTACAATGATACATTACATGCTACTAATAACTACATTGTTGTACATCTTGTACATTTGACAATTGTATATGACAATATCAATTTTTGAAAATAATATTACACCATAAATCCACTGCATTCGTGATGTCATTTATATGTGCCTTACTTTTTAGTTAACAGTTCAGGCTTCCCCACCCAAAACAGGAAAAGAGATGACATCAGGATGCATTATGGGAAGAAGGCGAGCTAGGGGAGGTGATGCTGTGGGTGATGTTCTGCTATAAACTTCACGTTCTAGTATTTTGTGTAAATGTTGCTTTGATATGTACCATCTGTCTAAACATTTTTGCAGACCTAGTGCTCCCCTTCATGGCAACAGTTGCCTCTTTTAGCAAAACAATAATTCTGTAAAACTTGCTCAGAAATGGTTTGAAGAACATGACAAAGTGTTCAGGCTTTCAATTTCCCAAGATATAATATCACAATATTAGGCTGGTGGTTTTAATGACATGACTAGTTAATGAAAGCACATATACACATATTAGATATTTTACAAAGGCTTCAGACATGGTTCTACTATTAAGAATCCAAAAGCAGAACTATACACAGCATAATACAGTGCAACACAACAGGTTATCCAAAGGGTAACATGAGAAGATTCAATATGGTATCCAGTGGAGCAAATATAATATACTGCAATAACATACAGCACAGACGTTTGCAAATGAATACAGGAATGTCAGTGGGACGCTGATAGTGGGCACTCATTCTCCACCCCCCAAGCTTCAATTCCGCTCAGCAATTCCAGTAAAAGCAATTTCGTCAAGCTCAGTAATGAAAAGCTAAACTGCAGAAAGGAAAATGAAGGTAAGTCTGAATATGTGTTTGCTGTTTGAACTTTTTCTGCCTCCTTTGGTGAATGGCAGTTTTAAAAAAAGAAAAAGAATTGGCAGGGTGTGATTCTGGATACTTGGAAATGGAAACTATTATTTTTGGAACTGTTGAGGGGGAGGGGGTTCTCCTGTCTTGTCATGTAATGAGAAGTTTAGTCAAGGAACACAGATGGCATTCACAATTGGCATGCTTACCACCAAATGGGCCATGAACATTGTGGTTTGACCACTGACAAGTATGCATTTCCCAACTGGGCTGTAACACACACCCACGCAGGAAACAGGCTACCCAACAAATCCCTCCTTTTTTGCCCAAGTTGGAGGATTTGTCCTTTGCTAAGGGCAAGTCTATTACACTGTGATTTATAGAAAGTATCATTTTAATTCAAAAGTAATTTTTTTCAAATGGTGCAAAACTTTCACAAGGAATGAAAATTTAAATGCTGCAAAAGTAATTGGGAAATTTTTTTTTTAATGAACTTAAATTAAAAGTAAAGAACATTTTTGTTTTCTCCTGTAAGTGACCCTTTTGCATTTACATTTTTGGACTGAAAACATAAAAAAGTAATCATAATCAAAACTGTTTTAATTATGATACAGTTTCGACTGTTGTGTGGCTGTAATTACCTAGTTAGAATTCCATAAAACTATATTAATGTAAGACTTAGTTCAGAGTACTTCTTCTTTTTCTTTTTTTAAAAAAGCTAATTTAAGACAGGTGTTAGCATACAGTGGTGTGAAAAAGTGGTTGCCCCTTCCTGATTTCTTATTTTTTTTCATGTTTGTCACACTTGAATGTTTCAGATCATCCAACAAATTTAAATATTAGTCAAAGAGAACACAAGTAAACACAAAATGTGTTTTTAAGTGAAGGATTTTATTATTAAATGTATGTGATATACGAAAATGTATGTGATATACACATGCTAATAGGAGGCAGATCTGGACTGCTGGCAGTCGCACTGTAGTAGTATGTGTAGAATAAGCCCTGGCATGGTCACAATCCCAGAAAAAAACATCACCTTGATGACTATGATTCTCTAAAATCCCAATAGGGACTTCTACACCAATGTTACCTTTACACACATGCAAGTCACCCATGCTGTAGCCACTGTTTGTGGCTTGTGCATCTTTTGCTGATAACAATCTGAATGGTTTATGTCGTTTCTTACCATTTCTCTTTCAGGTGGCACAGAATGTTGAGCTATGATCAATCTTTTATGGGGTAAACAATGAGCATCCACCAGTTTCATTTATTATACCCACACCTGTAACCAATTAATGTGCTTAATGTTTAAAAATTGTGTAAACCGATTATTCTATAAATGGCTTTTTCACTCTTATTTGAGTGGGTTCCAAGTATCGACTTTAAATTATGCACCCTGCTTTTCTAAAAATTATGTTTATTTTTAAGATGTGCCTTAATACTAATACTTAGTTCACTGATCTTTTGCCACTTGAATAAAACATTTTATTTGACCTGTGGCCTTAAAGTATTCATTTACCTTAGGTAAACTGTGTATAATCTCTTTATGTTTAACTGAAAATGATCTTTTTATTATTATCTCAGACTAAGACTCAGCACTACAGTACATTTTTGACATTTAAATCAATAACTTTAAAGACCCCCCTTATGCATTTAATTGCTTACAGATACTTGAGACTTTTTATCTAAGTCAGCAAGTTTTCTTTTTTCATTTCCTGTTCTTGCACATTTGTCAGATGCCTAGTGAGTTTCATACCAAGAGCTCCATCTGCAAATTGAAGAAGTGATTTGTGGTTCAGCAGACATCCCTCATTGATTTCCTATTGCTATGGATATAGACTGCCTAGCTCCTACTGATGAACACACATACCAAGAGTGATTAACTAGCTAGTTAGCATGCTGTCCTTCATGGAAGACCTTTATTGCTGGTTGAGAATGTTTTAAATAAGTTAAAGTGGGAACGAGGGAAACTTTTTGAACATTCAGATTTATTTGTATTTCAATGGAAGATTTACAGTAAAAAAATGTGAGAAATGTCGTGTGGTATAAGTCTTTGAAATCAGATAATCTCAGTGCCAAATTATGAAAACTATAACTGCAGCGTTACCTGTCTTGTAGCTATGCTGGAGGGAGGAATGCTTGATGAAAACTGTAAGCCCTTATCAAATATACCCAGCATTCCCTTGATTTGTTTCCAAAGTGTTTCCTTGGTTCTGACATTGAATGAGTATCAGGGTAAACTTTAAATCTGCTCACTAAGTTTACTACTGTTCATCCATTTTGATTGTTTTATCAAGCCTGTAATGTGAGTCAAAGTCTGAAGAAGTGCTTGGTGTCATTGTCTGATTTTATCTAATATTTCTCAGGAAAAAAAAATATTTATATCTAACATTCCATTAAAATTATTTAGCACATTGTGGATGTTTTACTTTGGATTAAATGCAAAATATACACAGGTATTTCAGAAAAAAAGCTTTTTCAGAAGTGAGGTCAAAGTGGGTAGTAAGTGTTAATTAAAGATGCCTAATTTTAGTTACTATCTCCTTGAAACATTGAACCTCACTTTTTAATTACTTTTTTGGTCAGACATGTGTCAAAAGTAATGAGCGATTTATTAGGCTTCCTAAAGCATGCTGTCACTGGTTTAGTGACAATGAAACGATATCAGACAACGAAAAGCCTTCAGCAAGTAATCAGACCATGTGCAACTTCCCCTAACACTGACAAGTCTTCATTTCCACAGGATCCATAATTAAAAGTATGGCATTGAGGAGAAAATGGAATGGTGAATGCAGCTGCACATTTTTAATAGGCTTGTTTAAAAATCAGACTGACGAGGGCCAGACGTGCATCAGCGGAGTTTAAAATTAGCATATTCGTTATCTTTCCATATCACATTAATGGAAAATATTCATGCATACATGAACTACGGTTAATGATAGCATTGGTTTTATTGCACCTCATGTATTTACTATATTATGGTTCAATATATATTTTATTTGCTGCAACTTTTGAAAAGGAACGATTTAACTCGGCATGCTAAGCACTAATTGGCAGAGGAACATTGATGGCTTTCTTTGGCACAATGCTTTAAGATGCACATGTTTTTCTATGAAAGTGAAGGGCAAAGTTTCGGTGCAGAAAAATCAAGCATCAGGATGCACAGAGCAAAATCACTGTCACAATCATCATTAGCATTCCTTAGCTCTCAGGTCTGATTGCTCTACCTGTTTTTTCACTTCTTTTGCATTGACAAGCCAAATATGTGATCATGCACAATTAGGATACTGGAAATATAGGCCTAGTGAATGTATTTACAATGATATGAACAATGCTGGACAGCGACAACATGCTTTAATGAAGTAAAGTATTGAATCCCTAATTTTCTGCATGACTGCATGAATGTGTCCTAAAGTGGGCAAGTTTTTGTTTTTTTGTTTTTTTGCAGTGAGATGCAAAACTCCCAGAATGTAGTCTGTATCATCCCTCAGAACAACACTACACTGCAGATAGGTTTCCCATGCTGGACACCAGAGTGATGCTACATCACAGTTCAATTAACATTCAACTAAAGCATTTGCAATGTCTTAAAAGTGTAAGAGAATTCTGCTGGTGATAAATCATAAGAAGCAAACAAATCTGAAGTACTGTATGACTAAGCTTTCAGGGCAATTACAATAAAGGTTTACATTTGAACATGGTCATATACCTCCTGTTGCAAAAATATGCAATATTTCTGCTCAGTCACCTTTAAAGAACAGTCGGTATATTAGTTTAGTAAGAGATCATTTTTTATGTGCTTTTATGTGCATTTCACATTTCAGTGACCAAGCTATTTTAAAAAAGAGTGCAAAAAATATCTTTAATGTGTCTTTTCGTATTAAAAATGAGCTGACACAAGCTCAATTAAGGATATTTTAAAACAGGACCCTCTATAATGTCTTGCAGGAACAGCAGCCAGCTGTATTAGATGAGAGGGAGAAGAAAAAGATGGTTTGTCAGGAGACTTGATAGAGAAACAATAAGCTTAGAATTCTATATTATTGATGTCCACGTTACAATGTACATTTGTTACAGGAAAAACATTAAAATAAGGGCGCTGTCGATAAGACTGTAGAAAGAAAAATGTGCATTTTAAATGGCTTGTTTGTGGGTGTGTTAAATTTTGTATTCATTGGACTTAAAATGATTTGTGAACAGAATGTCAAACACAGGTAAGATACTTTTAAAAATTTAAAATATTAATGGCTTTTTTTTTAAGTTAAAACACCATTGTTTTCAAAAAAAGAAACAAAGCTCTTTCATATTCATATTCTTCAGAGGCATAATTCTACTCCATATATAAAAACATATTTTGCCAAACAACACTGCATGTCATTGTCATGGGATCATGGGGTCAGGTGTGTTGAGATTTAATTTTTAGTAACAATTTTAAAATTTTCCGGTGTTAGATTGTGGAAAATTCTGTCACCTAAGAAGGATATGAATCTTTTAAAACCCATCCCACATATTTATCTACTATATGCATGCTTAATATCCAATCATTTAGCAGGACTGCAAAACAGAGCTTAGCTTTTCCTAAACGTAGCTGCAAATACTTTCCACATCATATTTACTGGATGTAGCATTGCAACTGTGAATGGCAGCAGTGAAAGCAACTTCATCATCTGTCCAATGAAATCTGCTAAACCCAAGCCATAGTCTAATGTAGCATGTTCCCCTGGTTTTCCTAGCAAGCGTCAAGGTAATGTTAAAATAGAGCATTGAGAGGAAGACAGAGAAACACCCTGAAAGGTTAAGCAGGTGTGTGTAGATGTGTTAATGCACTTAATTCAAAACAAAATAGAAATGATTGACTATGCAGTCAAAAGGACATTTTGAAACATGTGCATCCAGCATTTGATACAGTTTGGTTTTCCATGATTAATGTATCTTATAAAACTATAAACAATGCAAGAACAAGGTTTGGGTTTGTCTTCTTAATCCTTCTTCTTATTAGTCTATTGACACTTGGTCAACAGGTAATAGTTCCTTCTACTACTAAGGCTCATAATTTGATTTGATTATAAATAATTTAATGACTTTTAACCAATGTGCAGCTTTTGCATTTCAATCAACCAATACAAGTTGAAATTTACTGATTATTGGTGATAACTCAACTATACATTATCTGATTAATACCAAATTTGATACCAGCATACACAATAGTTCTCTAACAAAACATACCAACTTTGGTTTACATTCACCACCCAGGAGTGATACAACCTCTGTTTATATGTCAATAACAAAATACACAATGGATTGGAATTGTATCTAATCAAGCCATTTCTACATGATGTAATCCACAGACATTAATAATATAGAGTAAGTACAAAGGCTGAGCTTAACAGCATGTCTATTCTCCTCTAAGTCAAATGCTTTGCTCATTTCTTAAGAAACTTACAGGTATGTATCCTAGGGTACAGGAGTGTAAAATTGCATGAGGACAGTGGGGATATGTCCCAACCAATATCCAACCAATGCTGAACTGTCCTCACCAATAATTTGGATTAAAACATAATTCTCCATGATTGTCTAACAGAATGCATGTAGTAACAAAGAGGATTAAACAGCACTCTATATATATCTGAGGGTCCACCTCCCAAACACACATTGCCATTGTGATTGATGGAAAAAAATTGTTGGGAGGCTGCAAAGTTGCAAATTGAAAAAGATGTTATTGTATTTATTTTACTATTTTATTATTTACATATTTATTTTAACTGTTTGTTATATTACTTGGCTGGTTGTGTTGACTATTACACACGTTTACTCGTTTCAGTTCTCCCCTTATGTTCTTTATACTGTAGTTGTTGAAGTTACAACATCTTTATTAAACTGAACCCATGTTGGACATTAGTTACCTTTAACATTACAGAATTCATTAATGAATGTATTATTGCAATAGGAATGGATTTAAAATATTGTGAGGTTTTGAAATTAGCATTGCTATTAATTATGTAAAAAGGTTGAAATATTTGATATTGTGTGTATTGTGTGTTCGTGATATGTATCATGAACAAATTTCACAAATTTCAGCCTACCCCATTGCAAAGGGTGCAACTGCACTGCTAGAAAGTGTCATTACATGTACAGGTAAGAAGATCATATGCGACAAATAGATCAATTTCACATCAAAAATCACATGCTGCTAAGGTGTTTTTTCCTTCACCACCGTACAATTGAACTGTGGGTTGTCAAAAATAATTTAAATGCAACACTTTGACTGTCTTTTATGAAATGTTATGTGATAATTCTTCCCCTGCATTACTTAGTGACACTACAACAGTCAACAGGTTGAGCCCTGTTGATTGCCAATAGCAGCTGTTTTTTCTGTTTATAACTAGAATGTATTATTCTTTTGCCTGAAACCTTGTATAAAAAAAAGCTCTGGCCTTGATGCAAGTGAATGTGTGTGTCTCTTGTGTTCTGGTGGTGCCAGTTCACTGCTTGTCCTGCCATGCTGTTTCTACCCTACTTGGCAATTAGGAGTCAGAGGGGTGTATTCAGGATAACACACCAATCTAGACTGGCGATCTGCCTCAGTCTCTTCTCTATCTCTATCTCAACCCAGCCTCTGTCCTTGAAGCTATGCTTACTGGAGGCCATGTTCAACCTAGTCCTTCTAACAGAATAAAAAACACTAATGCCAGTTTATGAAAAACAATCGGGAAATGTTGTTCTTTACCAATTTTGGACTTTGCACTCTTGATTTTTGCATTTTATCACATCTTTTGCTTGGGGTGATGTAGGCAAACAAAGGAAGGAGGTAGATATCTACCTGTTAGCTCCACCTCAGCATCATGGAATGATTCCTAGTTAATCATGTTCATGTCTTTTTTCTGTCTAGTTTTCATCATATAGACTCTCATCTTAGTATTTTGCCCTTTCTGGTTATTTTCCTTGAGTAAAGTTGTTTGCCAATTTATAATGTATGTTTGAAACATGAACTTATCTGTGGATATCTTATCTAAAGGTTTCCCGGCTTGGACATACAGCTCTAATTCTAATACCAATGGTGTACCAATTTCTATTTAATTTATACACAAGCAATCTATATCTGTGTTAGGATTAATAAGTCAAACATATTATAAAATATTCTAAAACTGTATATAGATGCAGGACTGTGGAAAAGTCTTAGAATGCTATATTCACAACTAGTTTAGCTGGGCAGGATTTTTAGAAATAATATAAATTACAAATAATGTTACTGTGTTTGTATTATTTCCAAGCTTCCTATAATTTATAGATGTGATCAAATACCTGGTTTAGCTTAGTCAGGCCTTGTCGTGATTACACACTAGAGTAGTGGAATGGTGAAATAATCCTTTACTTTAGCATAAATGTGCAGAGCAAAACTGCTGAATGCTAAATAGGCAGACACACTGTATGTATATACATTGATTTTTGTAAAATCATTTTAATAATTGATGTTTTTTGAAGCTTTTATGGGTGTGTGGACAGGAGAATGACAAGTATGTAATGAACCTTTAATAATGATAAGATACTACATTTACCTGTTTTTAAAAGGGAGGGAAATTTTGTCTTCCATCTTACAGGACCTATAGGTATATTAAAAAAATTTAACAAAACATTTTTGGCTAATTAATTCAATTTCATGCCTCCTTATCTTGCAGCAGGGGTCTACATAAAAATTAGGGGGTTTAATATGATGATAAATTAGTCTTATAGTACAGTCCCATACAATATTTGAACACAAATGACACTTTTCATCTTTGTAAGACCCTATATAACATAGAATCAATTGACATACAATTGACTCTGCCCAAACTGGCTTCTTTTCTACCAACCGTTTCAAGGTTAGACAAGCTTTACAGAACAATAGCAAAATCTCTTTAATCTAGACAGGAAGTGTAATTGATGTATTGGCTTAATGACGTGTTAAATAAACTTGATTTTCCAGTTTATAATGTCACACTTTTCAGTCAGACTTTGTTATGTTAGCTGATCCAAGAGGTTTGATGTGGATTTGAAACAGAATTTGAATAATGGAGCATAGATTTTATGGTGTGTGATGTTTAGCGTCCCTAATAACTGCCCTAAACCAGAACCTAGGACCTACACTGCAGAGGTTAGGAACTGGACAAGCAGCATGAACATTTGGCTGGACCAACCTGCCTGGTCGTTTCATGTTTTTTTCAGCAGTTCACTTTAAGGGCAGGTGCTGGCAAAATGAAGTATAGCAAACAGTATCGCTTCTCAGGCTAAATGACCCATGTAATAGCTGGGAGGCCTAAAAAGACCTGCAGACTACGGGTGGCTTATCCACCCTGAGGACTTCATACACTTCACTTCATACAACACCATACCTGCCGCCTCCAAAATGATCACCTCACAAGCGCCTGAGGCCTGAACGGAAGCAACACCCTCCATCGCAATCGCTCTGCAAAAGGAGCCTCCCATGCTTTGTCTACAGCAGGCCACAGCTCACAGGAGAACCCCCAACAGGGGCCTTTTATTTGACAGCTCACATCGCTTAAAAATTCTGTAGATTAATGCACAGACGCAGGCGCACGCATATACACGCCGCAAGAGCCTCACAACAGCCATTTACCAATAAGAGTGAGTTATTTAACTCATCCCGCGCTCTCGTCTCTCTAGGGGGAGCCCGGAGTCGATGTGCCGTATTGATTTTTATTTCAGCACGTTCACCTCACCTGGAAAACATTTCATCTGCTTGATGAAATAATGATTTCAATATCCTTAATAACTCCCTCCGGAGACCCGGGGGCCAAGAACATCAAGTGAAAAAGTCTAGCAAGGGAAAAAAAAAAAAAAACTACAGAGTCAGCCTGTGGAGGGCTGGGCCAGGTGGCCTTGAGAAGCAAGTTCTATTTTAATGTATAAAAAGTTAAAGAAAGCAAAAGCAGACGTCCTTCTTTGGCAAAAAACTAGAACCAAATGACAATTTCTGATTTTCATTTTAGCCTGTGGTACCATCCACTTGCTAACACGGCTGATGACGTTCAAGGAAAAGGCAGACGAAAATTCCACATAGATTCGGACACTGCAGTTGCTCAAGCTTTAGCACATCTAACAGAATGTAAAAGTAGCAACAACAGCTCCACCTATTTCTTGTACATTTTGCTGGAACCCCCCTCTGATTCCATGTTTTTCCTTCTACATGCTGCACAAACTGCATGTTTAGCTTCTGAGGCATTAGAACAAATCAAGGTGGCCAGTGGATGGGGGAGGAAATGTCCCCTGCACATTCTGAATGCAAGATAATTATGGATGATATTTAATGATAATGATGATACTACTTAAAATGTCTTTGATATCGTCCTGTCATCAAAGCACCGTGTGAATAAAGATGCAGCACATACTTACTTTTAGCAACAATATATCATTGTTGTCTACCTGTGCTACAAAATGTCCACATTTGGTCTTTCACTCCAAGCACAAAGTGTTGTTACCTTAAATGATCTGCTCAGTGACCCCGGTTAGAAAACAAAAAAGTGTGAAAGAGATTTAATTAAAAAAATCTCAGTTAGACTCAAATTAAAGTCACACACTGATCATTGTTAGTTTTCATTATTGTCAGCCATGTTGTGTTCCTTTGTGTGTTTTATGTACGCTTTTTTGCAGGGGGTCTGATGTTTACTCTGAGAAATAAATCAAACTCTTGCATATCATGAACAACATCTTATGAATTACTGATGTTTTGTGATCCACAGATGTGAAGTTCATCAAACATGCACTATGCTTTTAGATGCAAACAGAATTCAGAAATAATGCAATAACCTGCCCTGCCTTTAAAAATGTATGGTGTTTGTCATTTTTATCATTATTAAAGCATATTAAAGTACCAAAAAATCTTTGTATTTCAATGACAAACAATGGAAAAAAATCATCCATTCTAAAGGGTGAAAAAGTTATGCTGAAAATGCCATCATTCCTGATTATAATAATACTTGCTTTCATTTTGTTAGTGTTCATTTACAGTCCATTAGATATGAAAATATGATCACTCAAACTGCAGGTGCACTTTTTTACCTAGTTTTTAAAATTATTGCCCCCACGCAAATTGGAACTCCTGCATTGTATTTTGGGCAGAATGCATTGTATTAAGGCTTAGAACATTCGCTCCTTAGTACGTTTGCTTCCCATTGCCTGTTCCTAATAAAGGAAGGCCATCATTCATGGTTTCATTTGTTTCCTGACCAAGCTGGTGAATCAGCGCTATACTCTGATAATACATCACTTTATGAACACATTTCAGTTAAAAGTAGAGTCAGCACATACAGACTCAATATAAAATGAATGGAACAAAACTGAAACATTTCCTGGTAATCATGCTTCTAATTTTATTAAATATAAAAAATATAAATATGTATTTTTATTTAGTATTAAAACAAAATAATAATGAATATACCGGTA
>JBBIGC010000082.1:25476997-25493961 GCA_037576955.1 Lepidarchus adonis | reverse complement strand
CTAATTAACACTTTATAGACGTTTTAAGAATGTTCAGTGTATGATTCAATATGTTCTATGAATGATTTATTGATGCCGTATGAATGCATTATGAGGGTGCACTTAATGTAAATCGTTACCCTTTACTCATTGTAAACTATGTAACTATTGAAATATAGGAATCCACATCCTATTCTATAGATCTTGGTATGATGACTACACACTTTAATAGCAAAAAGAAAACCAGGACTTAGATGTCAGTTTTAAATATGAATGTTTTCACTTGCATGAGATTGTAATCAATGTTATTTAATCTGGAACATCTGCTTTTAATTGAATGCATTTAAAGGTGTGACAAATCTTAAATTTAATTAAAGTCATTTAAATTTTATTTATATAGCAAAAAAACAAAACTCAGTTGTCCAAAATGCTGTACACATGTAAAAATGCAAATAAAACACAAAATCCTAAAAACAAATAAAACAAATAAAATTAAAAACACTAAACCAAACACTATGTCACAATAAAAAATCGAACACAAAGCCATAAGGGGTGTATTTACTTTTTCCCACAGACTGATCTGTTTATGAACACAACTACAAAATACAAGTACATTTATCTTATTATCAAAGAAATTTAGCTTTTTCAAATGTGTTGAAAGTTTCACTTGTTTTTCACCCATGAAAAAATAAAGCTATCTAATGTTAAAGTTCCTGGACACTGGAACACTAACTGTCTAAATCACATCATGAAATATTTAGTTTGTGATTGTTTTGACAAATGTTTCACCTTTGGTTGTTGTTCAAGGATTTTGATTGTTCTTGGTGTTTAATCGAGGCATTCATGATTAGAAGGTCTGTATTGAAAATGTTTTGACTGCATAGAGTGCTAGATTTAGTCAAATAGGTCAAAAGCCTTGTTTTTGGCAACATGTAGAGTTTGAGTGATTGTGTTCTTTGAGGTTTAACAAAAAAGGTTAGAGACCTTTGATGTAAAGTACAGTTAAGCTCCTTAAAAATACACCTCAAGCTGTCAGCTCTTCACACAACTCTATTATTTATAATGCGGGAAGTGCACTACCTTCAAGTATTTCTTCCTTGATTATAAAGTATGTGAATGTAAAAGATCATTTTCAATGTATTTTTAATGCTAAAACAACTGCTAATGGCAAATCAAATCTATTTATATGCATAAACTCATACACAGACTTTACTGAAGACCTAAGAGTGTTCTATCAATCTTTGATAACAACACATAGTTCAATAGTAAAAGAACACAAGACTCTAGATGTCAGGTTTATGTAGGACAAGTTCTGATCAATGAGTCACAGCCCCTATTTTTGTTCATTTAAATTATGAAAATGACAATAGTCAAGTGTTAATTGCATGGGTAAGAAAGAGAAAAGACTGAAATGTTTTACAGCATTTACATACTACATCTTAATCTTGAGGAAAATGACAATTGTAAAGGTTCCATATAATTTTGGATACTTTTATTAGTCTGTTCATCACGAAACGTTCACAACAGACACAGGCAGCAATGAAAATATATTGCTCTAAGCTAAAGGTGATTTTGCAACGTTAGGAGCAATTATAGGAGAATTCGTCAAATGGAAAAAATAAAATGTAATTTGTAGGCCTTGAGACAAGTATACACTTGAGAGCTGTTGTCCAAATTATTTTCCTGCTGGGAGAATGATTACATGAGAGCCATTTATCAGCACTGACCCATTAGGGTTCAGGAAGAAATAGAGTTTTAAGTGCCATGGTCATTTCGCCTATATGTTTTTCCCCTAAAAGGTAATGTAGTCACTTCCTGGCACATGTATTAAAAACAAAGATCTGACTTGGGCTTTGAATAATAAAGAAATTATTTCTGGCTGGTAGATTGAGAATGGTGCTTTTTAATGTGGGGTGTGGGGAAAGGGTGGTGGGGGCTGTTATTGGTGATTGTCATGATTTGAGTTGTTCAGAATCAGAAAAACTTTATTGTCCCTGAGGAAATTGCTTATGCAGCAACTGCACATACAGACATTTTACATATAATAACATACATAGAAGGATAAAAATAGAAAAGTAAGGTAAAGCTACAGGTAAAACTAGGGTAAAATAAGAATGAAATACTGTGATAGAAAGGAAGTAATCGCAAGAATGATTTATGAACATTTATTCATAATTATCTATATAAAGACAAAACAACAAACAGCTAACGATATACACAACAACCTAACAGGTATAGGCACAACAAAAACTGACAGAGTGAACCAACAACTAGGATATACAGGGGGTCCGTAGGTTATATAGGGGTTCCGTTCCTACAAACGCGACATATCACAAAAGGTTGGTAATACAGGCAGAAAAGAGGTGGAAAGAGAGTTGCTTTCTTACATTTATTCATTTGGCTGACGCTTTTGTCCAAAGCGACTTCCAGGTACAGGAAACTTTCTGGGAGTCGTAGTTCATTAGCGGTGAGAGCGAGGGTATAATAGTATAAGTAGTAATGAAGTGAAACAGTGAACTTTACTGTAGAGTCTTGGGAGCCATAATAAAGTTTCCAAACAAGCAACAAAAATTATCAAGAAGGAATGGCACAATGCCATTTCTTTTGTATAGTGTATATAGCGTTTTGCAGGCCCTGGAGAATCAAAAATCAGAGAAAGAGCCGAGGCAGAGGCGGAGAAAAACGAAGAAAGAGCAGCAGCGGTGACGGCAGCAGAGAGGTCCAAGAAGAAAGGTAAAACGATCACCGAAAGGTCTGTGGAGAGAGCCAAGCATGCTAAAGCGGCTAACCTGTTAGCGCCGGGTGCTAATTAATTGGCATTTCTAACCATGTGGTGGGCAGTAAAGAGACAAGTGACAGAGACTGAGGTGCACCTAAGCCAGGGTACTGGACACAAGGCCCAAAGATGCTGTTACATGGCTATCATATATTAAATTCTTGCTGACGTGCCTTTACAATTGACTTATGTTATGTACTGGCGGGCTCATATCTGTCACTGACAAAAATGTGAGAAAGTTGTGTTTTTCTCACACAAAATAAGACTGTACACACTACATAAAATGTTTAGCAGTTTTTTTCATTGCATTTTCATTCATTTCTTATCTCATTTCAAATAAATATTCAAGATAAAAAACAAAACAAATGTAACTGGCTATAAGAGCAACTTCGAATAGTTAAGCTGGTGCAAGTAAATGTCTTCATACAACAGCTGAGGCAAATGAGCAAGGAGAAAGAGCCAAAATTATTTGTTGTCTGTTAAAGTATGCAAAAAGAGAGAAAGACGGAGAAAGAGAGAGAGAGAGAGAAAGAAAACTACAAAGGAGGGAGAAATAATTACACTTCTTTCACTCATCTTTCTTTCCACTGGAGTTTCTTAAATGGTAGCTTTGGCAAAACCTCTCCGCAACTGGAAAAAATAATTTGTCCTTCTAGCTATAAGGAACAAACACAAAAAAGAAGCAACAAATGCTGAGAGAAGAACCAGCACACCAGCATGCCCTCAGCAATCAGACCCCAAACTCATACACAAATTGGATGAGACGAGGATCTTTCAAGCAAGGGTATACTGTATGAACCTATCCCTCGGCCTTTTATTCAACACAGTTCCCTCTGGACTGGAATAATTAGACTCAGTATAAGAAGGAACCCAGCATGTCTTAGAACCAAGGACAGGTCACTGAGAAGAATGAGAAGAAGTTATCCAACGTATGAGCAATATGGTGCACATGTAAGAGGTCTCATTGTGGTATTGACTAGAGGCAGAGGAATAATGCATCAAGTGTTGTTTACAAGACGACTGAACAATAGACAGCATGAATTTCAGCTAAAAACAACAATTTCGGCAAAGTAATAGCATTTAGCATCCAGCTGAGTGCAGCCAGTCCTTTCCAAGAAATCAGTTGTGATAAAACCAGTGCTGTATTTTTCAAATGAAAGGTGCAAAATAAGTTTTTTTGCAACTAACTACACTGTAGACTGTAGCACTTGAAGAAAAGTCAAGGAAAAACTTTCTTTATAGTTGTTAACTAAATTAACAAATTCATTTCAAACTAACAAACAGAATTGTCTCTTCAAGTGAAATTGTTATCAGAGTGGGACCCAAGTGTAGAGATGAGAGATAAAAGCAGAACACACTCTTCCCAATCCAGGCTAGACCCTTAATACAAGAGTCAGAGGATACAGAAGCCTCACACTGGAATATAGGTAGAGATAATGTATGAAGTGAGTAAGCGGTGGCCAACATTACAGAAATATCAGTTTGATATCAAATTAACAGAACCTACAGAATACTACTGTGTGTATGTGAGTTATTGTTTAATAGGTGGATCGTCTATATTTTATCCAAGGTTCTAAATTGAGGTTCATTGTCTTGTTGAACGTAGCTGAAAGACGTATTCTGCAAGAAGTACAACAAATATTCAATAATTTTTATAATAAAAGTAGAACAGCAAAAGATTTAAAACCATTGCAATAACCTAAAATCTATTTATTGTTTTATTTTATATTTTACAAAGTGAATGGAATTTCAGTCACAGCTGAACAACAATAGGAACCTGCGGTTTGAAAGATTTTTAATGCAGTCTGTGATTTTGTTTTAGAATTAGACAGCTACTGTCAAAGAAAAGATCATAAGCAAACACTTACAGTACATTGAAATCCTCATGCAAACGCACTGTAAAAAGAATTATTGCATGTTTTATAAAGTAACCTGAATGCCTTAACTGTTTCAGTCTGAGATTAAATGATAGCTTAGATCAGCTATTACTAGTTGTCCCTAAAACAAAGAGGAAACTTCAAGGGGACAGTGCTTTTTCAATTATTGTCCTGAAACAGTGTAATCTACCACTGTATATCCATAAGGTCGACTCACTTAGTGTTTTTAATTCTGTTCTTAAAACACACCTGTTCTCAAAGGCTTTTAATTTAGTCTGAGATATTGATTTTTACTGTGACCTTTTGTTTGTTTTTAGTGTTTTTTTTATTTATTTTATTTATTTGTTTTGTTTTTATGGCTTGGTGTTTTATTTGAATTGAATTGAATTGAATTGAATTGAATTGAATTGAATTGAATTGAATTGAATTGAATTGATAAGGCCACAGAAAAGTCAACAGAATGTAAAAACAGATTGTTAACTTACTAATACAAGTTCAAAATAATGTATATGAGCAGTGAAAACTAACTGAATGTTGTAGTATATAACATATAGAAATAAATAAGTGCTTTGATTATAAAAAGTTATGAATTGATACTGAACTAGAAGTTAACATTGGATTATTTGAAGTTATCATATATAAATGTAATATAATGTTATCATTTTACTCTTTCTGGCTTTGTAGACACTGGTTCAGAGTAAAGCCCTGTTCTTGACCCTGTATTTGACTGACGTCTAGTTGTTCAGCTGACCAACTTGATGAAATGTTGTTGTTGTTGTTGTTGTTGTTGTTGTTGTTGTTGTTGTTGTTGTTGTTGTTTTAAATAATGGTATATAGCATTCTAAATGCAAACCCCTTCTTCACAAATGTTTGGATATTTTCCTAAATGCTGTTTAAACAAAAACCTGTGATATATGAATTCACCAAACCTTTATTTAACTGAGAAAGAAAAAGATAGTTTCAATAGTTTTACTTAATTGTATTTTGTAAATATGCACACATTTCAAATTGGCTGCAGCACACTCAAAATATATTGGCAGGTATGTTTACCATTGCATTACATCCCTTTTTAAAATAACACCAATTATTCTTCTTAGAACTGAGGATGCCGATTGTAGCAGCTATGCAATTGTACATTTTGTCCATTCTTGCTTGATATACGACAGCTGCTCAACAGTCTGTTGTCTGATTCTCCTCTTCATGATAAGCCAAACATTTTCAATGGAAGATAGAACTGGACAGTCAGCAGGCCAGTCAAACAGACACACTCTGTGTATCTAAAGCCTGTTGTAGCCCATGCAGAATGTGGTCTGGCATTGTCCTACTGAAATAAGTAAGGCCACAGAAAAGTCAACAGAATGTAAAAACAGATTGTTATGTGAACTTACTAATACAAGTTCAAAAATGTATATGAGCAGTGAAAACTGAATGTTGTAGTATAGAACGTATAGAAATAAGTTCTTGATGTTGTGACAGACTGTGTTAATTGACAGTGGGATTTTTTCAAAGTACTCAGCCCAGGTGACTATATTTGTCACTGTAGCCTGATGGTTTCTTGTCACATGCATTCTACAGTTTTTTCTGACTTTTCTGCCTTTTACCCACTGAGATGTCTCTGTGTACAATATCCTGTACTGTACATACTGACCTGCATTATCTGCAATCCTGTAATGCTCCCTTTAAACTGACTAACAATTCGCTCTTTAATGTTGGCCCATTCTTTCTTGCAAAGCCTTTGAAAGCCTTTGCTGGATGGTGTGTTTATACCCAATAATAATACCTCAACTGCAACCAATTAGCCTGCTTATTGTGGAGTCTTCCATGCTGTTGTTAATTATTTTTCAATTTATTTTTAATCTTATTTTAACTTCTAACTTCTGTTGCATGTGTTGAAGCCATTCAATTCTAAAGTTGTGTATAATTTGCAAAATACATTTTCAGTAAATACTGTTTTTGTGCTGTTGTCAGTTAAATAAAACTTCACTTTCATTAACATTTTTCTGTATTTATCGCAATTTGGAAACAATCATAACCTTTCTGAAAAAGGGGTTGGTACTAATGATGCTGCAATGTCTTTTTGAGAACTTTTAGTTGCTTCAGAGACAGTATTAGCCTATATCCTGTGGCAGCCATTTTTTGTAATTGTAAAGGTTCCATATAATTTTGGATACTTTTATTAGTCTGTTCATCACGAAACGTTAGCCATGGCACTGTCGAGCGAACGTGTAACTAACGAGCGGTTAGCCATGACACTGTCCATTACAAAGGGTAATGCGACCATTAGGGAGGCCAGAGGAATTTGAATGCCACACACAATCAAGAGCAAACAACAAGCAATGAAAAACATACAGTGTGGGTGTATGCAGATGATGTCCTTTCTCGCAATAATGGCAGGCGGGTGCTTTGAACATGATGGAGGTTCGAACCTGCCCCAGTACCATTAATTTTACATTAGCCAACATTTACATTTGTTTTTGTTAGAGGGAATTCTGCAGCTGAATAATACTGCCCAAATTACCGCAGTTGACTGACCTATTGATTTTGATATCCTGTTTATGTGAAAATGACCATCAGTTAATGTTTGTCAAGCGATGTCTAAAGGATTCTGAGCTGATGGCTGGGAAACATATTGGCAGATGATGTTTCCATTCTTAACTGAGGACTGAGGATCCACACTTTTTCTTGTAACTACATAGCTTACGATCTCTATTTCTGTAAATAGACATTTTGCAAAATGCAATAAAAAGAAAATGCTGCAATTTGTAAATTCACTTAAACTTGAATTTCATTGACAAAATTACTAATTAAGCAATGATTATTGACTGAAAAATGTTACAGTATTTTGTAAATGAACACGCATTTTAATTTGATACCCTTAACACACTCAAAAATGTTTGAACAGAGGCTAAATCAAATTCCATAAATGCAGCTAAACTGAAATTTAATTCCACATTTGATGACTGTAATACATATTTGTGTATTGGACACCACTTTGTTCCAGACTTTGTAAAAAAAAAAAAGTCTCAAAACAAGGTTGCAAAGTATTTAGCTCTACAGTAAAATATCCAGGAATGTGGAGGACTCTCAATCTGCAAGGAAAAGGATAGAGCACAATGTTGTATGTGCATGTATTTCTCTGTAAAGAGCTCTGTAACACCAACATTTCTCATACATGGTATAATAAAGGTTTATAATATTCTATTCTATTCTATTCTATTCTATTCTATTCTATTCTATTCTATTCTATTCTATGATATTTAAGCCCTTAGAATGCACTAGATGGGAAACTGTCATGCTACTGTGATAAACACAATCACATGGACTAGGCAGGCCAAGGTGGCCAGTAAAAACAACTAATTAAATAATTTGAAAAATAAAGGTTCAAGAAAATGAACCAATCACAGATTCATGCTTTATCGCATTTTAGAAAATGTCCAAACTTTTAAGTGGTACATATGCAGACATTTGATTGGGCAGTTTACATCTTTGTTCCTCATTTAGGAAGAATGTTAAGGCAATTGACTGTTTGCAAAATAATGACTGATGTGAGTTCCCTCCCGTCACTATTTAGCAAATATTAATTATTTTCTTAGTGAACCTGCAAAAAACCTTAACAACTCAGTAAATATGTGTAAGAACAGCAACTTCAAATTTGAATATAAAAATTTTACAGTGTTTGCAATGCTGCTTTTTGATGTGATATCAATAGTACGATAAGGTAATAGTAATGTTTCACCAGATACGCCTAATATAAATTTTTGCATTACTTCTTGAAGAGCAGCCTCCATCCCTCAAAACCTTCCTCATCCAACATGAAAACATGCAATCCAATATTATCTAGCTAAAAGTCTGCCCATTTGATTCATATTTTCTTTCTGCCTGTACTTGAGAATCAGTTAACAGATAGATGTCTTGGAATTTTCTTTTAAAATTCTCTGGCATAGTTCAGAATAAATTTTTCCACCAATGATGGCAAGTTATCCAGGTCCAGATGCAGAAAAAAACAGGCCACAAAACACAAAACTGTTTCACACATGAGACAGAAATGCCCCTTTTTTTCTTTTTCAGAACATATCACACACCACAAAGTTGTTTTTTTTTTTATTTTCGTCTACAAAATAGTGTTCATTGTTCTTCTGGCTTGTCCACATGATCTATAGATGGGCATGTTTAATCTTTTTGGACTCATAAACAATAATTATTGAACATATTAGCAATAAAAAATGAGTAAATCATTTGTCATTTATAACAAAAGTGTTGAATATTTATATTACTTCTTGTGCTACTGGATGCTACAGATGCTACTGGGCTATTACACACTACAATAGTACTTAATATTCCAACTTTAGCATTAGCTGCTACCACTTATCTACAACAATGGACAAAATAAGTGAACCTGTCTGAATAGAGTTTGTCTAGATAGTATAAATTTGACAAAAAAGTAGGTTATGTATACAGAGATTATAGGCAGGAAAGGCTCAAATGCAGCAGCCCTTGCATACTGATCCCACCCACAGAATCCTACTGAGGCAGCTCCTCTGGAAATGGGCCCAAAATGAGAGACATTGAGGCCCACTGGTCAGATGCTATGCCAAGTGTCGCCATTCACATCCAGAGAGAATACTAATTAGTCTGTTTTGCAGTTAACAGTGAGAAACCAAGTTGAAGTATTGATATCAGACATGGCCAGTCATAACCTTGGCGGAATACCTTTCTTTAATAGTCTGTTTCTTTTGCTGAAATATGTTAAGGCCACTTGAGCTCTACCAAAAGGAAATAATGCACATGCTGTTCAGTTAAGCTTATAAAACTGAGGCATATTCTGCAACATATTTACTCTCATCCTTTAATAACCTGCTTTCTCAATATTGCTCTTGGCTTTATTTGTACATACAATGAACGCATCTTTAATTGCTCCTCTAATGACCCAAATAAATAATCTATGCAGATTATTGATAATCTGAATCCATGAGAACAAACTCAGCCAGAAACTATAACAGCATATCCAATAATAAAGGCAGATATAGTACAAAGAGAGCTTTTGTCTGATTACATGCTGATCCATTTTACTATGTGGGCATGCAAGCAGTGGAATTACTCAGGAGCAGATTTTAATGAGCTAAATGGGGAAAGGGCCAAATATGTAGTTAGGTAACACTGGATTGGCATTTGGCACACGCAAGCCCACGGATGCTTTGAAAGAAAAAGAATTGAAAGTATATGTCATTGTGAACACACCCCATCATATAAACATTAGCAGTGGGAAGAAACCAACAGCACCAACTGAGCTTTGGAGTGGGACAGTACCTTACTCAAGGTTGCCTCAGTGTTACCTTAGCTGGGATTCAAATCCCCTAATAACAAAGGAAAGCTCCTAACCAATAGGCTACCACTGCCAAAAATGCAATTAGCAAAAAATTTAGCTTTTTCTAGGCCAGTTTCTGCCTTACAAAGGAAGAAACAACAGCAGCCAATGGTAGTAACACAAAACTGTATTAAACACCAGACAATCCATCATCACCTACACTCAGTTAAGTGCCATCTCATGAAATGTGATATCTTTTCTCCTACTCCTTTCAGCAGGCTCAGTCATTAAGTCTAATGACACTTGATGCATATTTTCCATTTGCTGTTCTTGTCATCCTGCATCTCTTCAGAGAAGAAGCTATACCTTTATAGCATATTCCCTCTGCATTTCATGCTTCAAAACATCAAAACCTTGTCTTTCCCCTGGCTGATGTCTTCCTGTCTCATGCTACTTTCACACATGGAAGTAAATTACTGTTTGATTGTCATCTTTATTACACCCTCCCCCTCCCCACCATCCCCACTCCCCATTTCCAAAACCTACAGTGACTCCAAGCCAAATTACAACATAGCACAGTGAGAGCGCGTCACCGCAGTAGGGAGCAGATCCGTCTCAATGGGGTCTCTGCTACAATTAATGACGGGGGGCAAATTATACATTTATTCAGAGCTCATTAGATGTGAACCCCCCGAGGAGTCACATTCTGCTCTCCAAAAGGTCTCCCACGGGAGCACTCATTTTGTTTGGGCTGCATAACAAACCTGGAATTAAATGCTGCCAACACCGCCAACACCCTCTCCAAGTTTTTGCTTTATGCCAAGTGTACATATTTAAGTGGGCAGAGTTTAATATGCTTTAGTGAAATGACACTCAAAGCCGGTGAGCATATTTATGATCAAATTTGGCTGTGCTGTCTTTAGTCATTTTAGCTATTGCTGAGCATCACATTTGACCTTTTATCTTAGTTACTAGACAATTTGCATAATTATGAGAAAACAGATTTTGAATTATGATTGACAGAGTAACAGTAAGCCACCAATGGTCTTATATGAAAATGAAATGCTGTCTGTGCTTGACTGAGCATGAATTCAGAAATTCAGAATTTTTTTTACAAATCTTAGGGGTAAAATCTGTTTTAAATGTGATAAGAGTTAAGAAAACAATTCAGCTAAGAAAAATCTAATGATTAAATGCTGTTAGATATTTATGCAAGGTACAGCCAGTGAAATTAAGAATTTCAATGTTTTTTAAATTGGCAATAAATACAATAAATAATTATCTACAGACAGCAAAATTCAAAAATGTTCCTGCACAAATTTAACATATTGGAAAATATCTAAAACATTAAAATAGTCTTTAGTTTAGCATATGCTGCAATTATTTTGGAATTTTTTTCCAAATATATTATAAATTCAATAACTTTAATTTAACCAGGGTTCTCAAAATTTGCATACAACTGTGTTGTAATACAAACTTGTCACTTAAGACTATGTAGAACACGTTCTGTTGTTTGGTTTTATACTAAATTTAGCTGCATAACTAGTAATAATCTAGCAAAGATTATTAAAAACTAATCATAGATTTATCTTTACAGTAACCATAAGTGTTTGCTAAATACAGTACACTGCTTGGCAGAATAACTTATTACTGAAGTTTTATTATTTTATAAAGGTTTTTTTACTGAGTTTTATTTGGAAACATTTAAGACAAACAACAAAAAATACAATGAATCAACAGAGCATTGACATTTAATCAATGTATTTTTCTAAAAAGCTCATTTTTGTGGAAACGTGATGCATTTTATAACTTTATGTATATGATATCATAACTGCCAGTGTTTCTTAAAAGTGGTTCTACTCCAAACCATACTATTTTACCACAGTAAAGAGGTTCACACCATGTGGGGCATGTCGTGTTTGTGTTTTGCATTCTGAAGCTTGATTGTGCAGAATATTGTTGCACACATGCTGTGTACATGTGCTTACGTTGCTTCAGGAAACAATTAGAAGATGAAGACAAGATTGTTCACCACTTTTTAACACCATGGTGTTTTCTTTGGGTGAAATTGCATCAGTATGGTTGTTTTTCATATAGTCTCACAGTTTGAATGTTTCAGCATACTCGCTTGATTTAAAGGTCACAGATGCGGTGTTTCCACTTCCCCTGAAATCAACCGATCTGAACAGATAACACAAAACAGATGAGCCAGCCCAATGACTCAGAAAAGGTGAGACTCACTCTATGCTCCAGAATAAATCACTTCTCTCCTGCAATATGGATTTTATCAGACAAGAAGAAAAAAGGCAGGGGTTTTGAAGATCATTAATAGAGGAAATTTAAAAGGGTTGCCATGTCAAATACCCTCCAGAACAGTAATTGAGAAGCAATATGTCTGCAACAATACTGAGACCGAGATCATTTCAGCTATGAGGCTATTTCTGAAAAATAGAGATCAAATGAAAATAATAAATTTAGTAGTGCTGGCTTTAAAATTTGACTGTCTTGACTACGTTCAAAGCACGTACGCACATATATGCTCAGCCACTCACTTTAGTGTATAACTATGGATAAAAAAACAGGAGATCAACCAAGACACAAAACAACTATGGATATAATGGATATACAAGGTTTGAATATAACTGCACATTTCTGTCCATTCAGAATATTCAACATTACATCTAAGAAGATGCAGTCGGCTTAACTAACTCTGGCATGGCTGCATTGGACACTGGTCAACTGGCAGCCGGCCAAGTCATCCTCATTTATGATCAGCAGCTCTAAACTGGCCACACGGGAGTATCAGTCTGAATAGAAACTGCCATCTTATGCTGGTCTCACACCAGCACCAACATCTTACACAAACCCTGAACTCATCTACTAGGAGAAAACTCTGTAAAAAAACACCTTCTCAAATCTTTTGAAAATATTTGAGTCATTTCCATACAATGTGCATTACAGAACACAAGCATTCTTGGTAAGAGGTCGCAAATGTGGCAAAAAGTGGTCTTGCTCAAGGGAGGCTAACTGAAAAAAATGAGTTTAATTTTAATTTCGACAAAAAAAAAGATAACAAACCAAAAGCACTAAGAAAATCTAATTATTTGTCACCACAAACCACTACAACTGCTATTAGTAATGATAAACGTATTATAAATGGTAGCAGTGGTAGTATAAATACATGGTGTTTAATTAAATGAAGTAATATTTTCATTTAACAGCATTATTATATTTATATGAATTATATGAGTATCTTAAAGATAATGAGTGATAACATGGATGATCCTGCTGAATTCAAATGAAGCACTGACAGATAATGTTTATTCTACACCTCATCAAGTGTCATTATACACCCGTGATAATTCCATTCATTTTGTTTTTTCATTCTGATTTGCTGTATCTACTACTAATTCACAAATGAATTTGCAATGGCAGGTTCATCTGTCTAAATTGCCATAACAGTTAGATTAGTTATAGCTAAGTTAAATTAAACATGAAGATCATGACAACACTACTGTGCACATATACACATGCATTCCCATCAGCAGTATATTAAACCAGATAGGAAAATTAACACAAAACTAACCAAATTAAGGAAAAAGTTCAACTGGTCTGCACTTATGTACTTATCAACAATATGTGTGATGTGTAAACACCTTTAGTGTAGGCTAATCATGAAACCATTAGCATGCATGTAATAATAGTATTAACAGAATGCATACAATTCAGGGTGAGAGTGGACACATTAAAAATAATAACACGTTTAGTGTATCATGGTGTATCATGGTGTATCAAGGCTCAAACAAATGAGATTTCTGAGATCCTCAAAAGGAGATATTGATACTCATCTGGTTGAAAAGCTTCACAAACCCACCTCTACAATGATTGAAATCCACTGATCCACAGTCAAACTGATTGGGTACAAACAGAGAAAATGCAAGAGAATTGTTACCCTACCGAGGAGTGGTCAGATAACTACATCAAAAATAATCTTATTTTAAGCAACTAAAGGCCACTTTCACACTTGCTAAATTCCGTCAGCAGAATAGTGAACAGTTATTTTGTAAATGGCAGGGTTGCAAGAGGAAAGCCACTGTATAAAATGATATAATAATATCATAATAAATTTGAATGGGATCACAAACCTTCAAGCATTTGTGTTATACAACATTTATGCCTCATGCTAAAAAATTCAACAATGCATCACTAAAATCTTGGCGAAATAAAACTAGAACAATAATGGCTGGTTTTTAAGATCTAGATAAAGCCTTGTCCAAGACTAGAAAGAATTTTCAATGGAGAATCCCCACTGACAATTTAGCACATGAGTAGGCTCCATCTGTCGCCTTAAAACTGGCCCATTTTAAAGTCTCTTTGTATTTACATGCAGATGCTTCAAATGCTCATAACATTTTTTATTAAGTTTGACTTTGCACTGAGTATTTAATGCAGAATGGCACATAGTAAAATGTTATGTTATTTTGGCTAATAAGGGCAACAAGCTAATGAGCTAGTTGGGGATGGTTAGCATGGTCTCATGAAGCTAATATGGAACAAGGAACAAATGTGTCAATTTGTTGGGTGGAGCACATTTTAAAGTGCGTAGATGACAGCATTTGACCACTGAAAGGCTATTAGTAAGCAAGGAAAAAGGAATTTCACATTGACACTCTTATTTGCCATTCACAATTTCCTCATTTTCCTTTGGATAGAGCTACGTAATATTTTTCCTCTGAAAATTCGTTACCATGACTGATAATGGTTAATCAACTATCCCCCTATTGCTACCCTGCCCTAATTAACTTTAGTAAAAAATTTATTTTTTGCAATCATTGCATCTTAAGCTGGAATACTTAGACAGTATATGGTCTAATGCAGGACTGTAGCATTAGCGAGCCACGAGAGGTTAAGCCATGCATCCTTGTCCTTCATATCTCCCTCGGGATGCCTCTGTTTCTACAAAACTAAGAGGGGGCTCCAAGGGCCAGTAGCATCAAAGTAAGTCGAGGCCAGCCTGGTCGAGGGGATCCGGGCATGGCAATCCCCTTGATCATGTTTAGCGAGCCAACACTAGCCTATTAGTGCTAGCTGCAAAGAAACCTTGCTTTGAAAGAGCTACAGACTTCAAATACTCACATTCAATCCACAAAAACCCTGGAAACATAATCAAATGTGCAGTTTTCTTCCCATCTACAACCCCAAAGGTTTCTTAAAGGAATTGTTATTAAAGGGACATTGTACTGGTCAATATGCATGGTCCATTATGAGGTAATGGCGTTATGGACTGTGCACATCTCAAAGTCTGGCTGTGAGATAATTAACCTTGTGTAATTAATACTGCTGGCCCACGGTGAATGTAGTTGAGTGGGAGGGGTAAAGTTTAATTGAATTTGAAGCAGCGTCAAATATAGTGAGGAAATCCTGGCGGTCTTCTTAATTAGCGGGTGGATTCCGCTACTTCATTTGGCTTCTCTCCCTAAAGAGAGAGATACACGGCCAGAGAAAAAAGACAGAGAGAGAGATGTCATGGCCGAGAGAGAATGACAAAGAGAGAATAATACACAGAGCAAGACAGGAGAGAATGGGAAAATGTGATGGAGGAGAGGGAGAGAAAATGAGAGAGGGAGAGAGAGAAAGAGAAGGATCAGGAGGTGCCCAGAAGGGGAGTTCACTGAGCGCAATGACGATTAATTACCCACCGAACAATCCCCGCTGCCTGCTGAGTTCCTCCCCTCGTTGCCATAAACTTCTCTCTCTCACTCACTCACTCACTCACTCACTCATTTTCTCTTTCTCTCTGCCTCTCTCATCCCCAATGCCTCTTTCTCTCTTGGCCTTATTATACAGCTTTAGCTTCTTCTCTTTCCTCTTTTTCTATTCTTACACAACTTCGCCTTCTTTTAATCTTCTCCTCCTTTGCTCCCGCCGTCGCTATCCCTCTATCAATGTCCCCTGTACCCTTGCTGAGCTTTCCCCCTTGTTCCAATGAACCACTTCTCCAATCTTTGTGCCCTTGGCTCAGCCCCCTGCTGCCTGTGGAGGATTTGGGCAGAGAATTGGTCCAACTGACTGGAAGGCTGTACCTGGCCTTCTTTAAAGCAGTGTAATAATTGATCCGTGCCCATTCCTCAGAGGGATCGGATTTAATCTGACAAGCATGGCATTCCAATGACTTCTATCTGACTATTGATCCAGCCATCTGTCAATCATCCATAAGCCTTGCACACTGATCTATATAGACTTGCATTGAATCAATGTATGTCTTCCATTCTCTATGGCCATACTTGAAAACGGGGACACAGCATTTGACATAAATCAATAGGATGAACTATGGGTATACTTTATATAATTAATATCCCAAATAAATGGGCAAATGCACTGTCTAGGGCCCATAAGTAAAGAAAAGCAGATGCTCACAGATTAAGTGCTTGCAGCAGAATTCTTCCTAAAGTGCAGATTCCGGACTCGCAATTTGTTTAAAAGCAAAAGAAGAAAGTTCTTTGACTTCTTTTCTTTTACGCAATGGAAAAAAGTACTTAAACTGAATTTTAAATGATTACATAATGAGATTTATTACATAATGAACTACGCATACCCCAATTTTATACTTGAAACATAAGTCAATTATTGTCCAGGCTGCTTATTCTTTTCAGGTGATGGGGAAGCTGGAGCTAATTCCTGCTGACAACAGGCCAAGGTTTGGTTCTACTAGACAGGAGGACAACCCAGAGAGAGACAACCATTCACACACACTTCAGAGTAGCCAATCAATCGAAACCCAGGGCACCCCAAGCAAGTCCACACAAACACAGGCAGAGGTTATAAACTCCAGACAGACCCAGGACTTTTAGCCTTGAGGCAACAGCTCTAACCACTGCACCACCGCGCTGTCCCAAACAGAAATCAATTTGTAAAATAAAACAACATACTTGTAAAGGATAAATAAAATGAATATACATTACACAGAGTCTGAAGATTTAGTTTTTTATAGTTGCCACTTTAAATAACTATGTCCGTGACATAAGGA
>JBBIGC010000082.1:25439831-25450428 GCA_037576955.1 Lepidarchus adonis | reverse complement strand
AGATAGATAGATAGATAGATAGATAGATAGATAGATAGATAGATAGATAGATAGATAGATAGATAGATAGATCTTGTATAGCATCTCTCCAGTTCCTTTAAGAACATACACAACATACACACAAATGCACACACACTCACTTCAGAGTCAATGGGCCCTGTCTTCCATCAGCTTTTATTTACTGAGTCAGTTCTCTGGTTAAAATGTGCTAGAGCCCCAAGAGAGAAACTGAAGGTGGCCTCCGACTCCCACAGAGAGCAGCAGACAGGTCATGCTGAATCTCCGAGGCACTGAGACATACTACTGCACTGAAGAAATCCACAGAAATACATCTCTCACATTCACAACTAAACAACACAATGGTGCTTCATTCATTCCAGAGCAAAACTTAACGCTATGTTAACCTGGCTGTTTCAGCAGACTTCATACACTATACACATTCTTGAAGCCTGTGTTTTCTGGGGTTTTTTTATTCAGTATTTGCACTTGAGTCTGTGAGATTTTGTGTAAACAGTCATAAATCATTTACATGACCATTTTTAACCTCTCTTGTCCAACCGATTCCATTAAAGGTTTTTATTTCTGTACCTTTAAGACCGATATTTACGGAGGTTCTGAGTTGCCACCCAGTACTGCTGCAACCATTTTTGCGTTTTAGTCAGTTGGTCTCCATCTTAAATTCTGTCCACACACCCCAATCAACACGCACTGGAATCTTCCAATCAGAGTCAGAGCAAGATAGAGAAAAAAGAAGGAGAGAACTCAGTGGGGTGTTTGCGTAATGGGGGGGTATTAAACACAGAGATGAAAGCAAATCAAATTTGACACTCCGCTATATCAAAGTAATTAGCCAAGATTTTGGGCGCCGTCCTTGTCGACAGGTTTAGGATCAGTGGCCAAGCGTGTGATTACACTCAAGTGTTTTCGACTAGAACATCCCTTGCAACTTTTACAATCGCAGAACTCCCAACAATGGAGATAATGAGGGCGGGTAGACCGTTGAATATTGACTCTCCAAATCCCTCATCCAAGTGGATTGCCTTTCTTCCAGCAAAGTGCATGAGTTATACACGATGTTGCCTGCTGGGAATGTGTGATCTTGAGGAGAAAGCAAGAGCACTATGTGCACGAATACAGTACATGGGAAGAAAACAGGTCGTATTCCAGCAGAATATAAGTAGTGATGCTTACACTCACGTCTTTCCATATTGTTCTGTCTAAAGCTGGAGACTCTCCTCATTATCTACTTACTGTCTTGCACAGAAGTGAATATATGATGGGGCTCAGCGCTACCAAGGCATGTTGAAAGTGATATCTACCCACCAACTTTGCATTGGCAAAACCCCACCACCCATCTTGGAATGAGTCTCAGCCAAGATCTGGGCTCCCAGGGCCACCCTGAGGTAAATCCTCCAACTTTGAACATGGCGCTGGGCCATGCACTGCAGCTAGCAAGAGAAAGAGGGCCAGGAAGCAAATTTGTAAACATTAATTAGAAGAGTGGAGGGTAGAGCGAGGTTTTTTGGATGAATACATTATTTATGATGTCCCATTGCCTTTGTCCTACAGAAGCAGCCAGTGTTAAATAAACATTGTTCTTCAAAATCCATTAGCGTCTTAAAAGTGTACCTGTGTGTATTTGTGTACATTGTACTTACTGTGATAGCAGGGTGGAATATTACATTTATATTTCCATCATACCAAATGTAGCTGACTGGCCAAGATGTGTTTGGCATCTGAAACTTGCTTCATTACTTTGCACTAGAGCTATAAAAATATGTGAAGAATGGTTAATGGCCAGACTTCAATATTGCTGTTAACACAGTTTTAAAGCAACACAATGTAATTTTGCCCATTTTTATAGCACTTGGACAAAAGCACATTGAAAAGAAGAAGTTTAACTTTCATCATCTCATGCAACTCAAAAAACTAATTATATCTATGCTTTTGCCTTTATGTTTCAATATCACTTTGTCAAGTTTACTCATGTTTTTGAGTTTACAAAACAACTTGATGCAGTTTGTGTAAATGTATAATATCTGCATGAGGATCATTACATGAGCAACAAAACTCTAGTACTGAAGAAACACAACACAAAACATGTCTTGGCTGATTGATTACATTGTGCAAAGTTTCACTTTAAGTTCAAAAAAGTTCATTTTCTAGAACATATCTTTTTTTTAATGACTTTAATGATCCATCAACTGAAACATTCATTAGGGAACCAAAGATGGTTCTTTTACAGCAGGGGTGTCCAGCTCCAGTTCTGGAGTGAGGGTCGGTTTCAACAGTTTGGTGATGTCCATGATCAAGCACACCTGGTAAGACTGACCTGCTAACTCCCAGGTTCAGGAAGTGTGTTTGAGGAGGGGAACTACCAAAGTATGTAGGACACTGGCCTCCAGGACCCACTTTGGACATCCTTCTTTTACAGCATCACACAAAAAATCTTTAGAGGATTTTATGCTTAAGATTAGCACTATCATGCAAAAGGTACAACAGTGTCAGTCAGGTCGTTTCTTTAAGGGGGTGTTAGGGAGTATTATTGTACCTTCCCATTTCCTCCCGGGACGTTATTGGTGATTATTGTATGCCTTAAAAACTCAATAAAGGGACCAAATTGGACTTTATGAGTATTCTTTTGTTGAATATTGTTTGAAATTGCAGAGTCTCTTTTTCATCACTCAACCATGACATTAAAACCACCTGCATAACAGTGTGTAGGTTCATCACCAGAACAGCTTTGACTGTGTGGTGCTGTGTGTTCTGACATTATTTTCTACTTTTTTGTGTTACAGCAGGTGGGATAGGTCTAGATCACATCACTGAGCCTTGGGGCCAGTTATCAGTTTACAGATTGATCTTCCTTGGACCACAATTTGTACTGACTATTTGTCATTGTGAACACACTCAATCACACACACCAATGCACCACAACGAATGTTATCTCTGCATTTAACCCATCACATGTGCACAGGTGGAGCAGAAGGGAGCTATCAACCGTGACCGGGGGGAATGCAGCGGGATGGTATCTTGTTCAGGGGTTCTTTAGTGGTACCTGGACTGGGACAACCTTCTGATCTCATGGGCAAGTTTCTAAACACTAGGCCACCACTGCCCT
This sequence comes from Lepidarchus adonis, assembly GCA_037576955.1. Classification (NCBI taxonomy): domain Eukaryota; kingdom Metazoa; phylum Chordata; class Actinopteri; order Characiformes; family Lepidarchidae; genus Lepidarchus; species Lepidarchus adonis. Next base: position 25,447,307 of record JBBIGC010000082.1, on the reverse strand, counting down.
TGCTAAACAAAATCAAAGTTTCTTGATTTTTGTCTGAAGACAAAGCCTTTGTTTTAAATCTGCCTTGCGGGGGTCCAACCAGAGAGGGATGACCTGGAATGACCATCTTATGGTCACAGTTTGGCTCTTGTCTGTCATTCAGATCCATATTCACATATTGACATTTTTTCTGCTTCCAACACATCTACTTCAAGAACTGACTGTTCTTTTGTTGTGGAACGTATCCCATCTTTTAACCATACCTTAACTATGTTACCAGGTAATGCCAGTGGTTTTAATGTTGTGGCTGATCAATGTATATTGTGATCAGGATCAATCAACTTAACTCAATTTTTGGACCAGATTTGCTTCAGTCCCATTCACATTTGCGAGTCTTTCCTTAACCTACACGAGTACAAATTTGCACTTGAGAAATCTTCGAAAGAGAAATGTGTAATGAGCTAAACCCGAGGCTAATTACTTTACTGAGTAATGCCTGTGCACTTCCAACATGCTTAGACTAAAGTGTGCTTCCCTGTTAATCCAAAACCCTGTAATTGAAGATCTGAGGCTCAACTCGGCATTAATCGGGTCACGTGATCATTCCATGTGACCATTTGGGTTCACATGAGCATCACAGGAGTTAAAATGAAGGTGAAACTGAACCGCTCGTGGTGATAGAATCTATTGATAAGTGTGAGATCTCTACATTTTCTACTTTGCCTCCAGATTTCCACTGAGACGCTGGAGCTTCAAAGAAAGCCCTGAAGCACGTCATGGCGGAATGTATGCGAATGACCCTCATCTCTGTGAAGCAAGTCTGCATTAGGCTCCATTCAGCTGTGGCGGTGCAGCACCTTGCATCTTATGCTAATCAGTAGTTTTGATTTTCTCACTGAATGTACGACATCAAACCGCGGCAGGGTACGTGCCTCATGGGGCTAAAAAAAAAGCAAAACTTCCAAGACATTAAAATACTATTGATCAACTTTTCTCTCTCTCTCATTCTGTCATTCTTTCTCTTCCCGGATCAAAAATGCGATTCTTCTAAAGACCCTTAGCGTGTGCTCCAGTGAGTTACAAACTAACTTGAGCCCAGAGAGTCGGCGATAATAGGTAATAGCTGTCACTTCACGTCTGTCAGAATGACTGGGGCTAAAATATTGCTCATAAACTGCCAAGACCACAAAACACCAGAGGGGCTTTGGTAAGTAATAGGCCACACAAAGAGCAACTGCAAAGGTAGAGGACGGAAAGAATGGAGACAGAAATGAGAGAGGAAAAGCAAAAGAGCATAAGAGAATAATCTAGTTGGACTGCAGGGAGAGCAAATGATGGAAGGAAAAAGGAGACAGAAATAGAGCAGTGTTGACAAGGGGACAAATTAGGATAGAACACAGTGCCTTTGCCTACATGCCAGGCCATATTGCTCTGGGGAGTTAACTAGCCAGGTCATATTGTGGCTGATAGCAAGAATGCTATTGCTACACTCTAATAAACATGCCAAAAGACTTATATGACAGGCCATAGAAGATCCAGTTTGTTCAACAGAGATGTTTGATGAGAAATACTGACCAGAAATACCATGGAATGATGATATGATACGAAATGCCTGACATGTGAGACTCTAAGTGGAGAACGCACATTTAGACTGTTTGCCACTAAAATGGCCATATTTGAGGTAAAATGGCTGTATTTGTGTAAAATCCTGAGATGAAGCTTATCTAACATTAATCAATTTATATCCAACCACTAAAAATGGCATTTTGAAAATGTATTATAATTCCCCTGTAGCTGTGTATACTTATACAATAACAGCAATTTCTGTTTCAATACCTCATGAAGCTGGAAATCTTTTACATTTACATTTTGCACATTTGCAAGTTATTGGACAAGTTTTCTACTGTAACTGTATCTTTAATCTTAAGATGTATAATTATGTGACTATTATTCAGTAACCACTAGGAACCTACTATGTAAAGTATGAAGTTATGTGAGCCAGGAATAGAAGTCTGGATCATTGAAAGCTTCGCAGAGATCAGCCTGCAACAGACCAACCAAAATAACAGTAATTGTGAAGATGATATTTCGCTCAATAGGTCCTGAAGCTCTTCTTTCATTTCCCATAAAACAAGGGAGTAAGAGCATCCAAAGGAGACAAAGCACTGAGGCTGGACAGCAGGCAGCGAGAAACATGCTTGAGTAGGCATTCTGCAAGCCAGGGCAAATTCTTTCAAAATGGATGCTTCAGTCTTCAAGGTAATTATTGAAGATTTACAGCTGAGGGGATGGAGAAAGGGAACAGTCAGGCAATAACCCTGCCCCAAAAGTGCAGCAACTGCTATCACTGACGGTTACAAAACGACTTCCTAAAGCCAAGCTTAATGTCTCCAGACAAGGCCTTGTTGCAGTAGGTTAGCAATTTAGATCTCCAACTGGGAGTTGTTGTTCTGTTTTGCTTTTTCATTGTTTTCCCTTTGGCTGAAATGGCTGAAGAGGACAGTAAGGAATTAGGGAGCTTACTTGATAAGGCTGAGCCGCCGGCAGAAGCTCGAGTAATCAGAAGGGGGACTGTTAAATTGCTTTTGATTCATTTTGCATCAATGAAGTGCTTTTATTGGCTTCAAGAGCAGATAGTGACAAATAGGAAATCATCATATCAGTGGTTACCATAGTCGCTGTAATATTGAAACGCATTGTTTGTGAAGAGACAATGTTAAAATCCCTTTTTGGTTTGTAAAAGGGGTTTTGTTAGTATAAAGAACACTGCAAAACCTTGATGCAACCATGCTCCTGTTTTTATTCCCATCTAGTGTCTTTTTGGTTTCATGTTGTTTGTCTCCACCCCAGCCCGGGTATGTGTATTTAGTTCCTTGTGTTTGGTCCAATGTTGTGGGATCTTTGTAGTTAAATCCTGTTGTCACTACCTGTATCTATCATCTGTAGTGTGTTCCTTCTGTCTTTTTATATTTCTTCTGACTTGGTATATGTATGTTCAGTAGTTATCTTTCTGCAGAACTTAAGCTAACTTCCGCCTACAAAATCATTGCACTTGCTAAATGCATTGTTTAAAAAAGTGATGACACCTCCTTGTTTCCAGACTTATTGTCTGCATCTATACAATCTTTACAGAAATTCTATTCAGCTAAATTACTTTTGCTGGTATTTAGAGTCACCTCATAGCGTTGAGTTTCCAGTTTCACATGCTATGCTAATAATTTGGACTGTTTTGTTGTTCCTGATTAAAATCACAGTGGGAACACTGGAAACAACAAAATTACCCTCCTTGCTAATCCTAACTTAATTAAACAATTAATAGAATTTCATTTGATTGGCCCTAACAGCTTGACTGTATTAACAGTTTTTTAATTATTGTAAAATCAATAATACTCTCTAAAATCATAACATTGAACAAAAAAGCATTACTAATTCAAATATATATATATATATAGTCTATTGTCAAATAATGTTTTTCCTGCAAAAAATAATAAATTATCAGTTTTATTTCATTTAATAGGAATGGAGCTTCATCATAGGCTTATTATTCACTGCGAATTCACGGCTATGCACGAGTAGGGATATTTAATATGGCGGGTATATGACAGATAATATCCATAGGCATTAGTCGAACTTGAAAATGCCTGCCATATTAGACCTGGATTGAGTCAGCTTTATTGGCCTGTATTCATGTTTCTTAAGAGCATTTTCCACAACTGTGGCCTTCTGACAGTGTAAGATAGCAGTGTCTGGTTTTATCTGCAAAGGGTCGATGTAGCTGCAGAAGCAACAATGCAGGAGAACACCTGATAAAAGGATTGACAGTAGACTAACAAGATTAAACCAGTGCAATCTGGTCAGATTCTGCTCCTTTTTGGTACACACTCCTGCAGCCACAACAGCCCCTTATGGATTGTTTACTGGCTCTGCTATCCCTGTAGTTTTATTCGGTTTTATCCGTTTTCTGATTGGTCTTGACCAGCAGTAATGACACAATAGTAAACTACACACTAATTCCAAGACTGACAGAAGTACACTCCTGTCTTCAGTTTGTCACCACTACATATTCATCTCTATCTTGCTGTATAGCTTTAGCAGAAAAATGGAGAGCAAAAGGTTTCAGGTGATTAATTACTGAATTCTATGTTCCAGCAAATGGGTTTATCATCAACATAAAGACACCCAAAGAACATTTTATCACTGAACAGATTTCCCACTTTAACACGGATACCGGCTTAATATTGCAATAGAACCCTCAAACAGGTCTGCATCTTCACGTCTGCAGGGTCAAAAAACATTATGGCACTCTGTAAACAACTTTGGCAACCATTATTAAGGGGCGTTGGGTCATCTCAGGGGTTAAGATCATATTGGAAAGAAGACAGGGTAATATTACAGAAAAAATATTGAAGCTTATCTCTGAAACCTATCACTGCCTGGGTGATACCCTCCTGCAAAATAAAGGTACCAGGAAGGGTTATCTGGTGCAAAACCATAAAGAACCTTTCGATGGATGCTCCACTCAACGGAAAGGTTCTTCAAGGAACCGAAATTGGAACCTTTTTGGCACCCGCATTTTGAAGAGTGAAAAACATCAGTTCAATGATCCTAGTGAGAAGATGCAACCGCTCTTAAAGTCATGCTGTGAAATAAACTTGACGCTAGAGCAGTTCTTTTGAAATTCAAATCTTAATGATGTGAAGGCACTGGTGTCTTACAGCTTGGAACATCTGTGCATGAGCAAATTCATCATCAAACATGTAAGAAGATGCAGACATGAAATATCCTCCAATTCTCCAAAACTGAAACTTTAGTGAAACATAATTCCAAGTCATTAGGGGCTATTCTTATAACATAATCAAAATGTTCAAAATGGAGATGGTTTTGTGTAGACGGTCACAATATCCATTCATTTTCTGAGCCACTAAAAAGGGTCAGCAATCATTGGGCAAAAGGCAGAAAAAAACACCTTTGGCAAGTCGCCAGTCCATTGCAGAGCAGATCCTCAGACAAACACATCCACATCCAGGGGCAAGTGAGCGTCTCCAATAAACCTGATAGACATGTCTTTGAACTGTGCGAGGAAACCAGGGGATCCCAATGGAAATCCATGTAGACGGAGGGAGAACATCTCACAAAATGTCTGTCCTGACCAAAAAACATCTGTCCTTAACAAAATAACATCTGTCCTGACCATAAAAATGTATGTCCTGACCAAAAAACATCTGTCCTCAACAAAATAACATCTGTCCTGACCATAAAAATGTATGTCCTGACCAAAAAACATCTGTCCCTACCAAAATAACATCTGTCCTGACCATAAAAACGTCTGTCCTGACCAAAAAAACATCTGTCCTTACCAAAATAACATCTGTCCTGACCATAAAAACATCTGTCCTGACCAAAAAAACATATGCCCTTACCAAAATAACACCTGTCCTGACCAAATTAATATCTGTCCTGACCAAAATAATGTCTGCCCTGACCAAAAAACATCTGCCCTGACCGAAAAACATCTGCCTTGACCAAAAAACATCTATCCTGACCAAAGAAATGTCTGTCCTGACCAAAATAACGTCTGCCCTGACCAAAAAACATCTGCCCTGACCAAAAACTAAACCCAGGACTTTCTCGCAGTGAGACAACAGCACTAGTCACTACACAGTGAAGATAACGAACAAATAATACATAACCGTTATTGAATAATTCTCCTTCTTAATGACTATAATAATTATTATGCAAATTGGGGTTATAACTGTTGTCATAGTGTTAGTGGGGCTTTCCCTGATTGGCTATTTTGGCTTTAAAAATCATTACACCGACCTGATCTGTACATTAATGCACCATCCCACTAGTTCAAGCATGACAGGAGTTTAAAGCTAGGCCTTCTCCCTGGACCAGACTGCATTACCTCATCCTCAGGGCCCTCTTAGCAGCTGTCTAGGAGCATCTTTTAAAAAGCCCGTGGGGTAAAGCCCATTGGTGAGGTCGAGGTATCTCTCCAGCTCTATACGCCCCCTTTTGGAGAGCATGGGTAGCTGCATTTTTCTCAAATCTGTTCACTTTCTTCAAAAACTTTCTTCTTTTTGGCCACCAGAACAGGATATCGCATCTCTAGAGCAGGAAATACTGTGAAATTGTCTGTTGGAAGCAGAGAATGACTGGAGCGCAACAATGCAGCCTGTAATACAGTCTGAAGAGCGTGTGACTGCAGGCAAAAATAGCAAAACAACACACACCAGTGGGTTTTCTCCCCAGAATCTAGTCCTTATGGCCAGGGTTTGCATCAGCACCGAGCTTCACCACACACACTGCAGCAAATGCAACTCAACTAGCAGCAGTCGTATCACACCACCAGAGCAAAGCGGTGGGTTTATTCACACGGGCAAGTGGAAGTTCTGCACACAGCAGGTGGTCACTGGCTGAGCGTCTACACTGCAGCGCATCGCTACTTTATCATAAGACTTTATTACAGTGGAGCAGAAAGAGCACGAGCGCAGAAGAACAAAAACAAAGGCAGAGGAAATCAACAGGGCAGAAAGAGAGAGGGAGAGGGAGAAAGAGAAAGAGACTCACGCTGCTGTTCTGACCGGTCCAGTACACCACGGCATGGTTATGCGCGGAGTCTCTAGCCAGAGCGAAAGTGGTGCTGGTCAGTTTGGCATCGTCCTGTCTCGCACCGGACACCCGGCCGTCATCGCGGCTCCAGCGGCCCTCAGAGCTGGTCTTGTGTCCGTCCAGCAGCAGCCCGTGGCTCCTCGCGCGCTCATCCGAAGGGGTCTCGGGGTCGCCCAGGCTGGTCTCCCTGCTCCCAGTCAACTGGGCAGTGGCGTCCGCTCCCGGGCCACTTCTCTTGCGCCTAGCGCGTTGTTCTCCCAACAACTCCTCCCCGTCAGTCTTCTCGGCCACTTTGGAGCCCCACTCGCGGAGTCCGGCACTTTCCCAAACAAGCGCGGCGCGAGCGCGATTCACAGACTTCCCCGGCGTCGCGACGGGCGTGAAGCCGCTGTCCAGCAGCGAGACCACATCCGCGTCCCTCGCTCGGCACGAGGAGCGAGTCACTTCAGCCTCAGCGGGTGCGAACAGCGGCCAGGAGCAGACGAGCCACGCGCACAGAGCCAGAGCCGCCGGGGCGCTCTCCATGGTGCTGAAGTGTCCGCTTCACTTCCAACGCCACTATCGGTGTGATACTACTGAGGGTCTGCGCGCGTGTGTGTATGTGTGCGTGTGTGTGTATGAGAAAACCCCCTCTCCTCCTCCACCTCCTCCTGAAGCGCCGAGGCTGTTACGGAAGAGCTCGAGCCCCGGTTTGGTTGGAGCAGAGCGCAGTGCTCCTCAGCTAAACTGTGCACGTTTGTTTGGGGGGGGGGGATTCACACAGAGAGAGAGAGAGAGAGAGAGAGAGAGAGAGAGAGAGAGAGAGAGAGAGAGAGAGCACCGAGGGAGGGGGGCGGAGCTCTACAAGAGAGAAAGAGATAGAAAAAGAGAGAGACCCCCCAC
>JBBIGC010000082.1:25413426-25427080 GCA_037576955.1 Lepidarchus adonis | reverse complement strand
GGAACCCTTGAGCAAGGTACCGTCCCCCTTCACTGCTCCCCGGGCGCCTCTGTTGACGGCAGCCCACTGCTCCACGTATCCACGTGTGATGGGTTAAATGCAGAGAATAAATTTCACTTTAAGGACTATAAGGGTTAATTATTATTATTATTATTATAACAGAGGAGCACCGCGGAGCTCCTTCTGCACGACTCGATTCCGGCTGCCGCCCGCGTGCTTCTGAGCACGCCTGGAGCCAACCCGAGCTCGCTGCCACGTGACGGATCTTCTGCCCCTTCTCTCGCCCCGCCCTCGCTCTCTCTAGCTCTCTCTCGCTCTCTCTAGCTCTCTCTCTCTCTCTCTCTTGCTCGCAGACATTGAGCACACCCAAGATTCGACTGTCAGATCGGTGGTCGAATCAGGCTAAGCATATCGATGCATCGAATCTTCGACTATTCGGGGACAGCCCTAGTGTTACAGTAATGAACTTGTTGTGCCAATTCATAACAGCATATGAATGGTCATGCCAATGTTATGTAGAACTATGTGTCTACCTGAAACTTCAGCAGCACACAGCTGTTCTGAAATGCCATGGGTTACTACTGAATGTATCTGTGAACAGAGCGGATTGTACAAGAAACCACAGTGTTTATCTCAGTGTAAAAAATGCCTCCTCTACTCTCAGAGCCATCTTTCCAAGCTGTTTCTCTCTTCTTTAGAAAGTTATTTCTCTGCTTTGTGGAGAGTTTTTTCCCCCTTCCTGCCTCTAGCGAGGTTGCGTAGGCTGTGTGGAGTCCCACTCGCAATTTCCACCATGCACCTGAAAGCAAATGGAGTGCTCCTGACATTAGTCACTCTATTGTGCGAACCTAAAATTCATTCCTTCCACTGCTTTTAAGACTCTGTCTCTCCCATTGCTTGTGAATCTTTTTTCCCCTACCAAAGAAAATGAGAAAATAAATAAATAATGGTGGCTATTTTATGTCCGATATTCACTACAATGTCCGCAGATCTTTTCATTCTTAAAAGAAACATAGCAGTTAAAAGAGAGTCTTATATCCAAGCAAAGAAATATAGTTCGGACAGCTTTTCAAGGGACGGTGTAAAGTAAGACACACTTCAATTCTCCATCTTTATCGACTTGGTAACATGGAAGCTTCACAACACCCCCAAATGTCATGTACAGATGGTGTATGGTGCAGTGCATGAGCTAACCTACCACTGTCTCCTTCTAAGTGACAGACAGGCAGTGATTTTCGTCACAAGCTCATGAATAAAATAACTACAAAGTAGTTTCACTCCAACAAGCCAGAGAGTGTTTTGCATTGTTATCTTCCAATATCTTGCTCTGCCTCAAGACCTATAACTTGTTTTATTCTTTATTTTTCTCCTCAATGTCACAAAGGAGCTTTCATTGTTTGACTGTACTCTGTTAGATGCCTCTGTTATACCTTTCGTTAGCAGAGCAGAAACAGAGTAAAATATCAGCTTATTACCGCTTTTAGCCTCTTTTTTAACTCCCAACCCTTCAATTTTAGCGGTGCAGGCTTAACCTTCAATAGTACAACTGTAAAGGACTGTCAGTGAGCTAAGCTCTATGCTACAGCACAGCTCAAGTGAAGTGTTAGCAGTCCACTATTAGCTTTTCCCTTAGCTAGCTTCCAAAACACAAATTTGAGGTTTAAAAGCTATAGGTTTGGAAAGCTGTGTGGTCTTATCTAGATTGCTGAGTGGAATATCAGCAGTATGTAATGTTTTTTGTTTAGGCAATTTCCTAACTAGCTAAAATCATTCTAAGGTGTGTAAAAAGCCATTCATAAGCTAAGTAATACTAATAAAGAAGTCGTCTGGTTAGAGACCCAATAATGCAAGGGAATATAATTGAGCGTTCCCACCACTATAAAACATTTGCTGAACTGTCCTCACCAATAATTTTGATCAAACAAAAATGCAGTGCTCCATGAAAATCTAACATAATGCATCTAGTTACACAGAGGGTTAAACAGTGCTCCCTACTTGAGGGACCACCTGCCAAACACACAACGCTGATTAGCAATAGTAGTGGTGGTGGTGGTCATGGAGGTGGTGGTAGCAGTGATAACAGTGGTAGGGTTAGAAGTAGTAGCAGTGGTGGTGGTAGTAGTAGTAGTGATGGTGGTGGTGGTGGTAGACATAGTAGTGATGGTGGTGGTGGTGGTGGTGGTGGTTGTGGTGATGGAGGTGGAGGTAGCAGTAACAACAGTGGTAGGGTTAGAAGTAGTAGTAGTAGTGGTGTTGGTGGTGGTGGTAGTAGTAGTGATGGTGGTGGTGATGGAGATGGTGGTAGAAGTAATAACAGTGGTAGGGTGGTGGAGGTAGTAGTAGTTGTAGTAATAATAGCAGTGGTGGTGGTGGTGGTGGTGGTAGTGGCAGTAAAGGTGGTGGTGGTGGTAGTATTATTAGTAGTGCGCGTGCTGGTAGTAGTAGTAATGATTGTAGTTGTGGTGGTAGTAGTAATAGTGGTTGTACTACTACTACTACTACTACTACTATAGTAGTAGTAGTAGTAGTAGTAGTAATGACATTAGTAGTAGTAGTAGTAGTAGTAGTAGTAGTAGTAGTGATGATGGTGGTGTTGGTGTTAAAAGCAATAGTAATAGTGGTGGTGGTGGTAATAGTATTGTAGTAGTAGTAGTGGTGATGGTGCTGGTAGTTGTAGTCATATTAATAGTAGCAATGGTAATAGTGATGGTGGTAGTAGTATTAGTAGTAGTGTTGGTAGTAGTATTAGTAGTAGTGGTGGTGGTGGTGGTGGTAGTAGTAGTAGTAATAGTAGTAGTAGTGGTGATGATGGTGGTGGTGGTGGTGGTGGTAGTAGTAGACGTAGTTGTGGTGGTAGTAGTAGTAGTAGTGGTATTAGTGGTGATGATGGTGATGGTAGTAGTCATAGTAGGGGTGGTGGTGGTGGTGGTGGTAGTACTTGTAGTAGTAGTAATTACATTAGTAGTAGTAGTAGTAGTAGTAGTAGTAGTAGTAGTAGTAGTAGTAATGGTGATGGTGGTGGTGGTAGTACTTGTAGTAGTAGTAATGACTAGTAGTAGTAGTAGTAGTAGTAGTAATGGTGATGGTGGTGGTGGTGGTGGTGGTGGTAGTACTTGTAGTAGTAGTAATGACATTAGTAGTTGTAGTAGTAGTAGTGATGGTGCTGGTAGTTGTAGTCATGGTAGTAGTGGTGGTGGTGTTAGAAGTAATAGTAATAGTAGGTCGTTTTTTTCATACATCTAAAAAAGCCCTAAGCAGATTAAACCCATTTTTAGCTCAGACAGAAAGGGCAGAAGGAATAGAATTCTGACATTTGTTGGCTATAGTACTGAATGACTCCTTCCATAGTGCAAGGGTTACACAATGGTGGTGTCCAGCATAGTTTGGTAGTTCCGCACCTCAAACACACTCACTAAACTTAGCAATGAAAAGGTGAGCTTGATTAGGGAATTCATCAAACTATGCAGGACACCTGCTGTCCAGGTCTGGAGCTGGGCATCCTTGCCATAGTAGAAAGTCTTATAGACTGCCAAAGGTTTTATGGACAGGCAGAATATTATTACTAGAAGACCTGAGATCACAGAGGTTTAGGGAGGAGTAAGAATATGAAGAGCTCTGAAGATGAGAAGCAATATTTTAAAGTTGATCCAAGACGTGACAAAAGTAGACACACAGTGAAGAATTTGCTGTTAAGTTTTACTATCTTTCTGGCTTTCCTCAGCTTAAAGTATCTCCCAAATGTGAGTACACCCCTCACATTTGTGTAAATATTTTATTATATGTTTTCATGTGACAACAAAAATTATATGACAATTTGATACAATGTTTTAATGTTTGATACAATTTGCTGTCCCGTCATAATAACTCAACACACAGCCATTAATATTTAAACCACTGGCAACAAAAGTGAGGACACCCCTAAATGAAAATGTCAAAATTGTGCCCAGTTAGCCAATTTCTCTTCCTGGTGTCATGTGACGCTTTTGTGTTACAAGGTCTCAGGTGTGAATGGAGAGCAAGTGTGTTAAATTTAGTGTTATTGCTCTCCCACTCTCTCATACTGATCACAGGAAGTTCAACATGACACCTCATGGCAAAGAACTCCTGAGAATCTGAAAAAAAAATGTTGTTCTACATAAAGATGGCCTAGACTATAAGAAGATTTCCAACACCCTGAAACTGAGCTGCAGTACAGTGTCCAAGACCATACAGCAGTTTAACAGGACAGGTTCCAGATTAATGGAACCATATCCTGTAGTCTGATGAGACTAAGATAATAACCAGGTGAGGACTACAAAGACAAGTGTGTCTTGCCTACAGTCAAGCATGGTGGTGGGAGTGTCATGGTTTGGGGTTGCATGAGTGCTGCTGGCATTGGGTAGTTACATTTCATTGAGGGAACCATGAAGATGGAAGAGGATTTCAGTGGCAACCTGTGAAGCTCTAGTGAACTCCATGCTCAAGAGAATAAAAGTGTTGCTGGAAAATAATGGTGGCCACAAAAAATATCGGACATTTTGGACATTTTCAATTAGGGGTGTACTTACATTTGTTGCCTGCAGTTTAGACCTTAATGGCTGTGTGTTGAGTTATTCTGAGAGGACACTTTTACACAAGCTGTACAATGACTACTTTACATAGTATCAAAGTGTCATTTCTTCAGTGTTGTCCCATGAAAAGATAAAATAAAACATTTACAAAGATTTGTGGGGTGTATTAACTTTTGTAAAATGCTTTGACAAAATGCCAAGGTGTGTATTGCCTACTTTCATTGATGACATTCTTTTAAATCCCTCCCTAAACATCTTATATATATATATAAAATTAGTTCAATGCCAGCTTTTAAGGTAACACCTAGCAAAGCTTCTCTATTATGAGCTCATGTAACAGAATCTCTGTTTAATTGCATTGGTGTTTTTACATTGGCACAAAGGGATCGGGGAGAGCAAGAATCTCTGCTATTGATTATCACAATAATACCAGGTGCACACAGTAAGCTAGGGCTCAAAGGCTTGACTGGATCCCCTGCTAGCTGACTCAGAAGAAACTTGTCCTGTTAACAGGAGTAGCAGCTAGTGGCAGGCTGTGATTTCAGAAAAGGACATCCATCCCCTGCCCTCAGGGTCTGTTCTACTGTAAGCTATGCAGAGCTAATAGGACTGGCCACTCTGAACTGATGAAGGGTGAAGTATTTTCTAGGCCAGCGGTAAGCTCTATGCCCTGATAATGGCTAAATGGAAGAACAGAAATGCTCGTAATATGCTCTGTTCATTGAAAAAGAAAAGCTTTTGTCAGTGAAAAATGGATAAAGATACTGGAGAAGTAATATTAAAATACTGAAGATTGGTCTTTCATCTGACACTGGACCAGTGCAACTGGTGGAAAAGGGTCCAGATATAAAATATTCATGCATAAAAAAGGCAGTGTAATATGCTTGTGGACTTGCTCAGTTCCTCAGTTCAGATGGATCTCTACTGTAGGTACAATATTATAATAACTACATGAATCATGACTTAAGTTGCAATAAAAGAATCCAAGAATTATGTCACATACATATTCCTTCTTGGAACACTACCAAGCTCAGTCTTTTAAAGTCTGTTTATTCTCGCAAAGATTCCATTAAAAACAACTGAGGTGTTGAATTGTAATTGTAATTGTAATTGAACAAGACATGTCGTCAGTCAACAGCAGAAAACACATTAACAGGTCACAAAACATGTTTTTGAGGAGAAGTTGAAAGGAAAGGGAAGTACAAGACTTGTCAAGTTGAATGGAAATATTTTACTCTGATTATTTAAATGTATATTGGTTCTTTTAACAGGCATACTAGTCTTTAAAAATAATTCGGTATGCACAAAGGGGCCAAATATGTTGGTCATCAAAGCTGAATACCTGAAAGATCTCTAACTTTGAAAGGGAAGAATATTTCTACTTAGAGGTACACACACCTTGCCTCAAAAGGCAAGTTTTGCAGCTTTTTTTGCAGGATTTTCTTGGCACTCTGTAGTCTTTTCTCCCTCATATATCACTTCTACCCACTCAAGTCTACCCACTAAACTGAAATGTCTGAGCAAACCTCTGAAGTTACCGTTTTTGTTAGAAATGAAATTCATGTAATTTTCCTCAATTGTAGTCAATCAGTCACAGAATGTTGGTCTGTGGTTTTGCAATAGTGCTAAAATGCTATTAGAGTAAATTGCTTGAAGCTAATTATTAGCCGCATGCAAGTCTAAAGAAGCAGCCTTTAAAGATCATGTCTGAGTGACTGCATTTATGCATTTTTGCTTTATGAAGTGTCCCTTTGTTAACTGTACGCAAAACAGTTCTTTGTTTGATTTACAGTGAGGCAATAAGCACAGCTAACAAGTGTACCCTTTAGTACAATATGTACTAAATAAATTACTTCCAGACAACACTGTACTGTACTAAACTGAGACTGTTTTATAGATGAATAAGTATCAAGCAAATTTCAGAATCTAAAAGAAATCTGTTAAATAGTCTTGCCAGTATGGTCTATATCCCATTCTTTAAAAAAAGAACAACAACCATTGTATACGTATCTAAACGTAGGCCTTGAATGTAATCAGTGCGGTGAACTAACTTATATAGCAATAATGTACAGCAAAACCAAAACTAAACTAATACTTAACCACTGCAGTTTTTTGTTTCTTCTTCAGCTGTCAATTAATTTGGTTAGACATTATATACAGTCATGCACAAAATAAAGATACCCCACTAAATATGCATTTCTTTCTTAAGAAATATTCACACATCGTTCTCTAATCTCTGGAACAGAAAGGAATTTAATTTCACGTAAACAGCAAAAATTAACCTTGAATTATTCATTAAACAAAATCATTTATCAACAAAAAATTAGGAAAAAGTTAGGACATCCCACCCCCTAATAGCTGGCGTTTCTCCCTTTGGCTGAAATAACCGCAGTGGGATGCTCCTCAAAGCAGAATTCTTTAAAATGTGAGATGTTTGAGGGGTTTCTTGCATGTACAGCCCATTTCAAGTCACCCCTTTGACTCAGCCACTCCAGGACTCTCCATTTCTCAGTTTTCAGTCATTGGTGGATTTACTGGTGTGTTTTGGGTCATTGTCATGTTGCAGGGTTCAGTTCTGCATCAGCTTTAATGTTCTTACAGATGGTCTCGCATGTTCCTCAAACACCCTCTGTTTTACGATAGAATTCAGGGTGGATTTTATGATGGTGAGTTGGCCAGGTCCTCTGCAGCAAAGCATCCTCAAACCATGACACTTCCACCTCCATGCTTTACAGTTGGTATGAGGTTCTTTTCCTGGAATTTCCTTCAGTTTTAGACTCATCTGTCCAAGACCATTATTCCAGAAGTCCTGGTCTTTGCCTACATTATCTCTGGAAAATTTCAGTCTGATGTTTCTCTTAGAGAAGAAAAATGTCCTCCTTTCAAACCTCCCATGCAAGTTAATACTGATCTGAATCAGTGCTCGTTGTCAGGCAAATGCACATGGCTGCCTCACTTAGATGAGAGCATAAAGGAGTAAAATATCTTTACACACTGGATGGCTTGAAGTACTGTGATATATAAGCACATAAAAGTGTAAATTATTCAGGAATAGTTGAGTCGTGTCAATTCGAAGCAATTCCTGAATCGTTCTCATAACTGTTTGGAAAATGTGTGCTCAGGTAAGAGAGATATGTGTGTGTGCGCTAGCGGAGCTATTAAATATCACTTGGGAATAATTAAATATCACTTGGATGACACTGGATTTCTGTCTCTCTCTGTCTTAGAGACTCCTTTTAGCATCTTGCAGTCTGCTATTAGCGTGAACTTGCTCGAGCAGCCAGACCTGGGCATGTTGGCAGTTGTTTTGGATATTTTCCACTTGTAGACTATGATCTGGACAGTGGAATGGCTAATTGCAAATTCTTTTGAGATCTTTTTTAATCCCTTACCAGACTTATAAGCTGCTACAATCTTCTTTCTGAATGTCTCAGACAGCTCTTTTGATGTCACCATGGTGTTCACTCTCACCTCAACAGTCAGGAGGACACCAAACTAAATGTCTGAGGTTTAAACAGGGCAACCTTCAAAATACTGAGTAACAATGCTCTAATCATGTGCATCTGATGTGCTACACCTGTGTGATCTGAGCCATTTAAAATGGGTATAAAGGTGGGGGTGTCCTAATTTATTGGTTACCAGAAATCACATTTTTGTAGAATTACATTTTACAGAAAATTCTGAAAAGTATTTTCTTCAGTATAAATTGTTTAGTTGTATCACTTGAATCTCTCAGTGTTGTAGAAATTGAGATTAAATATCCATTTGTTCAAGAATGTTCAAAGGGTTTCCTAATTTATAGGGTTTCCTAATTTATAGGGTGTCCTAATTTATAGGGTGTCCTAATTTTTTCACACGACTGTATAAAAACAGTCTTTTTTTCTCAGTGAATCTTTTGTGTCGATATACATTTCATCTGTACATATGTAGCTGATTTCCAGTAGCCATGGTCGTGAAAAAGCCATGTTTTGTTCTTAATGTAGCAGTGACATTAGCTTATCTGACCTGAATATTTTTCTGATGCTATTGGTGGACTCTCCTTGCATGACCACCTCTGTTGCTGACCACCCACCAGGCCAGCAGCTCACAAACAGCTGGGCTGGTGATCTAAAGCTGTCGGCTAGATACTCAAGAAGATTCAGATAGCATTCTCTCTGAACAGTTCTGGCCTTTGCCATAAGGGTTTGGGCAATCTGTACAGATTTCTCAATGAGGCCATTGCTTTGCTAGTTCAGACTGAAAGTGATACGGGTAAACTGCCATGTGATGGCAAAGATTTCAAACTCTTTGGATTTGTACAGAGTGCTGTTTTCCAATGTAACAGTCTCTGGTATGCCATGTCTGGCAAAGGGTTCTTTCAGTTTGTTTATTACAGTGGCAGCTGTTGGGCTGCATAGCTTGTCAAGCTGGAAATGTCTTCTGTAACTGTCTAGTATACAGTTCTCATTGTTTCAGGTGAACACACCGGTGAATGTTTGCCATGACCTGTCCAGGATCTTGTGGCAAGTGAGAGACAAATGGATAGTAGATATTGGTCGGCACATACTATTCTACACCCTTGCATTACTTGGTCTTTTTGCCTTTTTTCAAAAAAGCTCTCCGGCAATGTTCGCTTTTTACTCACATTGACCAGGTTCACTTGTAGCCTTCATTCATCGATATGAAACAAGTGCGGGAAAGACATGTGCAGAGATAAAATCATCGTTCTGAAAGACAAAGTCAGGCTTTAGATTTAAATGTGGAATCTCTCAGACTAGCTTTCTCTTTGTCTACCTGTTGGTAAGTTCCTCTTCAGCTTTCCCAATGTCCTGCACCTGTAAGGAGAGCTACGGCTCCCTCTGGTGGTCGGCCTAGGGCCAGATCGCCGGAATACTGATGAGTGCTCGGCCACGCCCCTCCCAGCTGTAGGCCATGGTGACCTCATCACGACTTGTTTCAAGTGCATTCTGAGTGTTATTCTTTGTATGGTTTTCTGGCTTTTTGATCTTGGACTCAACTTTCGTTTTCGATTTTTGGATTACCCGTATTATTCCTGTTTGTCGTGTTCTGACCCTGGACTGTTTGATTTTGCTGTGTTTGCCCTGCCGTGTTTGTTAGCCACTTGGCTAACCACCCCCTCTATCCTCTCTCTGTGTATTTCAATGAACCTTCCTGTTTTTGCAATTGGATCCACTCGTCATTCATCACAGCACCCAGAGGAGACATGAAATAGCAACACCAGCAAGACAAATTGAGGAGGATGTTCAATCGATTTAAAAAAGGCTTTTGATACGGTGAATCACAATCTATTAATTTCAAAGCTTTCCTCTTTTAATTTTTCACAACGGTCAGTATCATGGTTTCAGTCATATTTAAAAGATCGTGAACAATGTGTCTTTATTAATAATAGTAAATCCTCTTTTCACAAAATCGAAACAGGAATCCCTCAAGGAACTATTTTAGGTCCCATCCTGTTTAGCTTGTATATTACATTTACATTTACAGCATTTGGCAGACGCTCTTATCCAGAGCGACGTACATGGTGAGCAGTTGGGGGTTAGGTGCCTTGCTCAAGGGCACTTCAGCCTGCTGTCCAGTCCCGAGAATCGAACCTGGGACCTTTCTGTCACAAACCCACTTCTCTAACGATTAGGCTATGGCTGCCCCATTAGGCTATGGCTGCCTAATGGGGCAGCCATATTAACAGCCTACCAGAGGTCTGTCCTGAAATCAGCTTGCAAATGTACATTGATGACACTGTTGTTCATGTGTCGGGAAAAAGCTGTGCTACAAACTGACCAGCAGCTTACAGAAAATATCAGTTTGGCTTAATGATTCCTGTTTAACTTAGAATACAAAGAAAACAAATTGTGTTTGCTTTTCAATTAGGAAAACTTCAGACACTCTGCAAGTTCAAATTAACAGGAACTGTATTGAACAAGTATCAGAGGAAAAATATTTAGGAATAATTTTAGATTCCCAGTTAAATTTTAAAAGTCATGTTAAAAAATTTGCAAAACTGTTAGATCAAATATTAACTGTTTTAAAATAATAAGAAAATGCTTGACCTTGAACTGTGCAGAATTTTTTAATCTTATGGAGCTACTGTCTGGTCACAGACTCACCTCTTAACTACTCTTAAACCACTGAAAAGCCTCTATAATCAGGCTTTTAAGATATTATATAAAAGGCCTGTCAGATTTCATCATTGTAAAATTTTATCTAAGTTCAGCATTTTAGATTTTGGAAATTTTTAAAATTTCAAGTTTTTAAAATTGATTTTCAAATGTCTCTACGGCCTTGCACCAAAACCACTAAGTGACTGTATAAAACCTTTACAGAGCTGCAGTAGATCCACCAGAGCAGCCTCAAGTGGAGACTGCAAGGTCCCTTTTCATAAAACCTCTTTTGCTCAAAGTGTTCTCTCTGTGAGAGGGGTGGGACTCTGGAACTCACTTCCTGTGCATTTAAAATCTGTGACTGGTTTTAGTACTTTTAAGAAACAAACAAAAATGTGGTTGTATCAACAACAAAGCTGTAATCATGTTTAATATTTGACTTGTATCTCTGTTGTATCTGCCTATAATTGAATATGTTGTTTGTATCATTGTCTGCTTTTTATTATCATGTTAATTGTTGCATATTGAATGTTTGTTAAAAAAGCCCCTCTAGGGACAAGTGCTGCAAATTAGCTCTCGCTATAAGCACCATGATGCATGCATGGGACTGCTGCTGTGTTCAGATTGTCTATGTTATAATGTATCTATCCCTATCAAATAAACGTAATAATAATAATAATGATTATTAATTAAAATACTGTAATGGTTCTCCAGAGAGAGAGCCACTAAATGACCACTCGCACACAAGTTATGCCCTTTTGAACCAACCAGGAAGTTGGCCAGGTTTTATTTGCTTTAAAAAGACCAACCTGTACCCTGTGCGTCCCCTACTGGTTTGGGTGGACACAAGCATGAACCAGTGAGCGAGGATGGTGGTGAATGGCCAAATCTGCCCAAGCCACTAATCTCCGCACTCTTCACGGAGATGGCAGATTTGCAAATTATTTTGAACAGTACATCACAATCAGCTGCTCCTCTTTTCTTCTTTCCCCTGTAATGCACAGAACAAGCATAAATCAGCATAAGCATTCACAGTCTCCTAACTCCCATGATGCCCCTCTCCCCACAGCCAATGGGAGCTGCCCAGAATCATTACAAAACCAATATTATCCATAGGCATATTGATTATTGCAAATCAATATTTTGTCACAGCCCTAGAACACAGTGTTGACTGTGATCAACTTTGATGACTCCTCTGTGGGTTTTATAACCAGATCTGGCATCCATGAAGCTGGCAGGCTAATGCCACCATTAAAGTTATGTTGTCAAGTGTAAGTGAAGGGTGGTGTGATTCGAGACAGAGGTCGAGACAGAGTCTTATCTTGCTTGTGTGTGATTCAGGACTTCAGTATTCTGGTGCCACTATCAAAATGATTCTTTACATTGGTTCAGTGGCTTTCACAAAAATATTTTGTTCTTCCAGGTTCTGTAGCTCTTCTTTAAAGGAGATGCAGATGAACCACAGTTGCTAAGTTAATAGGTAAATGTGAGTAGTATACTCATTCAGCAACAGTCCTATTTCGGTGAGGACATTTCTTGTATTTGTAATACTACATTTGAAGAAGTCTCGTCAATAAATTCTATGGGAATTTTACAAGTACTGGTCTGAAACCGAAGATAGGTATTGTGCAAACTGTGGACACCAAGCGTGCTACATTTGGGGTCAGGGAAAATGCATGAATTGGTTTATTTTTTACCAAGCCGTTGGTGTAACTATTTATCTTTTCTAAAATATTCACTATTTTGCAATTTTGTGCAAAAGTGTAAGGCTGATTTTCAGTTCTTTAACTAAGAGAGCTGTCATGGACCTACTGCTGAGACAGTAGAGAAGCGCAAAACCACACATTGTTGCTCCGCCTACTTGCTGAAGACATCTCTTTCAAAGGCCATGGAAAGTTTCTCCCAGTCTGAGAAAGAAAAAAAAAGATATCTGTTCGTTGTTGTCATTCTATATCTGTCATGAGTGCAATGCAAAGACAGTACCTGCGAGACAGAGATGGAGAGAGTGAGAGAGAGAGCGAGAGAGAGAGAGAGATAGAGAGAGCTAACTGTTTTTATCATCTCATAACAAAGTGCCAAACTTTATTCTTTTTTTCTTTCGAGAATACTAAAAGAGCTCCTCCACTCAGCAACATTCAGAAGTAATTTTTTTATCACAGACAGAGAGAAATATTCATCATCCTGGCCTTTCATTGTTCATTTGTCTTCACTCGCCCCCTTTAGTTACTGATAGGAGGCGGGGTGTGGAAAAGTGTTATTTCAAGCCGTTGAATTATTTATTGCACGTTTTTTCGGCACCCTTTCACAGTGGCTGCCTCTGTGAGGAGGACATGATGCTCGCTGGCTTCTGTAACACGGCAAAAGAAGGAGAAAGACACAGTGAAAGAGACAGAGATAGCAAAGAAAGAAAAACAAATTTGACCCTAATGGCAGGCTGTGCAGATGACCAGTTTAGTTTTTGTTTTCTTTCATGACTGTTACTCACCTTGTCTCTCTATGCCCCCACAAACGCATTTTTTCCATTGCCACTTCACGGCCCAAGACAAATGCACTGAGGAATACAAACACGGGTATAAGTCGTTTAAAATGTAGCAGGATCTTCCCATCTTAAACAGCAACATCTAAAACAGTTGTTGAAAACAGATTTCCTCTTTCCTCATGAGTGGATGTTCAATCCAAATGCACATCCTGTATATCTTCTAATAATAGCCCCCCCGCAACATTCACAGGTATGCGCATTTATGAGCTTTCACTTTCTACCTCCGTGTTTTAACTGAATTTATTCCCTAAAAGGTATGAAATGGCTTAAAACAAAAAAAATCTGATTTTTGAAGAGTGTAACGTGCGTAATTACTCATTTCTGTCGCAATATCTGAGGGTTACTGACGGAAGTTAAGCGGCTCTGTTTAAACTTGTTGCTGCATTCATTTACATTTACATTTACATTTATTCATTTGGCTGATGCTTTTGTCCAAAGCGACTTCCAGGTACAGGAAACAATCAAAC
>JBBIGC010000082.1:25310747-25330431 GCA_037576955.1 Lepidarchus adonis | reverse complement strand
AAAACTGCACTGACACCCCAGGCAACAGAATTACCATGCTGCTTGCCTAACTGTCAGAACAGGACAAAAAAAAAAAACAAAAAAAAAAAACATGATTTGATATCTCTGGAATAAAAGAACTTCAGTGACCTAATCTCATGTAAAATGAACACCAGTGTGGGAGTTAGAACATTTATTTTCAACCAGGCCTTCTTGTCCAAAATCAGTATTTAAACTCACAAATGCTTTTTTTTTTTTTTTCTGAATGGGCACAGATACAGGTGTGAAGCTCAGGTGTCCACATGTGTTTGGCATCATTGTTGGAATGATGCTTTTTGGTTTGTGGAGGGCCAATGTCTTTTATAGCCCAACATAATCCAGATTTCCTAAACTAGCCTTCCACAGTCATTCATGGCTATCCACTGCTATGGGTTAATCAGACATTAACCAAGACTGGAGCATTACACTCTCTGGGACGGAACAACTATAGCTACTAACAAAATTGAAAAAAGAAAATCACTAAATTCTGTATTTGATAAATCCCAGTCCTTCTGGGCACCTTGGGTTTGAGATAAATTCCCCAGTCTAGGCTCTGATATACACACTGATCACAGCGGAACAAAATCCAGGAAAGGACAAAACGCCATAAGAAACAACTTGACATTTCAACTTTAAGCGACAAATCAATATTTCTAATGCCCTGATGCTCTTTTGCAGTGAAAATAAAATAGTTTTTTTTAGCTTAACGGATGTTTACTTATTTCATGTGGTCTTATCCAGCAATGTTCCTCTGACCCAGAGACTTACACATTGGTGATAATTTCAAGCATTGCTAAGAGTGCTTCCTTTTTTCAGAAAACATGCCTTATTAAATGGGTAAAAGCTGTGAAAGTACAGCAACTTGTGTATGTTTGAATAGCTGCATGTCAACGCTGTCCTCCTCAACAGGTTGTGAAAATGTGACTGGCGCATAAGGGGGCTGCCTTCTCTTTTGTTCTTGCTCTGTTGGCGGTGGGTTTAATTTATGCATTTTAATTGTGATTTTGGCAAAGTGCTTATTTTTCAGCTGTCACTACTGCAGCGACGCAGCCAAATTCAGACGAATACATCACTGTCCACTAACAGAAAGCAAGTCATCCATCTTTTTGTGTCAACATTATAATTCCTCAGACTATGATAAATAAATCAGGGTGGGGTAGGAGTTGGAAAAAGGCTTGAGGGAAAGAGGTGGAGGGGTGTGAATGTCTTTCGTACATACATTTCAGATATTTCAGTTTTCATTTTCAATTTCCCTCACTTTCTGTCTGTTTCTTTAGGGAAGCATCTGCCTTGAAATGCAGGGAATGGGACAGAAAGAGCCGGAGAGAGAAGCTCGGCAGGACTGAATCATTGAAGATGGCAGGGGTGATATCGCTGCCTTAAACTTCAATCAAACACCTTTACTAAGTGCAAGACATTCACAGGCACACACACCCATGTACACATCCACATGTGTCTGTGCATACATATGAACAGAATAAGCAAAGCAGCATTAAAATGGAAACATATGAGCAAATGCATATGTTTTTGCTTCTGTATATTTTAGGAAATGATTTTTAATTATTTAAATGTGAAGTACCACATTTCTTTTAAAAAGAAAGTATAAAGTAAGACTTTTGGGGTAAGAAGTGCTTCCAGATACATGATATCATAAAGACAGTTGTTGACTGTAACATTAGTTTCACATGCTGTCTGCTGAGATTGTTAGCTGAGTTTTGCAGTGTGTCTACACTAAATTTGGTCAGGGTCGTATGAGAGATCAGCCCTTTTCATTGGTCAATAAATCCGGAATTTATTATTTTTAATGGAAATTTATTATTTTCAGATCAGAATGTTTTGTGGTACTGACCATGATCAATGATCAAAAGCAGCAGTTCAAAAACAATAGTTACCTTCTCTGTTTACTGCCTTTTTTTCTGACTTGCATAAGTAAATGAAACCAAAAAACAAAAAACAAAACACCCCTGCTCTGCCTCTGAGAAGCTCTGAGACTAATCTTTCTCCTGTCATTTAATTTTATCAAAAGACATTAAAAGAGAGACCTGATCAACACACCAAGGTGTGCTTTAAAAACTTCATATTATTAGAAATTAGATTCATTACTTTTGATTCAGCAGTTACTAAGTCATATA
This sequence comes from Lepidarchus adonis, assembly GCA_037576955.1. Taxonomy (NCBI): domain Eukaryota; kingdom Metazoa; phylum Chordata; class Actinopteri; order Characiformes; family Lepidarchidae; genus Lepidarchus; species Lepidarchus adonis. The sequence continues at coordinate 25,328,281 of JBBIGC010000082.1, read as the reverse complement.
CGTATAGACACAAAAATACAAACACACACACACACGCACGCACGCACGCACGCGCACACACACACACACGCACATACATGCACACATAGAATTTAAATGCTACTGACTGAACTGAAACAAAACTCAATCTTTCCTGTGCATGTATGTGACCTTAAACCTGACAAAAATAAAGAATCCTGGTCATGTATTTTTGTGCTGAGTTTGTGCTTGCGAGGATAAGCAGCTCCCAAAAAGAATGATTTATATTCTTTATATTTTTGTTTTGTATTTCTTTTGTGAAGGAAGCTCATTTTCAGACTTCAGGAAAACAGTTAGTAGTGGTATTTCATTGTTTTGGTGATCAAGGCAAAGATAACTTTGACAAGTTGTCCACATTTGAAAATATTGCATCTAGACAGACAAATTCATCTTATTTCAAATTCAAATTTATAGGAACACAACATGGGAGAGGTTTCTAACACTAAAAGCTTTTTGGCCAAAACTCTCTGTTGTTTTGCTTCACTATCCAGAAAAGGCAGCAGGGTGGTGGCATTGACAAGGACTGAAAAATAGTTGAGAAAAATTGGTGGATTGATGGATGTATTATCTTGACAAAAGAGAAGTGCTCACTAACACAGATTTACATTTGTGAAGAATATTTTAGAGAAATGGGTCTTTTGTGTATGTAGAAAATGTTTCAGATATTTGAGTTCAGCTCATGCAAAATGGGAGCAAAACCAAAAGTGTTGCATTTATATTTTTGTTTAGTGTACCTATATATATATATAAGTGTACCTATATGTACAGTATGCTCAAATACAACATTTATTCCTGAGTACAAACTTGTTCCAGACCCCTCTCAAGAATATCAGGGGGTAAAATATTTTTGGCATATTACAGAAACTTCAATTAGAAAGGCAGTAGTGAGCAGGGCTACTGCATTATTCCACTTAGTGGACACTCATACCCAGAGCAGCTCACAATTATGAGCATGTAAAAGCAATCTAAAGCAATCACAACTGTGCACCAGTAATGCTTACTGCCCATTTGACAAATAAGCTTTCATTAGAAGACCCCTGCCCACCTTTCTTCCAGTCAAATCACACGATGCTTTCTGGTTTCTTAGGGTTTAAAATAAGAACACAGAATATAATACAACAACAAAGTAGTCTCATTTTCTTACAAAATGAAGAAAATTGCTGGGGGCTTGTTGGCATCAAGTTCTGCTCTTCTAAATGCAACTATTAAAAGAACAATGTTTAGCCACTACAAATGGAAATGTCCACTGTCAGACTGTAACTTCACTTGCAGGCTATTGAACTTAATGTCAAGTTGCTATGGGCAACTAGTGGAGGAAAGAGTGAAGCTGCTGGTATCCTGCTGGTTATGATGGTTTGCTGTGTAGCAGCTGTGTTTTTAATAAACTAAAGTGAACTGACAGCACATTTTGAGCAGCAGACAAAGTACAAACATGCACATAGATGAGTATATGTACACTTGTGAAAACAGTACATAATTGAATTATTGTCCAAATATCTGCAATAGCAGATAGAATTATTGACCAATTTTTCACATTTTGTATTAAGGTTTTATTATATTAAGTTTTTCTAAGCTTGTCCCACTATGGCTGTTGTTCTGTGGCATTTTACTTTACTTTCTCCTGCTGTTATAGTGGGATGTTCTTGCAATGTGGAAAAATCTGTACTAAAGATCCAGCTTCCTGACTCCTTGTCTAATGACTCTAGATAGAAGCAATGAAATAGTCCCACTCACACGTCTTTGCTTGTCTGCTGCTGTTCACACTGTTAAATGCATCTGTCCGACAAGTGCAGAGGGACAGAAAAAAAAGCACAGCTTTCCTGTTCTAATTTTCTTTATATGATTCTATTTTTACATCATAGGCACATTGGCACAGGTGTGCCTCACAGAGCTGAGACCAGGTTCTGCTCACACTGAAATAAGATTGGCTTAATAAAATGACATTGGTCAAGACCACCAGTGCTGTAAACTGCTCCAGATAAAATCTAAAAAATGTAAAAATGTAAAATAACGCTTGAATATATATTCAAGTCATATATATATATATATATATATATATATATATATATATATTCTGATTTGGTTGTGCAACATTAAGAAATGATCCATCTAATATTCAGCTTAGTATCTCACTGAAAAATGCAGAAATGGATAGGATGATTTGTAACACTGGAGTGTAAACAAAGAACAATGTGACAGTGCAACAACAATTAAAAAAAGCCACACGAAATACTAGTCGAGATGAGAAATTAAACATTAAGGGCGAACAGCAAAGGGCTCAGTACAAAGCCTTGAGGTACAAATTTTCCATGACATTGAGGAGTTGCAGTAGAAAGTGGAAAATACTAACCGTTTTATAGTGAAGAGGCAAACCAAGATAACCAAAGATCACTAAAAACTCAAGATAACAAAAGACAACAGTGTTGACAACAATATCTGATGAACCACTGTTGGAAATAAGCTGGGAAAGAAACCAGAAAGATGTAGAAGACGACTCCTGACAGACTGCTTCAGGTTAAAGCACTGTTTAAAGAGTGATCCATTTAAGTAGTGAGGGATAGCACTTGTTGACAGCCAAATCACATCAGTCATGGCTCCTAGTTCTTATGCTATTTTGAAAGAAAGAAACATGAAAAGGGAGGTAGTATAGTTTTTAAAAATATGCATTTATATAATTAAGCTATTAAGAGATTTGATGCACAGAATTTGGATGTACTGCCTCTGTTGTGACTAATACCTTGTTACTTAATTCAACCCAAAGCCTTTAATGCTCGACCTGTACTCGTTCAATGAGGGCACTGCTACATGTGGGAGGCTGCAGTGTTCATAAATCCTGCAGAATGCAGATCAAACCAGTTTTGACCATACTGCAAATCACCTGTTTTGAGAACACTGATAAGGGTGTAATTTTAATTGTGCAAATGATTATATTTAGATCTTACATACACGTCCTAAATTTAATACATAAAAGCAATGACTAATCCCAGACCAGAAATTTGAAAGTCTGACCATATCTCAGATACAACCCTTAAAGTAACAGAAAAGAGAAATGTATTTACACAGGCTTCCACTTACATAAAATGTTCTGTGGTCAACCAACCACTTCATGCTTGATGTCTGATGTTCTGATGTCTGAAGCAGATCTGACCTCAACCAGTATGGTCAGAGACATTTCTTCATTTTCTTTGTATATTCTAGCTACTTTCACTCTGTGGGTCAAATATTGCTGTCAGCACTGTAGTATTTTGTTATCTTGAGTCCAGTTCTTAATTGGTTTGCCTTTTCTCTGTAAAAAGTTCATATATTATTATGTATATTTTTTCTCTCCCACTGTAATATTGCTTAAAATAAGGGTTCCCCAACTTTTCTTCAGCATGAAAAAAAATTAAATCAAGTCAAACAAATGTTTGAAATAGTAAGCAAATTAGTATATGTTTTAAAGATTAGTGATGTGCTAAAATAAGATGCTTAAGACTGAAGTTGGTACAGTCAAACCCTGTTAGCTCGCCCCTATTGTTCCGGGCCCTAAACTTGCCGAGAGGCGGGGTCGATGAGCTTTTGTAACGGATTAGTGAGGTTTCTTTAAAACCCATTTTTTTGACAACCCGTTTCTTTGATACATTATTACCATTTAAAATAGCTTTTAAAAATTTAAATGATAATAAAGCTAAAAAAAAAAGATTTATGAAGAATTATATGTTAATGTTGTGCCCAACAGGCTGATGAAATACGTAAATACATCAGCATTATCCTTCTGCGTCTTAATACATTTATTGCTGGGATTAATGCAAATTTCCTTTTTTTGCTCACCAGTCAGAGAATGCAACTTTCTTTTACCACACATTTTGGGTCTAATTCACAAACTTGTATGCAAACTCAGAATCGAGGCTACTGAAAAACAGTAGAAGAAGGCTGTGTGCGTGCCTGGATGCTGCTTTTCTGTTTGTCTGTTTTGTTTGAAAGTTTATTCTCTCAGTGTTTGTCATCTACTGGATTAACTTTTCTCTGATTGGAATATATGGGCATATGCTGCCGTTATTCCCTTCATTTTGGACTGGATTACACTCTTCTGAGCTAAGTAGCCCCCTAAGTATCTCCCTGACGCTGCTCGCGTTGCCACTTACTCTGGGGTTCAGCGTGAACATGGGCCCAAGTTCGTGAGCAATAGATGTAGAAATGCATACACTGGACACATTGTGCATTGTGGTGCGAGGTGATGTTAGCAACTTAACAAGGTAGAAAACATGGATGTAAATCTGTTCTGCAGGCTTTCATGGTTAGAGGCAAGGATGGCAAGCTAACGGGGGTGAGTTAATGGGGTTTGACTGTAATATTTGGGTTTTAGAAAGGCGCCAACAAATAAAATGTATTATTATTATTATTATTATTATTATTATATGCCGTTTTTATCATAATCATGCATTTCTGTGCATATTGTGAATATTGTCTGTACTTACAGAACTGACTGCACATTTCAGTCTGAAAGTGTTAGTCAATCATAACTGTAGTATATCGGTTCTGGTTGTAAATACTTTTATTTTACAATTATCAATGATAAATGGATTCAATCTAATCAAACAGGAACATGTTTAACCATAATATTAAGCAGCAGTATAATTAGCTAACTAAATCTGCTTTCCCTGACTATTCAAAAACCATGACCTAAATATGTGAAATTATTTGAAAATTATCAAAGGAATAATATATGTTCTAGTTAAAATTAAGTAAAATGTCTATATATTGAAACAAAGGTTTGTTACAATACTGCGGCCAACAGCGCTGGAAAACCTCAGCTGGTTTTAATCTTGCATAAGTCCTTATTTAACAGTAATGCGTTAAATCAGAGACACACTGTCAGCACAACACAGGCTTATGAGAACTCCCTATGGGAATATATGTGACACTTAACAATCACCCAGGTAAACTTGATCTTATGTTTATTTGGCACTAATACTGTTATGAAAAGTGTGCTGTTGCTGCAGTGTCTCTAGAGTAAGAGTTAGCTCCCAAGTAAGTAGCTTGGCACCTAATGAGCCAGGAAGTGGAATAACATATGGTGTGTTTTGTATGGTTCACCTAGCCCAACTAGTGGTGGAAGAGGGACTGGGGAGAGGAAGACATCGAGAGGAAGTGATCAAGGGAAAGGGGAGGGAAGGAGGGAGGTAGGGAGGTAGGGGGAGGAAGCTAGGGAACGTAGAGAAAGAGAGTGTAAGTGAAAAAAGCTCCATCTACCTACAACATTCATTGCACACCCTGTGGTTCATGATCCCTTGGCCTTGGCAGACATAATGTACATCTGTTGATGGGCCATAACAGGTTTTTCACCATATTTGTCAATATATATTTCAATTTCTGATTGTTTCTTAATTATGGCTTAGAACACGTCTTTCTATGGCTGTCATTGACATCTTACAAAGCTGCAATTATACAATTTTAGCAATAACAGACAAGAACAAAACAAGGAGCTGGACAAGGAGGAAAACTGCGTGTGTGTCATTTTAGGACGTCTGACAAGCACTGGAAAGAAAAAGATTGGCAGAGTAATGCTCGTTACTCAGAATTGCACTGATTAATTAACAAACAATGCACATAAGGACATCCACGGCAATATTTACTCAAACGTCTCTTGCCAGCCAGCAAGCTTTTGAAATCACTTCAAATGGAAAGAATAGAACCTCTCATTAAAACTGACCGACATGGGCTTTTTACTTTAAAAATGAAAAAAAAAAACATGCACATATATGCGTGCTAATGCCGCCAGATGCAGGCAGATCTAGATGCACATGAATACATACATCTCACATATCAATGAATAAGGCTTAACCTTGGGTTTCATGTGCCATGTTCTTTAACCTACGTTTTTAATGATAGAAGTGAATGTCACGGGCCAAATGCAATATAATGAAAGTCATGACAGGACAGTACATCATATATAATGTGACATGCATTAACGTCACATGAGGAAGAATGAAGCCTTTAAGAATCAGGGGGTGATTTCATTCACAGAAAATTACATTAAATCCCAAGCCAGAGGGAAATCAGAAAAAAAACAATTTCATGTATCCAATTTGAGTCACTCTTCCACTGCATAAAACCCGAACCTACTCAACATGACTACTCACATTTTCAAGATTCCATTAGGCAAATCTAGTACCAAGTACTTCCTCTGTTGTAGACTACTGCATGGTCTGAAGGAACAGTCACGAAATACCAAGAATCAAGAACACCATCCCTTCCGTACTGGCCATTGCTACTGTATTTGTTATATTGAAAATAAACGAGAGGTGATTGTAGCGATGGCTAGCGTCATATAGTCATATCGTACTAACTGCAGTGGAAAACAAATGAAGTACCAAGCACCAAAAAGTGAGTTTTGTTGAACCCGGCCAGGTATTGAACCAGGCATCTTTTTCTGTGCCATATACTATAAATAAACTTGTCTTGCCATGTAGTGGAACAATGACTTAAGTGGTAAAACACCAATGTATTACTAAATGGGAATTGCTGTTAAGATTATTTATATTTTTGTTTTGATGCATCAATGGACTGGGCATCTAACTTTGCCAGCCTAGTTCTATTTTCAACCCACGGTTTATGAGAGTTTATATTTTAATGTTATTTACTTTTAATTTGACCCAAGGGCTCTGCAAATTGACATGAAAATAATTTATTATTATTGTTTATGAATTAGCAGACACAATCTGTTTTATAATCAAATAACTGTGTACATTAATTGTTTATGACTGTATGTAAGTGCATGAAAATGATTGTAAAGTAATTTAATTTCAGCAATTTAATAAATAATAATAATAAAAAAAAAATTCCAAACTTTTCCTTGTAAATTTGTGTAACTAGATTATACTAGATTAGACTAGATAACTAATTCTACTTGTTCCTCTCAAAATACAGTTAATTAAAAGCGATTTAAAAAAATATTTTATTTTATTTCTTATTTTTTTGGTTGGGTGTCTCAGATGGTCAAGTTACAATAGTACGTAGGCTTGTTAATGTGCAGATCAATAGGTATATTTTGTCCAAGTTGTTTTGGCACTATAGACGTGGCAAAATGACATACACTGTTACGACCTCGCAGGACCAAGGTAGCTGCAGGTTTCAGAGTCAGGCTTTGCAGCTGCTCACCACCCAAGGTGAGAGACAGCTTGATGATGGCAGAGCTTAGTCCTCACTGACTAGCAGCTCCACCGACAACCATATATACAAAAACATTGTGGTGAATATAACACACACACTACAACAGGTATTTGTGGTTTTTATTGTATGGAAAATTCTGATTTATACTCTTCAGAATAAAAGTAGACAGGGCTGCTGTTGGTAAAGCTGTGAGCCTTGTCACTATGCAGTGAATAAATAAGACTGTTAAGCTGTTATCAAACAGTTTACAGCAAGTGTTGGAGCATATTGAAAATATCAAAAATTCATTAAAAGCACAACATCTAGAAACACACAAATATTTTATTAAGACTGCAATCTTGAAGTCCGTTCTGCAGATAGTAAGGCTTCACTCACTGCAGTGGTAGCACACCAACCTCAATGGGCACATCACCCACAACTGGCCATTCCATTAGATAACAGCTAAAGCTTTCAGATCAGATGAGAAGGGGTGACCACGACACTTCTTCATGGCATGGACCTCAAGCCGCAAGGCTTCCACACTGAATGCCACAAGAACAATGAAAGAAGGCATGCTCAGTTACTCTGAAGCATATTCAAAATTTCCCCTTTGCATTTGTCATTCACATTTGGTATTTGTTATAGTCAGTGGCAGCTGTGGCCTAATGCTTAGAAAAGTGGGTTTATGACCGAAGGGTTGTGGATTCAATTCCCAGAATCAGCCAGCAGGCTGAAGTGCCCTTGAAGGGACCCAACCCCTTACTGCTCCATGAGCACCGCTACAGTGGCTGCTCACTGCCTCGCCTGGATATAATGCAAGAATACATTTCGCTGGGTGAGACAATAAAGGATTAGAAATTAAATTTAAATTAAATTAAGCAAACTCACATTAGCCTCATTTGTGCTGTTAAGTCAGGAAGTTCATGTCGATAATTGACCATGGCAATGCCAACAAACTCACAACTGCAGAACTTCAGTAAAGCAGCACCTCAGAAACTTACAGTGCTCTGTGCATTCATAAAAACTCCCAGAGTACAGAGTGCTGCTTTATGATCAGACCCCTCTCTAATTAATGGAGATCTCAGTCACAAAAACTGGTTTTAGGTCAGCAGTTCTTTCCAAAGGTGTGCTGGAGTAGCAAGAAGGCGAAGGCAGTGGGGAGGAAAAGCTCGCTCCAGTGATTCATCATCAAGTTCCGTCATGCTTAAGAGATCCCAGAGAGAAGGAGCACGAATGTAGCCAGTCCTACTATTGATCCCAGGCTTCATCCTCTAACATCTGCAACACCTTTATTGACCCCCTTGTGAGAATTACACTCAAAATAACACCTTGCTCTCATCCACTGCAGTGAGCGGTCAGCATGGGTTGAAACATGCATTGAATGCCTTTATGCTCACTCAGTAACCATGTCAGTCTGATCCAGCTAATATTAGCACCACATGCGAACACATTTGAAAGCTAAGGTAATGTTCCTCAGAAGAAGAAAGGAATCACTGAAACGTCCCCAGTGCAAGAATGAAGCAAATTTATGCCATTTTCCTTTCTCCCAAGGGAGACAATCAGACAAGACATGTTTCGTTACTGAATTGTGAAGTTTTGCACTCAAGCTACAAGGCTAATCTATCTAGCAAGAACTGGAAGATTATACAATGGAAGACTGGTGACACAGATCCTTCATTTAGGGGCAGATAGCAAACAAGAAACCACACCAACCGGGCTACCAATCCTCACACTTTGAAAGTGAGACTCCAACAGTTGTTGTTAATGTCATATTTTCACATTACACTTAGCATGTCTCAGACATTTACAGAAACAGTTCTGACTCTCAATAGGCCGAAAGTACATATCATGCAAGATTGATTTGTTCATGCTTTTCTTTAAATAAAAGTGTTTAATGTAGTATATAAACACCATAAATTCCTAAACATATCATTCAAAATTTAATTGTTCATGCGCTTCTTAAAATACAAGTATTTAATGTAGTATATAAACACCATTAATTCCTAAGCATATCATTTAAACTTGAATTGTTCATGCTTTTCTTTAAAAAAAAGTGTTTGATGTAGTATATAAACGCCATTCATTTCTAAGCATACTATTCAATCCCCAATCCACATATGCCATAAATGAAATACAGCAACACCAACAGCCTGGTTTGATTAATTTGTTTTTCTAGATGTCGCAGAAACCAAGATAATTTCATAGAACCACCTATTCAACCTATTATTAGCAACTATTGTTTAGACCTACCCATTAAAGACAAAGTCAGAAGGAGTGTTTCAGATTGACTGCTTTTTAAAAGAAACACAATACAAGCCAGGCAAATGGAAAAAAGTCATTAACATACATCAATCTTAAAGGCACAGAAATAAAAATAGCCCATTCATATGTAATTTATTTAGAGAAGAATTTTAAGGGAATGATTATGCAAAATGTTTTATAATACCATGTAAACATCATAAGTGAACATTAGGGACAAAATAAAAAAAACAAGCAAAATGTTAGCTATGGGTCCAGATATGTAGGAGGCTGTTGAATAAGTCTAAACATTTATGAGCCGTTTATAAACAGTGCGTCTGTTAAAATCCAGAATGCACTTTTGTTTCATGCATATGCATTTGAAGGCAGTACACAATGGGAGGGTCACATAAAAAGTGTCTGGGTGATTACATATTGTTCTTAATTTTTTAAAAGTTGCATAAATTTTCCTCCATCGTTAAAACCAATTGTACATCGGTTTTACATTGTTTTTTAAGAAGTGGTTAGACATAAGCTGGAAATATATGATCATAATAACATTGTTTAAACATGAGTGACGATGTATCAGAAAATATTCCACAAAAATATGTGAGTTGATTTTGAAGCTTCTCATTGCTAATTTGTGTGTAATTTTTGGGGGCAAATATGAGACAAACCATGCTGGCAGTGGTTTTCTCCCATGGATGCTTCTTTCCTATTGTTGAGTCATGATCTTAACTGAGGCAAGCGGGGCATGTAGTTCCATAGATGTTGTTCTGGGTTCTTTTGTGACCTCCTGGAAGAGTTGTTCATTGTAGAGTTGTAATGTTCTCCAATTTAGAAATAGCTTGTAATTTGATAGATGTAAATGACAATGTTTCTCATCTGTTCTAAAGTTTCTTAACCTTGTGGAATGATGTGTTGCTTTTAGAGATATTTTAGCTTAACTCACTTTGTCTGAAAGGTTCTATTTCAATGATTTCTTGATTCAACTTGTCTGGCAGAAATCAGGTCTTTTTTTGAGTTATCTTTGTCTAATATAAAAATTATTTTGATAATGTGACAAATAGGTAAAAAAAAAAAAAAGGCAATACTTTTTCACAGCACTGTAATATGCATTAAATTAATGCCCTGCAAATAAAAAACAGGAATATTGTTTCCACACAAAATTTTCAAGTAATATCAAAGTCATACATTGTAAAAAAACAAACGACCAAAAAACATGGCAAATTACCCCAATCCCCCCCACCACACTCCAACAAAAATTAAAAAGATGAAGGCTGTGTACAAGCCACAAAACAGTAAAAATACAAAAGAAAATAAATATAGTACTGCTGTTTAAATGTTAGTTATATTATTACTATTATTATTATTATTATTATTATTATTCATTTTTCTTCATATAAATGACATAATTATCGGGTATAACAATATTATTTTGCCAGATAATTATATACTCACAACTGCTGCACACTGACCTGCTGAAAAAAAAGAACTTTTGCTATTGGCATGGCTGGCAGTGGGGTGATGTGTGTGGCTGCGGTCAGTCATGGAGCTACCATAGCAATCAGCAAGTTGGGTAGTGAAGATAATTATCATGCAGTCTCTTTGTCAGGGCTGTGGTTAGAAAACTGCTAAATGCCACAGTTCACATGACATTTCTTTTGTGAAATGCAAGATTTAATAAGCCTATGCTTAATGGAACTGTAGCTATAGTTTCTGTTAACAACAATTTAGCAAAAACTTGACCCCCACCCCTCACCTTTAATGACAAAAGTACATTGTGAAGCTAAATACTGTACAGCAGTAGCTTCCATGGTTACGCCTGGACGTTATTCATACTTTCATTCACTTTTTACAGAGAAAAAGTGAGGCAGTTTTTTGCATGCTTGATTTTTCAACCAGCCTTAACTTTAAAACAAACCACAGGGAATGTAATCTGAATCAAGAATGTGTCAGAGTAAGAATGCTTGGATCAGCTCCTCGCCATGCATGTTAGGCTTGTGTGAAAATAGGAAAGGCAGAAAGTGATCTTACGTCAGCAGTCTGCATAGCCCTGGAGTACTATTAAACTTTACACAATGCAGATATATGTTTGTCCTCTATACCCAGAGGAACCAAACCTGGGCCTGTATGTATTAAGAGAAACAATGCTGATCCAGAAGCAGCTCTTTCCTCTCTATGTACCTATAGTAAGAACATTACAGTTGATCCTAGGTCAGAAATATTCACACAAACCCAGTGGGGTTTACACAAAAGGCAAAATGCTCCGCAGTACTGAGCCTATACTGTACCATTGTGACCATAACTGCAAAACCACTGATTAGTTCAGTCCAGAAGGGAAAAATAATTAATTATATCTTCTCAACGTTTAAATTAAATTATCATACTTTAATTTGACTGCTTAACTATTGCATTTCCACACAGAAACACCAATTTTAATGTAGAAAGAAATGTGGAAAAAGTATGAGATGTTTTTATTATATATATATATACAGTACAGGCCAAACGTTTGGACACACATTCTCATTTAATGTGTTTTCTCTATTTTAATGACCATTGGTAGATTCTCACTGAAGGCATCAAAACTATGAATGAACACATGTGGAGTTATGTACTTAACAAAAAAAGGTGAAATAACTGAAAACATGTTTTTTATTCTAGTTGCTTCAAAATAGTCACCCTTTGCTCTGATTACTGCTTTGCACACTCTTGGCATTCTCTCGGCATGATTCCATCGTGCAGGGTTCACATTTTGTGTATTGTTGTGCCCTTAAGCTATGTTTCAAGATTAGTAGTAATGCTGAATAACAGTATGCCATTATTGAACTCTCAGAATTATACAAAGTATACTATTATTGTTTACTATAACAGCACTATTAATGTATGTACAGGAGACACTGGTCTTTTCAGTATACTATTGAACGTGTAAAGTACTTACAACATGTAATACAGCACTGTTATTCAGCATTACTAGCTTACATAGCTTAAGGGCACAACAATACACAAAATGCACACACAGCTTGAAAGCATTTTGAACCCTGCTATAGCCATAGCCCAATGGTTAGAGAAGTGTCCCAGGTTCGATTCTCAGGACCAGACAGCAGGCTGAATTGCCCTTGAGCAAGGCACCAAACCCTCAATGGTTCACCATGTACGTCTCTCTGAATAAGTGGAGACGTACAAGTTGTTGAAAAACATAAACAAAGTTTGGATTGACATGTTAGACTTTTTTTTTTTTTTTTGCTGTACCAACATAAATATTGAGTTCTTGCTAGTTGAATCAACTGAAGTCCCACTAAGTTCAAATATTATGTTCTGACTAGTTGCTGTGTTTACTTACTTTACTAAGTTGAAATAACTTAAAAAAGCCAGTGGAATCAGTTGACTTTTATTTTTTAAGTTGACCCAACTTTTTATTTTTTACAGTGTGCCTTTGTAGCTCTCACATCAGCACTGTCATGTGCAAACTAACGCTAATGCTAATGTCATGCTAGATTGTTTCCTGTATCTGGAAGTCGCTTTGGACATAAGCACCAGCCAAATGAATAAATGTTATTTATTATAAATAAATTCAGAATTCTGATTGCAGAACTCAATCTGCTGCTTCATTCAATAAAACAAAGCATATTCCTCTATAGTGGAATTGTACACGCTTCTGCCAAATACAAGCAACCACCGGGTTGTAGTCTTTCATAGTGCTTTGATGAACTGCTTTCCTGAGACTAGCATACCTTATTCATCAGCTAATTATCAAACCCATCATGAGCTGAATCAGGTGTTGTACTGCCAAACTAAATTATGAGGTGCTGTGGCCAAGACTGGAGGTAAGGAACATTAGTCAATCTAGATATTGAATTTGTGACTTTTTGCAACAGCTTTTTGAAATATGTTCCCCATGCCATGTCTATCTGGTTTGTTTGTGTTTTGTATTGCCACTTGCTCCTGTTTGGTATTTATGTCTACATCTAAAGCACCTTTGCTCTGCCCTCTTGTATCTAGGTCAACTGTTTCTTGTTCTTTGTTTCTGCCAAAGCCCAGGTGTTCAGTGTCATGTCTTAGTATTTAAGCCCCTGTGTTTCACCATGTCCTTGTCTGGCCCCTGTGTTAACTGTTGCACTACTGTATTACAGTGGTTTACTGTTTTTTTTCTGTTTCATGCCTGTGACTTCAGAATCAGAATCAGAATCAGAAAAACTTTATTGTCCCTAAGGAAAGTGCTTATGTAGTGACTGCAACATGGATACAGTGACAAAAAATAAACATACATCTTATACTAATAAAAATACAAAGGTAATAAATATAAAAGTTCTCGACTTATCTTGTGTCCGATCATATTGGAGCCCACTGGTTTAGTATCATTGCTTGCAAGTTTTTATTCTAGTTCCATTTTTACACTAATGATTATTTTATGTTTGTTATCAGTGTTTTGTTTTCTTTAATTGGTAATAAACCTTCATTATCAAAAGCCAGCTTGGTTGCACACAGAGGGATATGCATTCTGAGCAATCTAAAAAGCCCAGTTTGGAAGTATTTCAGATTGAGATTAGTAGACTGCAAGATTGTGGAACCCAAAGATAAAGATAACATAGAGCTGTTATTCCTCTAATGTGCAAAACTAGATTTTTGCTTGATTAGAAGGAATAGTAATACTAAATGTTTTTGACCAATTATTACAGGGCTGTTGCCCATTAATATTTTTACACAAGTAATGAATGATGAGCCCATTAAATGTCATTAATTGAAATTAAATTAGTTAATATGAACCGGTTTTAGTTACATTACTCATTACAGTAACAGTTAGTGGATTACAGTAAGGGTTTACTCGGTTAGATATTATTGTCAACACTGAATATCACAAACAGCAAACCTGCAGCATTTAGCATCATTACTATTACTATGATTCACTGATCGCACCCTCTGTAGTGCAGAAAGTGCCCCTATATTTCGAGTTCACGCAATGCTGTCATTAGCAAGAACATTTTAGCATTTTGAAGCAATTATGTGCCTTCTCTGTCTTGCTCTCTCTGTAGAAAAACCTCACAAAATGGTGGAATCAGAATTAATAAAACAATGTGGAATTGAGGTATAATTCAGATTCATGGAATATTCAGCAAAAGCTCAACAGAAAAGAGAGAGAGAGAGAGAGAGAGAGAGAGAGAGAGAGAGAGAGAGAGAGAGAGAGAGAGAGAGAGTAGATAGACAAACAAAAAACTCCACCCCAGCTCTCCTATTATTAAAATGTGCAGGTGTGCATCCATAATGGATACTGTTTAGCATGATCAGAGCAGGACAATGCTTTCCACCACTCTTTCTTCCCAATCCCAGTGCAGTAAAAGCCAGGTGCAAATACAGTCTTCTAGTTAGCTAGATATAAGGTCAGCCTCCTTCTGCCCACTGAAGTCCAGACACAACTAAAAGTCATTTTCTAATACATTTGGTTAAGCTACATATGCAAAAACCATCCCTAACACTAATCATCACTTCATAAATGTGCTGAAATACAAAAACAGACATACCAAGAGCTGATGTTCTTAGTTAGATAAGTAGTTAGAGTAAAGGTATTTTCACATTTAGATTGATGCAAATGTAACAATAAGGTGCATATTAATACTTAGTTAAGCATTTAATGGAATATTAATTATAATATAAAATTTTGAGAACATTGCACAAATTTAATCCTGCATTGTTTCACTGCTTTTTAAAGAAGTTTTATAACAGTTTGATGAGTAGTTGCAGATTTTAGCTCCATACTTGAGGTGCAATTTTAGCTTTATTCTGAGGAGCAATTTCTGAGAACCAATCAAACCGGAACAGAGACTAGCACTAGCGCTCCATAGTTTAGAGCTGAAGCTATACTGTGAGTCTAATAAAACACTTCAAGTTGAATGTTACACAGTAAAAATGTTCCCAAATCAATCTTCTCACACCAACATGACTTTTCACCAAAACATTTCTTTAAAAGTATAATTTAGTTAAAAGTAAAATTTACAGTTGTCCACTCAAATATAATTATTTAGGTGTTACACTAAAGCTACTGTAGCACAATTTTGGCATTGGACGGCTGCTTTCAATTTGAGGGACTTTCAACTATAGACAGAGTCATTATTGCAGTTGACATGGCATCAAGTCAATAAATTTACCTAGAAGTGTCCAGGAAAAAAAATCAAGCTCTACCATGACTTCAAATCAAGTCAGGGCTTTATTTCCCATTTTTTTATGTGCCATGAACACAGAATTCACCTATTGATCAGCCTAGTGTAAGCCTACATTAGCCTTGGAGCTCTTGGTAGATCAACTACATTTGGTTTAAGGGTAATAGTCATTTTTAAAGGTTTGTCTTAAACCCTCCTACTACGAGACAAAGGCAATGTCACCTCTCGTAAAAGAAAGCTGACCTACCTGAGGTCTTCCACATTGGATACGGTATTGTTTAGAATTCCCTTCTCCCTCCGGAGCTTCTTGATCTCCAACTTAAGCAGCCGAATGTCTTCCACTTTCTGGTTGTACTGGATCTCGCCCTTGTTCAAAATGGACTGCTGAATCTTGATCTTCTCATAGAGTAGTGCCAGCTCATCATTCCGCCGCACTAGATGCGTCCCCAGGATGTCCCGCTCACTAATCACCTTGATGACAGTGAGCACAACAAAGAAGTAAGAATTTTTTTTTTTAATTCTATGGTTGTAACAGGAACATTGCTGTTAATGATTTATACATACATAGAAAATTCTATCCTTTAATATACATTGGTGTGAAAAAGTGCTTACCCCCCTTCCTGATTTATTTTTTTTTCCAAGTTTATCACACTTAAATGTTTCAGATCATCAAACAAATTTAAATATTAGTCAAAGACAACACAAGTAAACACAAAATGTGTTTTTTATGTGAAGAATATTTTATTTAAAGGAGAAAAAAAATCCAAACTTACATGGCCCTGTGTGACAAAGCGATTGCCCCCTAAACCTATTAACTGTGGGCCCTTAGCAGCAACAACTGCAATCAAATGCTTGTCATAACTTGCAATCAGTCTTTTACAGCTGTGGAGGAATTTTGGCTCAGTCATTTTTGCAGAATTCTTGTAGTTTAGCCACATTGGAGGGTTTTCGAGCATGAACAGCCTTTTTAAGATCATACTGCAGCATCTCAATAGGAATTGGGTCAGAACTTTGACAAAGCCACTCCAAAGTCTTCATTTTGTTTTTCTTCAGCCAATCAGAGGTGGACTTGCTGGTGTGTTTTGGATCATTGTTCTGTTGCAGCACCCAAGTTAATTTCAACTTGAGGTCACAAACAGATGGCTACCAGTTTTTGGTTCCATTTATCATAGCAAGTCTTCCAGGTCCAGAAGCAGCAAAACAGCCCCAAACCATCGCACTACCACCACCATATTTTACTGTTGGTATGATTTTCTTTTTCTGAAATGTAGTGTTACTTCTACACCAGATGTAATAGGACACACACCTTCTAAAAATTCTCATCAGTCCACAGAGTATTTTCCCAAAAGTCTTGGGAATCATCAAGATGTTAAATGGCAAAACTGAGATGAGCCTTAATGTTCTTTTTGCTCAGCAGTGGTTTTCGACTTGGCACTCTGCCATGCAGGTGATTTTTGCCCAGACACTTTCTTATGGTAGAGTCATAAACACTGACCTAACTGAGGCAAGTGAGGCTTGGCTGTTTTTGTGGGGTCTCTTGTGACTTCTTGGATGAGTCGTCGCCGCCCCCTCCTAGGAAAGTTCACCACTTTTCCATTTGTGGATAATACCTCTCACTATGGTTCACTGGAGTTCCAAAGCTTTAGTAACTTCTTTATCACTTTTTCCAGACTGATAGATGTCAATTACTTTCTTTTTCATTTGTTCCTGAATTTCTTTGAATCTCTGCATGATGTCTAGCTTTTCAGGATTTTTGGTCTACTTCACTTTGTCAGGCAGGTCTAATTTATGTGATTTCTTGATTAAAAACAGGTGTGGCAATAATCAGGCCTGGGCATGGCTAGAGATATTGAATTCAAGTGTGATGAACCACTGGTAAGTTATGTTATAACAGGGGGCAATCACTTTGTGTATATTATTCATTTGGCTGACGCTTTTGTCCAAAGCGACTTCCAGGTACAGGAAACAATCAAGCATAAATTCAGACATGAC
>JBBIGC010000082.1:25294178-25310647 GCA_037576955.1 Lepidarchus adonis | reverse complement strand
TGATGTGTCTGGGAAGCTCATTCCACCAGTGAGGGAGAATGAAGGAGAAGAGTCTGGAGTGGTGTTTGACTCCTCTTAGGGGTGGAATCTCCAAACGCTGTTCCCTCGCTGATCTAAGGGATCTGGTGGGTGTGTAGGTGGGTGTGTAGGACATGTATATTTTTTTGAAAAATACATGTATATTTTGTTTTCATAAAAATAAATAATGGGCAGACTTAATTATATGACTTCATTTCCAACTTCATTTACCAAAAAATCCAGTTGTTTTTTGCATCACTTCTTTAAACATTACCAAATGACTTCAGAACTGTTTATGTTGAAAGCCGAAGTCTTTGAAACTAAAAGTTTCTTGCTTTTCCATGTGTAAGCTGAACGTTAAGCTGAAAAATGACTCATATTGCATCATCTCATGGTCTTTCATTTGGTGCCAGGTTGTTCTGCAGTGGCAGTGGTGATGTTTTTTATATGTGGGTAGGTGTATGACCCACACCTACTGAGAGACACAAACGCTACTCTAATTTTGGACTGGGTCAAACGTCAGTCCATAAAGCAAGAAAGAAGTTTTTCTTCTTGGTGTCAAAGACCTTTGTCCCTCTTTTAGCCCTATTGAACTCTTACCTAACTTCAGCATGAGTGCGAATAAACACTACAATATTCTAAGCAGTTGAAATGTCTGACAGCGTGTTGCCCTTTACATAACATTGCAAACTTAATACAGAGTACTCTACAATAAGTCTTTTCAAGGGCCCATATCTTTTATTTCTTGTCTGTGTATTTTTCCATGTTTGACATTGGTGTAGGTTTATACACTAACATGTATGATTCATTTTACATTACCATTTTCCTTTTAATATTATAATTAAGAATATTTATTTCAGGAAACAAATGTTTTATGATGACTTTACGATACTGATATATGCAAATGAGCTCTGTTCTGATTGGTTGTCTAGTGTTGTTCTTCAGTCACAAAACAGTCCAAGCTGAAACATTACTCACAACTTCAGCTTGGGCTAAGCTAACATGTTTATTTAGAATTGGAGGATATATGTAAATGTAGTAGTTTTTTGTGACATCACAAAAACAATAAATATAAAACAGGCATATATTGACTGCTTGCGCTGGATAGGAATTAATACATTGTGGAAGTAACATTATTTACTTCCTTAAAATCATTTCAAAGAAGGATGACCTGTTTGGTTTTCTATGATGGGGTCCCTTTAAACCGTTCTTTTCAATATACACCATGTAACTAATTATTCTGAATGATTCTGTGTAGTCTCATTAAAATGTTTAAAAGTTTATCAAATCCAAATCTCTTTTTCTCCCTACACACATAATGTAGCTAAATATGCTGCATCACATGACTGACGGTCTTTCACTCTTATCTCCAGTTGAAATCTTTCTGACGTACATTAAATAAAGTATTAAGTACATGGCTAAAGGACATGGCTGAGTGTTTCAGCAGCCTGATTAAAATTTTTGAGAGCACATATGAAATGATGAAATGATGAAATGATGATGACTCTGTGGGAGAGATATGCAGAATAAGGAGCCGTAGTCAGCATGGGTCATTTCAGCGGAGTAGCCTCAGGCTCCAGATGGCCCATTGGTGACCTTATCAAAAGCCTACATCAGCACTCTAAAACCTTATGTTACTTTGATAACTTTGACTTTGGTAGAGCCCCTTACATGCCACCTCTTAAGGTATAAAAGGCCACTAATATAATAAAGTCACAAAAGATTCATGAGAATCAAGCAGCACATATAAATTGCTGTGCAAAACTAAGCGAAAATTGAATATTTCTAATTAATACCCACCTCTGTGAACGGCTTTAATTGCTAAGAAAGAATATATACAAATAAATATGCTTTTTTAAAAATCTAGGTTTATATATAGTTAGAAATCATAAGTTTTCATTCAGTCACTTATTTGGAAGCTATGTACAGTTGTCACAAAGGTTTTATGATAAATAAATTATAGTTATTTTATTATATTTTTTAATGGAACAACACTAAAGATCTGACACTTTGATACAATGTAATGTAGTCAGTGTACAGCTTGTAAAACAGTGTAAATTTGATGTCCCCTCAAAATAACTCAACACACAGCTATTAATGTCTGAACCGCAGAAAACAAAGGTGAGTACACGCCTACGCAAAAAAGTCCAAATTGTGCCCAAATAGCCATTTACCCTCCCCAGTGTCATTTGACTCATTAGTGTTACAAGGTCTCCGATGTAAATGCGGATCAGGTGTGTTAAATTTGGTGTTATCACTTTCACACTCTCTCATAGTGGTCACTGGAAGTTCCACATGGCACCTCATTACAAAGAGCTTTCTGAGCATCTGAAAAAAATGTGTTGCTCTATATAAAGATGGTCTAGGCTATAAGAAGACTACCAACACCCTGAAACTGAGTTGTAGCACGGTGTCTAAGGGGAGTGGAAGAGGATTCCAGTGGCAACCTGTGAAGCTCTAGTAAACTCCATACCCAAGAGAGTTAAGACAGCGCTGGAATATAATGGTGGCCACACTAAATATTGACACTTTGGGCACAATTTGGACATTTTCTCTAGGGGGTGTACTCACTTTTGTTTTCAGCGGTTTAGACATTGATGGTTGTGCATTAAATGATTTTGAGGGGAGGTACAAGCTGTACACTGACTTTTTTACATCATATCAAATGTCATATATTTAGTGTTGTTCCATAAAAAAATATATAAAATAAAATATTTACAAAAAACTGTATATAACTATTATTCTTTCATTCATTCATTTTTCCATCCATTTTCTTTCTTTTTTCTTTTATTATTTTTTCTTTTTTTTTCATTTTCTTTCTTTTTTTTCTTGGTTTTTGTACACATGAAAATTCCTGTCTGCAGTTCCTGATTGTGAAATACAGATGTGATAGATAGACTAGTTCAAAATGACAAATGTTGTCAGAATGTTTTCCAAAATGTATTAATTTTCTTTGAATGTCTATTTTAAAATGTATTTGGAAAACCCAAAATATAATTGAACTAGTTTGTTTTCTAGGCTAAGACTTTTGTGCAATATTGTATTTGTGATTTGCTTCTGTGTGCATGCTGGGAACAGTTTTCTAGCTGAAAAGAAATGTGATCCACATTTATGGATGGGTCAAATTAATTTTCAATTCAATCTGAATGTGTCAATTAAACTATGTCAAGCTTGACCTGGTGCTACAATATTTGCCTGCACTGCAGTTCAAATACCATGGAGTGTTAACTTCCAAACTGCATTTGAAAGAACCGGGCCCAAACCTTCCCACACAGACACATTAGAGACTCTCTCGTGCTTTCTCTAATGAGAACTTGACCCCAGGTCTGGTGCAGTTCTCTCTCTCACTAAAGCCTATGCCGGTGGCTCTCATATAGACTCCTCTCCTAATGAGTTTGGAATGCACCCAGACTCAAGTCTCTTTCATCCTTATAGTGGGGCAAAGGGGCAGCTATTGAAGCAAAACCTCCACACACAAATACACACACACACACACACACACACTTGTGCATCTCCCTTTCCACCTTACCTGATCCAATTCTTTCTTCTGCCGCATTCTCTCAGCGTCAGCGTCCGCTATGATCTTCAGCAACTTGCGCTCCTCCACCTCCTGATTGTCAATGAACTGCTTAGTCTCATGGGCCTGCTGCTTCATCTTCTGAAGCTCGGCCTACAAAACGAACAAGGAGGGGGGACACTGGCATTTAGTAAGAGCTCCCCTCTAAAGAAAAAAAAAAAAAGAAAGAAAAGAAAAAAAGAAAGAAATCGAAAGGCTCTTTTTGCTGTAAGGGCACATACTCTCGCTCACTCTAGTTTCTTACAGTTACTCTTTATCCTTGCTTTATGGCATGCCAAAGGCAATTGTAGCAGGGCAGCTGGGAGCAACATCACTAAAACAGCAAAACGATCAAGAAGTATGTGTTTGAGACATTGCTCAATACAAGCTTCTACCCCAACAATGTATTTGCACCAAATCTGCTGTAAAAAAGAAAAGAAAAGAAAAGTAGGAAAGAGAGCGAGAGAGAGAGAAAGGAAGACAGTCAGGTAAATGGGAATTTGAGAGGAAAAAAAGAAAAAAGACAGCAAAAGACAAACAATAGAAGTGAAAGAGAAAGAGAGAGTGTGTGATATAAAGAAAAAGAGAAAGAGGGAAAGGTGAAGGTGGCAGAGGGAGATAAAGAGAGAAAGAAAATCATGAGAGAGAAGAAAGAGTATGAAAGAAAAAGAAGTGAGAGAAAGCAAAACAGAGAGACAGAGAAAGAAAAGCAGAAAAAGAGAGAGAGAAAGAGGAAGGGAGAAAGAGAGAGAGATTTTTGTGGGGCCACAGTGGAACAGCTGAAAGGCTAAAGGTGCTGATCAGTAGCCCGGTCAGGTGCACTCCATCTGGCTTCACTCCCAGAGCACTCCCCTAGGCCCTCGCCACCCCACCCATGTTAACATTGCAGCCAAATTGAGTGCGAACACAATGCCACCTTGTGTGACACGCCATCGATAAAGTCCACACCAAAATGGCGTCTTTCTCTCACCACCGCCAAAAAGGACAACCAGCAAACCCCACTGCATCAGACATCAGCCAACGTCTAACCTGACTGTGTTCACACCAAGCCATGAAAACACAGAGCCGGGCCATTTCCCTCTGCTTTTCAGTTTATTTTGTCACCACATTTTTTGGCATTTCCTGACATTGAAGGATGTGAAATAAAATCACTGAATTTAAATCCCATAATCAACATTTATGGCTTGGTACTGTACATGGGCATGAAGCGTATTGTTCTAAATGAAACAAGTTTACTGGAATTGTAAACTGTAAATAAACACAGAAGTGTTTGTAAGTGTTGAATTTACACAGCATGTCAATTGAATCAGGGATGTAAAGTCCTCAAACTCAATTTCCAGAAAATGTAATAAAACAAGAATCTTGAATATTTCAACGTGCAATACTTTTTTACCAGTGCTGTTTAGGGTTATTGCATATTATGTTTACATATATCTACCTATATATCACTAAAACCTTTATTTAACTGACAAAATACAAAAACAATTTTTGTATTTGAAAAGTTTTCAATGGCCAACTTAAATGTGGGTATTCAGAATTTGATTTCCACAATATATTCAGAAAGTTGGAATGGGCAAGTTCACCCCGAGTTACATACCTTTCCTTTAATTACAAATTTTAACCACTTTTTTATTATCTGGCAGGTCAATTTAATTTTTGGCCTACAGAAATTGTTATAAACTAATTTGTCCTAATAACAAGCTCAAAAATGACATGACCACACATTCCCACTGTGTTACGGTTCCTCTGAGATCAGTTCAAGAGATCATGATTTTCTCTTCCTATTTCAGATTGAATGTCTTACTGCTCTGGGAAATGTTTGTTTGATAATGGTTTTCCAAAATACTCCAAAGTGCATGAAGCTGTATTTATCATAGTAGCATGAAGTTTCCACATGCAATGCCTTCTGAGGGTTCAAAGGTTTTGCACATCTTAAGAATTGTAGATACACCCAAATTCTTCGATATCTTGCATTAAGAAATTGTCCTAAAGTAATAATAATTAAAAATGAATTGAAACAAACCTGATGGCAATCAAGAGCTATGTGTGTTTGTTGTTTGGTGAAGTTTTTAAAGCATTTTTGTGTTTTATGTACAATCTGCAGGTCATGTGTTTAATTTTATACTGCATTTCCATTACAGCAAACTTAATCACTTAATTAAATATGTAACTATGAAATTACATTTCAATCTTATAGCGAAGCAATATCAGTAATACTCAACCTCTATGTTTTAATGCAGCTCTAATGCATTTCTGTTAATCATTTAAACTGCAAGTACGCATGTGATAGGCCACAGTTCTTCACTCTACAATTCTTCACTCCTGCGGTAAAATTGGCTGCCAGGAATTAACATCATATCTAGCAATGTAACTTTGTAATGTATTACACAATCATATCATTTTATGATTTTTCCATATGTCAGTAATTGAACACACATGTGCATCACAGTATGCACTTGATAGAGAGACAAAGGTAAATGATAAATAAATAATAAAAACAGAATTCATTTGTTCTTCTGACTTCTGACAAGCAAAACCTGCAGGAAAAAATGGCCACGGACTGTCAATATACAAGATCAGTCAAAATGTTAAAACCATCTGCCTATTACTATTTAGTTTTATTTAGCAAATCCTTTCAGGCCTGTAAGTCCTCCATGGAACTGATAAGCACATCTGAAAGATGAAGATGCTCAACCAGACTGAAATCAGGGAAATCTGAAGGTTAGGTCAACACCTTAAACCCTTTCATGTTCAAACCATTCCTGAACAATGATTAAATTGTGGTATGGTGCATTATCACCCTGAAGAAACCAGTGCCAGAGAGGTGTGTTTTGTCTGCAGCAATGATTCGGTAGGATTTGTTCATTCATATATTTTCCAAACCACTAATCCATTTTGAGCCACAGCTGGAGCCGATAGCGGTTGACTACAGGCACAAGACCGGGTACACCCTGGACAAGACGTTTTATAAATCGCATTATACCTGGAATTTCCTATTTACCTAAATACATTTGTTTTCATATGGAGCCTTTATTGCAACCAACTGCACTGATTACATTTGGGAAAGCAGAAATTGCTGTAAATTGCCTTTTGATGTTGGCGTGTTCTCTCACAGTGTAAAGGAACTTAATGTACCTACTAGTCTTTTTTAATAATCCCATCAAAATCCACAGGTATAATTGAGCTTAGTGTTGGTTGTGATATCCCAGACCTAGAATACAATCGAACACAATTAGATTCTTCTTGTATTTTCTAAATAAGCGAACAATATAAATAAAACAAAATTAACAATTTTAATGCTAATTCTAAAATATACATGTCAGCTAATTCCCACTGGTAGCAAGGAACCCCATGGTCGTCAGTACCTGTATTTGTACTGGTTTCCTTAACATTGGACCCAATTCAGCACATCGCTCCAAAAGCACATATCTACGCAATTTAAATCGTCTTATGAGCCAATCATCATGGGCCAAACAATCTTCATGGTCCCTGAACACCCGTTCTCTTCTGATTCTGCCATTGGCATAATCTTCTAACAATGCCAGAGCATCCATTACGTTACATTAGGCAGACAATACTGTCACCTGTTTTCCCTCCTTGGATAACTACAACTGCATACCAGGAACATAACCTGCCATTTTGGGACATCATCTGTACCTCATCATAGTCACTTAGATCCTTAACTTTTTTCAAAACCATTGTAATGAGATAATAAATGTTACTCGGCTAACCTCTTTTAATGTCAATGATCAATGTTTATCAGCCATGATTCAGCAGACAGAAAACTCTGTAGTGTAGCCTGGGCCACAATTTCAAAGGCATGTCATGCATTATGATATTTTAACATGCTCTCCTTTTCAAATGATGACGTTGATGACTCATAACCCTGGCCCCAAAAGAACCATTAACATTTTGTCCTAGCATTCAGAGGTACAATCGAGAGACAATGACAAAGCAAAACACTCCTATTGAAATCAAACAAGCCATGCACACCATTTAAGAGTGGGAGAGCTCTGTTTTTAACAGGCCCTGTTTCTATTTTTGACATCCTGTGTCATATTAAAATTCTGCTTTAAATGCTGCAGTTAAGGCTGCTGCCTTTCATCAAAACATGGATAAACAAGCCAAAACCAGATAAAGGACATTACAGTTCAATGGCTAAACAGTTTTTTTTACTTTGTTAGTGTTTTAATGTGACTTGAGCTACTGATAATGCATGTAACATTGCTACTTAAATGTAAAAGTGGGAGATATAGTAGCTGAAATTCATAGTTTCATAGTGAAATTCATAGTGGGGGCAGTGGTGGCCTAGTGGTTAGGACTTTGCCCCTGAGATCTGAAGGTTGCAGGTTCAAGTCCCAACCCAGGCACCACTGAGGAACCCTTGAACAAGGTACCGTCCCCACTTCACTGCTCCCCGGGTGCTGTTGATAGCTGCCCGCTGCTCCACGTGTGCACATGTGATGGGTTAAATGCAGAGGACAAATTTCGTTGTGGTGTGCAGTGGTGTATTCACAATTATAAGGAAATCACTAATCACACACTAGTTTACAGTTTGACTTGCCAAGCAGACTTGACATTTGCAATTTAGACATCCTTATGTTTTGACTTATAGCTGACTAGATTACAACTATTGTTCTTAAGATGATGAATCAGTTCTTGTGTCTATCTCAAGGTATCTCACAGCAGATCAGCTGTATATAGCATGATAACACATATAAATATACATCATGCATTTGTTATCACTGGCAATAAGTGCAACTTCTATGGTTAATGGCAATGTGTCATAAATATGTCGGTGGTGAGGCGTTTGCTCTCACAAAGTTAGTGCTCCTGCCAAATCAACTTTAAAATGCCACTATCACACATCATACAGGGTTATACCACATTATGTCCCCCAACCTCCCAGGTTTCCTTCTCCTTCATCCAAGGCTGAACTTTTGGCGACAGTGGCTGAAGCATGTAATAAGATTTCAGAAGGATCGATGCTTCTCCCCACACTTTGCATAGCAATCAGCCGAACCTGGTCCGGGTCGAGGGCGGCTCTTCTCCTCCTATTATACATCTTCATGTTCTCTGCTGATTGGAATAGGTAGTCTATTCATTAGAATGCTAATGAATTCTTATGAAGTGGCCTAATTGTTTTGGAGGCTAACTATGGGGAGGTCATGGCTTATGCAGGTCCAACAATTGAGAAGCCTTCAGTGAGCACGGAGAGTTTCAACAGCCAAGGCTGCAGGTAATAGAATACGAAAAAGAACAACAGCCGTGTCTGCACCGCCACAGGGGGCTTTGAACAAGTAAACACTGATCGAGGTCTACAAAAGCTTGCTGTACAACAAGCTGATGTCTTTTATGAAGAGGTCAGTGCTACACTCGCTACACTGCTACACCTGCTGTATATCAGTCAGGTGCTGTACATCCATGGAGGAGCTGAATAGAAGCATTATAACACCTTTATAGCCTGTTTCACATGCCATCTCTTCATTTTGGTTGGTTATAGGATATTTTCAGCATCACATATAAAATTTGCTGGTTCCAACAATTCACGTAAGAGCAATACTGGCCGTTTATTTATATTAAATATAATGTAGTAAACTCGTGCATATTACACAAGCACAAGTGATTAGACTTTTCAACCACAGCACATACACAACAACACACACTAATAGAAATGCTGTTGTTTTGCAGTCGGTGCAGCTATCTGCTGTTGGCACACGAATATTTTCACATTTATAATTTATTAGTTTTGCTTTTATATTATTTCTCATTTCTTAATCTTTTGAAACTTTTCCTTTCTGTGTTTATCTGATAAGTGAAACATCTTATCTTATGCCCAGCACAGTTGTGAAAAATAATCACACCAGGCATCACCTGCTATATTCATCACAGACTTCTGACTGTACATTTAGGGAACCAAAGGTTCTATGCCTCAGAAGTTTGTGGAACATGTTGAGCACAACTTGCTGAGGGAGAATTCAAGACTTGAGTTCAAAATTCAAGCAGCGTGTTCAGACCCAAATAAAAAGGCATTAGCTGGTGTGTCCAAACTTTTGGCTGGTACTGTACGTATATTATCATTTTGTATGGCGGCACAGCTTGTAGGCTATTTGCCTTTCTGTGTTTTAATGAAAGTTATGTCAAAAAGTGAGAATATTTTACAGTTTCGACAATTGGGCATCACAAACGACATATGAGTCTTACCCACTGTAGTTAATATTCCATTTTTAACCGTGCGCTTAATTCTTTTGAGTATCCACGTGTGCTGTGAGCTCTCTGATTGCATAACACTTTCAAAAACAGAGTCTCCTTTCTTCTCCAACAGTTGCGCTCTCCTACTGATATCAAAGTGAGATAGATATAGATTGGAGTGGAGGAAAAAATAATGATGGATGGAGCCTTGTTGAAGTCATATGTGCACTACATGCCCCAGTTGTACACATGAAAGCTGTACATGAATAAGATATGGCATGCATTATCGCAACAAAACCTGGTCGGCTAAGCCAGCAGCACAGTAATGTATTTTGCTTTGATTTATTTTTTTTATTTCTCGTTCCATTCTCAAATATATTCTCGTTCGAGCTTGGCACTCCTGCAAACAAAGAAGATCTTTTTGCAGATACCTTTCCTCAGATGAACAACTTCTCCACAACAGAAGACACATGTGAGGACAGTCTTTGGCCGTAGGTGGATTTCAGAAGAATGCGTGAGATATGCTTCACCCCCTTCTGGCCAGAGCTAAAATTGCTTTACAGTCTTAAAAGGAGCATGTTTAGCAGGCAGACATTTTAGGGGAAATGTGTTGTGGTTATCTGCCTAAATCACCTGCTCTCTCTCAACTACACAGGTTTCAAATCATTTGTTTAAAAAAATGGCAGCCATGGCAGAATGAGAGAAAAGGGCCACTGAAGATAGAACAGAATAACCTTAATATCTAAGGAAGCTGTATAAATTTGAGAATTAAGGCTAATGTAACATGTAATTCATCTATGTCAGTGATGTGACTGACATTATAATAATTATTATCAATAATAATATTCAAGTTAATTTGTACTGCAAAAAGCCGAACAAGATCAAGAAATGGGCTAGTGGAGAAACAATAGTAGGCATAGTAATTTACATTAATGTTATTCAGTACTTACGTATAATACTATAAAATAAACCATTTAAAAACAAAACATTATCTAAAAATACTTTACATTTATAAATATAAGTTGTTCACTTTTAGTTGAGGACTTACTACAACAACTATAAGAGGATCAATAAATCAGCACAGCACTTAGTTTGGCTAGAAGTGTTCTAACTGTATGCAGTCCTTAGTACTTTGAAATTTAAGTCTTTAACATTAATAATTCACCATTTCAAGTTTCTTGTCACATGCAATTAAAAGTACAGTGTGCAATAAAAAGCTATGAGATTTTTTTTAGCTCTTTCACATTGCAAAATATCTGTAAGTAAATATTACAATAATCATTCAAGAGGAATTAATAATTAAACAAACTGAAAACAGCAGCAGCATATAAACAAACCATTTAGGCAGCTTTCCATGTCCTCATCAAGAGCCTGCAGGTGTATGCAATACGAAAAAAATATTTTCCATGATATGGGCTATTTAACATATTTTTAACATAAATAATTAAACACCATGCTGGTTAGCCTATGTAAAATGAAAGTACAATTTTAAAGATATTTTATGCATCAGCATGTACAGAGTGGCAATATATTTTGGTGCACTTGGTCACTAACAAAGGAAGTGCAGTGTTCACTTAAGCCAGGTGAATATAAGAATATATAAGCTTCATAAAATGAATATTTTATCTTTTACAGCACCCTTCACAATTATTGGCACCCATTGGTAAGATGTGTCAAAAGCCATGAAACATAATCTCACACTGATTTTTTTTTTTAGAAAAATCTGACATTTAACTCAAGTGAATTAAAAAAACAAAATCAATCACTTAGAAATATTTTTTATATATAAAATCAAGTGTGCCACAATTATTGGCATCTCTAACAATTTGTATAAAAAATGTTGTTGAAGCATTTTTGTCATTTCTAGTTTAGTTTTTTAAATGAAAATCATTTTAATTAATCATTAAGTACTTCTTGTTTCCCTGTTTTTTCTCTTAGCTACTTAGCTTCAACATAAGAAAGACAAAGGAAGTCAGAGTAATAATAAAAATGTTACGAACAAGTCTGGACAAGGACACAAATTTATCTTGCCACCTTGCGGACAATGGTAAAACAAATTTTAAAAATCCTCCAAATCCAAAAAGAACTGCACCAAAAAGTGGTATCTTGGGGGTCACTAAGTCTCTTTGATAACACCTCAAGATATCACCTTGAGTTTGCTAAGCAGTAACTGGGAATTCAACTGGGACCATGTGTTTTGGTCAGATGAACACACCACAGCACACCACAATGAAATGTGACCTCTGCATTTAACCCATCTCACTGGGGACGGTACCTTGCTCAATGGTTACCACAGTGGTGGGATTTGAACCTGCAACCTACTGATCCCAGGGGTCCCTCACCATTAGGCCACCAAGTGGTGGCCCCCCAAGACTCCAATCCAGATTTTTAAGTCAATAATTGTGGCACACATGTAAAAATATATATATATTTCTTAATGTTGGATTTTTTTTCCCAATGCGTAAATGAACTTCAATTAAATGTTGGATTTTTCTCTTTTTTGTGTTGTAAGCCTATATTTTTAGGGGAAAATAACTTATTTACTTATTTAGCTTTTGTTCAAAGCAACTTCCAGCTGCAGGAACAGTTATGGAGGACAATGTACTTCAGAAAAGGTGATCAGATTTTCATGGTGTATTTTACTTAAATCACGTGTATACTTTACACTTAATTTAGTTAACATGAAATATTAAATAAAAATTCATTTAAAACTTTTTAGTCTTTGAAGCAACCTTTCTCACAAAACCACTAACAATGGACTGGGTCACTTTTAGGGCAACGTGCCATTCGGGCATGAGGTAGTAAAGTTGAGCGTCATATTCTGACAATGACATTTTCTGACAGGACAGGGGGAAATTAAACAACGAAAAAGGGGTCCCCAGACAGGAGGATATGACAGGCCCTTCCACACTAACGTAAATGAACCCAGATTTGTCTGCGTTTACTGAAGACTGGTATTGACTTTCCGTCAGATGCACAATACCCTGACAGTCCCTTAAATGTTAGGAGTGTGGCTGGTGGAGTGCAGTCAACAATTGAATGGGATTGGAACTGCAGGGGTGCAAATGGTTTGACTTCAATATTGGTCCCACATGAGCCTGACCTTCAAAAGAGGGATGGGTATTTTAATCTTTTTTTTCCAAATTCACAATAAATAGAGCATTCACACAGCCCAGTAACAAGATATCAAATGTATAACAAAGAAGATTTAACATTTATTGCGTTTAACTTGTAGTCAGCCAGGCAGAAAGATAAGACAAATTTGTTCCTCATCTGGGATACCTTGGTCTCCAAAAAAAAAGTCAGCAACCACTAGACAAAGTCCCTGATAAAATATTATAAATTACATATTCAGCAAAAAACCTCTAAGAAGAACAGTAAAATATTTATTGTGAAATTCAGAATTCCTTGCAATGTCCTCATTTTTTAATGGCAGAACGCACTTGAACTAGCATGAGCTCTGCAAGTTTGGTAAAAGTCTCTGATAGGAATATCACTTTTAACACAAGTTTCAACAAAAGCAATTGAAATTTCCTCACCATTCACATCACATCGAGTGAACAAGGCACAACAGCACCTCTTCTCCCTCAAATAGCTGAGAACAATTCACACATGCACTGCAGAGAAAATCCTGCCTGAAACAGGGACTGCACTGCACACAAGCAAACAGCTCAGCAGATAACTGCTCTAAGCAAGACTTAGAGGATTATAAAGGGATGATGCATTTAAAATTTACTATAACTTGTGTATATTTAGAGTCCAAGCAGTGATAGCTGTGGGAACCCTATTGCTTTTTTTTATCATTATCGTTATTGTTATTGTTATTATTTTTATTATTCTTCACTATGCAAAAATCAGACCACAGCCTAAACCATTGAAGGACTGGCACATGTCAACCACTAGCTAGCGCTACTAGAAACCCATATACGTTTTAGCTCATATCTCCTGAACCATGCGGGATTAATTCAAAATTATTTTCCCCCAGCTTCCCCCTGAATCTAATAGGCCTGCCAAATTTTGTAAAACCCAATGTCAAAGCAAAATAAACTCCTCGTAGATTTGAACTTTGGCATACTTCATCCACGCTCTGTGTAGGCAAAAAGTAAGGAATTTTGATCTGATAAACTTAAAGCTGTATTAATCAATGTTGTAGTCTTAACCTGTAATTATTATTTATATAAATTAATTAATTATATAAGGTTGAAATCTTCTCAGTAAAACATCCAAACATAACCAATCTTGGTACACTTCATGGCCACTCCAAACTTTGGACACCTACAAAGAAGGCTGCACTTTGCTCCATAGATATGGGGACTATAACTGAAACATGTCAATATCTAAAGATAAGCATCTACAATTTGGTATACAGTGGGGTAAAAAAGGATTTGGCATCCACCGATACTATGGAGAGAGTTTAGTTTCAATATTATCAAATGAATATCACACCATTCACGAATATATGTCTTGACTCAAAAACAAATGTAACAAGATTCACATAAATAATTCATGACTTACAAATAAATGTAACAACATTTACAAAAGCATTTGTCAACTCCAAAAAAATGTTATGTGATGCACAAATGTCAGTCCAGTTATATTTATTCACAAACCAATAAACCTGCATTTACAAACCACTGTATATATTTGTGAATCCCCTACATTTATTTGTGGAATTTTGAGAACTCCCTGACAGCGCTGCATGCACAAATGTGTTTTTTCAAAAGGTAGCCTATCATATGTCTCCAAAGTTTACAGCCAATCATATCAACTGAAGTTCGAGATAGGGATTAAATGTTGACTACATTGCTCTACAATTCGCGCATTGTAGTGCTCTCTTGCAGGGAATTAATTGTATGTTTGACCAGAGAGCGTTCACGTTTGATTCAGTCAACACCACACAAAAATGGTTGGGAATGGTGGTTCAACAACTGTAAGTATAACTTGTTCAACTTATAAAAGTTATACTTACAGTTGATGAACCGCCATTCCCAGCCTTTTTCGCATTTTCTGCAAGAGAGCACTACAATGTGCGAATGTAGTGTGTAATAAGTGGGTGTTTATAAAATGTTATAAAATGACTCCTTGCATCTTTCATCCAGTGCTGCACTTATGTTTTTGTATTGTTTTTTATTCTAGGTCATGGGAAAAGAAATGTCAAAGGATCTGTGAGAAAAGGTAGTTGAACTATAAAACAGAAAAGGGATATAAGAAAATATTAAAGGAATTGAGAATGCCAGTCAGCAGTGTTCAAAATGGATGCAAAGACAAAACAACAATAACTTCAAATGAAATACAGGATGCACAATAAGGAGGCACTTCAAGAAAGATGGGCTGCATGGTCAAGTTGCCAGAATAAAGCCATTACTACACAAATGCCACAAAGTATCCCACTTACAATATGTCAAACAGCACAGACACAAACCTCAAATCTTCTGGCACAAAGTAATTTGGAGTGATGAGACTAATGTCTATACTCTGTTATTCTGGTGTAGCCCAAGAGGAGTAGTAAAAGCTGTGTAGTGTCTGTCAGACTCATGCAGCGGCATGTTATAAAACCCAGAGGTCAAATCCATTGTACTGAAAAATACATTATCCCCAAGGACCAAAAGACAGTCAGCTTGATGTGACGGTCAGTACAGATGCGCAAACCACCATCCCTTTTCCATACCATAACCAAGGGTGAGGTGTACTCATTTACTGATTTGCTGATAATGTTCTTTATCACCATCTCAGACAGAACTTCCCTGAGTTTGCAATAATGTGCAGACGGAATACGCCTATAAGGCAGCCTGAATGGCCTCTCATCAGACAGCCAAATGAGGTGTAAAAACTACTTGGCTTCCCCACAATCTAAATTTTCCCTTAAAAACACATCCTGATACATCAAAATAAGGTTTGCCATTTTCCTTTTCCATCCATGTGATACTTCACAAGCATCAAGATCAATGTTAAGCCACTATCCTCCATAGCACGTCTGTAGTCAGGGTGTTCACAAGAGGAGTTACTTTCAAAACAGAGAAGGGTCCATTAGACTGTTGCATCGCTGGCAGATCTTCCAGAGCTAAGCATGGAAACATCAGCCAGCTTGGCGTTACAACACAAAGTCAAAGGGTTCTGGAAAGAATTCAAAATCTTTATTGCGATCCACAATTTAAAGTGAAAATTTGTCATTGTGAACACACAGTGCACCACATTGAAATGTGACCTCTAGATTTTACCCATCACACATGGAGCAGCAGACAGCTATCAACAAATTGGTGTCTGGGCTGGGACTTGAACCTGCAAACTTCTGATCACAGGGGCAAAGTCCTAACCACTAGACCACCACTGCCCCCTATCACCCCACATGGGAGTCACAACATGGCCCAAAATGACATTCTAGGAAGTAGATAGAGAAGCTGTAGGCTCCACTACCAAGAACCAACATTTCCAGCATTGGTTCCCACTAAGGGGAATGCCAGTTCCCACTAGACTAGACTCAGCCACCTCACTGAGTGTACATGGCATACTGTCTGAATCAAGCATGCCCTTTAAAACACACATACCACTGACCGTTACAAGAGTATAAAACAACTCACTGGCACACTCTACACTCAGAGACCCTAAAGTTACAATTGATCAGAAGGTGTAACGTGCTGGCGAGGGCCCAGCACGGATATTTAAATTTGAACCCAGATGCAGAGGGGGCCAGTAAATAAACAAA
>JBBIGC010000082.1:25278422-25294078 GCA_037576955.1 Lepidarchus adonis | reverse complement strand
ATAGATAGATAGATAGATAGATAGATAGATAGATAGATAGATAGATAGATAGATAGATAGATAGATAGATAGACACACAGACAGTGAATAACATTTAACATTAAATATATACAGCTGAACCAAGGCTGAACCTACAACCTTTTTCCATTTGTTCTGATGTTAAGGAATAAAAAAACATGACAGAAATGTGAAGGTACTTTTCTTTACATGACACACCACACTATACTACCTTTCAAATATAACATCAAATGAAAATGTTGAATTTGCACTTTTGGCAGACTTTCTTGACTTATTTCAATTCCAAAGACTTTCCAACATTTCTGCAGTATTTCATCACTACAAACAAAGTCATTCGGAGTGGTTTGGTGTGAAATGCTCTGTTCATAGTATAGAGACACATCCAGGGTGACAAAAAATATGCCCCAAGGAAAACTTTTTTAGTTCTATTTATCCATTATATCCTTGCTGCATGTAAAACCTAAAAATAAGTGGTTTAACTAGTCATTTAGGATAGAGTTTTCCCTATTTTAATACACCCATTGGGACATTTATTGGGAGCAGGGAAATTTCACAAGAAAATCTTGAATTACTTATTTATATGTGAGTTTATAGGTCGATTTAGTTATGCAAATATTTTTTTCAAATGAATGGAACTCCCTTTGAAGTACGAATTCACTAAATATTGATTCTGTAAGTGTAGCCTGATATGGGCTAAATATATACAGTAGTCAATTAAGTATTTCATGAATTTGTTTAAGCTAGCTCTAACCAAATTATTCTCTTCTTCTTTATGATCATTTCCATCTACAACATGTACATCTAAAGTGATGTTCTATAAAGTGCACAAACACAAAGTCAGTGGTATGACCGTGTACCTGGGCCTCAATGAAGCTCTTGCTGTAAAAGTTGCGGTCAGCACGGATAGCCTCGTAAAGGTTCTGTTGCTGCTTCAGCCTGGTCTCCGCTTCAGCGATTTTCTTCTTATACTCAAATATCTGCATCTCCCACACTTTAACATCCTCCATATGAAGCAACACCTAGAAAGAGACAAACATGCTCAGTGTCATTTATTGTCATGCTAGTATATCCTAGATAAATAGTCTAATGAATGCAAAAAATCTCTGAAAAATGCTGCATTCACTGGCAGAATGCATGAGAAACTGTGCTGAAAAAATGCTGATTAGCAAATTGTTGGAATAGAGCTAGTGATGGCAAAAAAATCCTAGCTAAGTGTGCATTGTACTGTAATAAATTGAAATAAACAAGCACTACAGCTCAAAAGTTCTTCATTTCTATTTCACGTTATATGGTACACAATAGCAGCTGATGCAGATACTGTAATTTAGACAACATAAGCTACAGCAAATATAATGTAATGACCAGTTTAGAGTGATTTGATGTCAAGTTATCAGTCTCAAAATGTGATTGAAATACTTGTAAAATGAAAGGCAACATGGCCATTTTTTAAATTATAATTCCATCTAATAATTTCAGAATCAGCTATGTTCATTGTTGTGGACACAACTAACATATAATTCTAATATTCATTGTCCAAAGCACTTTCAGCCATTTTGGGTCGTGAGAAAGCTGGAGTCAATCCCATCTCACTATTAGCACAGAACAGGGCACACCCTGGTAAGGAGGCCAACCAATCGTAGGGCAACACAAATACCAGTCACAAATACTCACAACTATAGGCAATTTAGAGCAGCCTATCAGCCTAAACAGCAAGTCTTCATACAGGGGGAGGGCACTACAGCAGGACCTATATATTGTAATAATTTTATATAAATATATTCCCTGCCACCACAATATAACAATCTTCATAAATCACTTCTTTGCTTCCAAATGCAATGAATAACTGAACAATTTAATAAAGCAGATACTATAAATTACTTCAGCGTTAATTAACAATTTTTGGGTTAAGATAAGATCATCCTTTATTGTCCCACAAGTGGGAAATTTGAAATAACAGTTGCTGTCATTAAAAAAACTTCACATTTTGTGAACATCTTGTGATGCTCAACAGAAATTATTAAATATTCTGAGATTATAATCTCATTACACTGTTCTGCATTAAAAGAGATACTGTACTATTGAACAGGTGTGGGTCTTTGTGCATTTTGTGTGTGCACTGTAAATAAATACTATATAAACAGTTCAATGTAATGTTTTAAATATTAAACATATTAACACAATATTTAATTAAACTTAAAATTGCAAAGACATCTTGAGGTCAGTGGTGAAGTGCAGTAAGTTAATTTAAGCTGCCAACTTTTTTTGACAGATAATTTTTTGTATGAACTACATAATTAACAGGTCGATATAAGATAAATAGTTTGAGCTTAAAAATGGAAGCGTTAGTGAAGTGGAGTTGTGCCACAAATAAGGAGAAAGATGCATTCTGACAAATCCTAAACTTGATAAACATTCCAAATCATTATTTTCATTTTCTTCCCTCCTGCAGACAACATACACCTTGCCGTGCTATGTGACCATACTGCAGTTGATTTGGGTCGGGTGGCTGACAAATCTGAGAGAACTTGTTCACTTGTTCCGCAGCAAGAAACCTGCACTGTTTCAATGGAGCCTGATTGAAACATCAGCTGAGTTTTTTTTCTTCCTTGCTCCCTCCCTGCATCACTGGCTTTGTCAATGGCAGATATTATGCATCAAATTAAAAGCTGAATAGAAACAGAATTACATGGATTTGCTGTGTTAAGACTGCTATAGCATACGCAGATGCTAATCCAATCAAAGGGTTAAATCCAAAAGTCAGGGCAAAAAGAATCTATGCAGAGAAGGAGGTGGGGCTGAGAGTATATCTGTATTAGCTTTTTCATCAAAGAGGCACTCATTGGCGAAAATGTTGGTGCTTAAGCAGTGAAAGACACTTGTGTATAAAGATGGTATCAGTAACACGTCCTAAGACAAGGATCAATGTAAGAGAAATGGATCTCTACTTCCTCAGTTAGTATTTAGTTAGTAAGGAGGGGGGGTTATAATGCATTAATCAATAAATGAATTCAGACACTTCATCATCAGCCTTATTCAGTATTCACCAGTTGCAAAAACAGGCCAATATTAATTGCATGAGAGACAGTGAAGTTGTTTTTTATTCTTATCTGTACACCGTTAAGGGTTTTATTTTTTAAGTCAAAAATGATGTTTGCCGATACACATACTTAATTCTTGGTCCATAACTGCAGTAGCCTACAATAACTATGTATGGTGAGAATTTGTTTTTTACTATACAGAGTCACTAGTTTTATATCTGCAACAATTACTAAAAATAAGTGAATTATGGGAGATAGTAGTGGCCTAAAATTCACCCTTGAATTTAATGGTTCAGAAATTTGTGTGTATCTGTGTATTAAGATGCCAAAACATAGTAAAAGACAGAATAAGCAAATAAATATGTGTTTAAAAATTCCATTAATATCCCATACCAAAAGATGGCATTTAAAAGGAGGCATCTGTGTTTAAAGATCTGATCAGTTAAACATACTAAAAGATAAAATTGGTGAATAGGTATCTGTTTCAGGATTTGAAGATGAAATCAGTTATTTCAAACTGATTAGAATTCTCATCCTTAGCTGTGATGAGTGACCCTAATATTAAAACAATGTTTTCAGAGTACAGAACATCAAGGAGCTATGAGAGATAATAGCCCAGTATTGAAGCACTCGTGTTTTATATTCGACTTCTAAACCTGTTTAGCAACTAACATAGCTCAAGGCCTCCGCCTTTAAAAGAAAGGCATGACATGAATACTGAAGTGTGTGTGAGAGAGTGTGTGTGAGATTGAGAACAGCAAAAGAAAAATCAATGTTTAATATTTCCCAACTATGTCAAGGGACAGTCAAGTGTCTATATCCCAGCTGAATAATGGCCATTATTATATATTAGTGCCATTCAAAGGCAATTGATCTCCCCAACATCAGACAGCCATCATCATTTAGCTGCCACATTAATGGCAGATGCTACTAATCTCAATTCAACATCAATTTCCCACATTTCTGCTAATGTGGAAGCAACATAACCTGAATGGTATGTTACTGAATGCTGCTAACATTCCTAACAGCAAATAAATAAGGGCATGTCAGATTTTCCATTAGCTTGGTAGTATAGCTAATGCTAAAGCGTTTTTCCAAGTCTTTAAGAGCTTTGGAAACTAGTAAGAAAGTCCAAGATAAACCAGATAAACAATGATTTATAGCCAATCCAAGTTCCTCCTTATTGACATGAATGACAACCAAATAGGCACGACTGCTTAACAATTTACTCTTTAGCTGCCACAATTCTCCAGATGAATTAAAAAACAGGTTACGGAGTAAAAAAGGTCAGCATGATGCTTATTGTTTAAGAATGCTACATGCATCTATCAGAGCAGAATCGAATTATTGACCTTCTTTTGTGCTTGTGAGGGCATTTTTACACTCTCTTTTGGGCTGCAGGAAATGCCTTTTGCATCTTTAAAAGAGAGAAGAACTGGAGCTAAGGAAGCTGTCGGAATCATTAGCTAAGAGAAACGATTTTACAACACTGCGGGCTTGTTTCTGTTCACCACTGGGTGTTTTCACAGCAAATTAGCAAGCCTCCTGCTCAGGGAGCTCCCTGTAAAGGGCTAATGTGAGTTGAAAGAGCAAACTGAGAGAGAAAACGGCAGAAAGGTTTGGAGGCTAACTGCTATGGCATGGCACATGCAGGAAATGCCATGTACTCTGATTTAGCCAGGGCCCAGCTATGAATTTTAAAAATGTGGTGATAGTAGAATTTTCAACCAAACCCAATGTTGCAGGTACATAAAATAAAAAAACAAAATTAAGTAAAAACAACTAAAAAAAAAAAACTCACACAGAGCAGTCAAGTAGGCGCCTAGACGTAGCCGTGACATCCCGGAAAAAATACATTTTACAGAAAATTTTATGTTTTGAAAAGTTTTTTTTCTTCAATTGTTTAGTTGTATTACATTAAAATAAAAATAAAAAATATCCAAATATCTAAGAATGTATTTAAGGTGTTTAGACAGGCAGTAAGTGTTTATACTGTATTTTTTATTTATTTCAAATCACTAAAATTAGAATCAATACAAATTTCCAGAGTTCTCCTAGTGGAAGCCTGGAATTATTTGTAGTGACCATCAAATCCCTGGTTTGGGCTCAATCAGTGTTTAAATCAAGTGCTGCTGCTGGGAGAGTTTCATACATTTGTTCAATGGCTGGAGGTGCTGAGGGGGAATCACCAAACCTGCTCTGTTCTAGCACCTCCCAACACATATCAACACATTTCTTTTATTTTACTTCTTTTTGTTTGTTTGCATTTATTCTAATGGTAACTTCTGGTTTTGCTACAGAAAGACACTCACAGATAAATAGGAACAAACAATTTTCACTAAAGACTTCTGCACAGTACTGTATGTACAGTATAGTATCAAGGAGTAACTTCAAAAAAGCATATCAGTGTAATAAGTAGTAATTTTAGCAGCAGTGATAGGAGAAGCATTTGAAATTGAATGTGAACATGAATACTTTTTTTCATAGTGTAATATTTTGATATGCAAGTTGCTGCATTGGTTCTGTTCAGTAGGAGCATTAAGCAGCTACTCTGAAAAAAACATCTAAACATTCAATGGCTGATCCTGTCTGTGTGGAATACATTATCTAGCCACACCAAACTAATTAATTAGCTTTATAGATCACATTCTGTGAACATTCCTAATGAAAAAAAACCTGTTCACACACACTGCTCATTACAGTCCAGTTTTTTTGCTCCTTATCTAAGGTTTTCCCATCAAAGATATTTCATATTGTTTTACTTATAACTTGTTGCTGCAGTTCTTTACATTTTTATAATAATTATTCAATTGTTTGTTGATTTATTTATACACATAATACTTTATGGCAGCCCATGTGTATTTACCTTGTGTGTAAGCTCGCTGGCCTCATTGATGTATCTGTCGCGGTCCTTTTCCAGCTGGAATATGATTTTGCGTTGTTTCTGTGCCTCATCTCTGTAGGTCAGAATTTCCTGATCTAAAGTTTTCTTCGTTTGCTCGTGCAGCTTCACCAAATCCAACTGCTTCTCTGTGGCATTGGCTGCCTTGATTATGTTCTAAATAAACACACACATACACACACACAAAGCAAAAGAAAAGATTAGATGCTACCTTGTAAACATATCTATCCTAAGTGATTAAAATGAATGCATTATACGCACACCTCTTTTTGGAAGAAAAACAAAAATAAACAAGCCTTGTAAACAACAAACAAAGCCAAGAAAGTACAAACCATGCGTCCTGTCAGTGCTCTAATCTCAAAAGATAAAGTGAAATTGGCCACTTTGCTGGAATGAAAGGGTTATTTTCAACTGTAATGCATCAGGGTAAAGTAGATGAAAGGATGCAGTCTCAAGGGTAGCGCCAATTTCAGGAGCCATGTATGCATGCCAATGTGTTTGTGTGTCTGGGTACTAGGCACATTGAGGGGACCAACTGTTACCAGGACGACGGACAACGTACATGTTGACTCTGAAGGGTTAGTCACCAATAAGAACAATACTTTTGTACCAAAGCAGAGCTTTTATTTGGAAAAAATACAAAGGCATAACTATTTAATTTTGGTTCCTGAGGTTAAGATTAGGGTCAGTCGTTCAGGAGTCAGTGGAAACACCCCACATAGGCAGAAATACAAACTTGTTTATGTGTGCATGTGTGGGGGGCAGCATATTCCCAGTGCAATTAAATATGAATGGCCACTCATCTCCATATCCACAACAATACTGCAATATTCAGGAGATCAGCGGCAGAGGAAGCTACCTTCTCATCTGATTGTGAAACGCACCTCAGCTTCATAACTGTTTAGAGGGCAGTTTCATCTCTGACTCTGTCTAACGACTCATTGAAATTTAAGCTAGGGTCAGTAACTCTGGTTTCTAATGCATTGCACTTCTCGAGCTAGGTTTCTGTTCGCAGACTCGACACCACCAAGCAGATTTGTTTTTCGCCTTTGCCTGATCTGCTCTGCATTCAGATGCCCTACTGGTATTTCATTGTTTTCTGAATTGGTTGGTAGCTATAGAAAAGTTTTGGCTGAATCTGATTATAATACATACATGCATGTCTCCTGCATAGTTTGACGCAACACTGACTGTAAAAATAAACAAGAAACTTCATTTCCTGAGATTGCGGACAGCAATGAGTGTATTCATGCAGAATTGGCAGATTCATTAGTTTTGTAGAATTTTATTGTAGCTCTATTTAGATCCACCTGCTCCATCCATTCTGATGCTCTTGAAGACCTTATGAACTGAATCAGATCAAGTTTGTGAATATTATATCTGATCATGAATTTATTGAAAAACAAACACGTGTGGCAAAAGTAAATAAACCTGTGCTTGTGGTACGGTCTTATGCAAAGGTTTGGTAACAGATTTGGGTAATCTAGGATTGTTAATAAAAACATACCACCTTCATCAAGGCAGCTAGCGATTTTAGCATTTCCTGTGAAGCTCTTTCATTATTGCAGATTAACATGATTTATTTTTCTTTATCGCTGCCAAACAGTTAATATACTCAAACAATCAGGTGTAAATCTCACAATCCATTCCTGGCTGGGGATCTTCTCAAGTCACCTCCTTGAACCCTAGGCTTATCATTTATCCGATCTTCTACAGCAAATCTACTAGGTTGTGTAGGATTGTTGTGATGTCTCTGCAATGCCCTCAAACATTCTTTCCAACACCAAGTGTCAACATTTGCCTGTTCATGGTCATTAGAAAATTTTGAGTAAGTGTGATGCTAACTATAGGTATACTTGGGTTTTTATTTTAATAAGCCATCTTTAATTACAGTCATCATTATACTTTAATGAATCTATTTTTAAAAGAATGTTAGAATCATTTATCAGATACAGCTGGTTACAATAATAACTGTCTTGTGTTGATCTGATTAAATAAAAAAAAACTGATTAAAACTATATTGTTGATTTTGGTACATTTTATACACCAGAGGCAATCTAAACAATGGAAATTACATTATCATTATTATTATTATTATTATTATTATTATTATTATTATTATTATTATTATTATTATTATTATTACTATTATTACTATTATTATTATTAGCCAGGACATATTAAAAACTGTGAGTTATGTAGTTATTATGAAAGGTGGGAGCTGAAGTGCAGGCCCATGTGTACCTTATTGAGGATATCTTTCTCCCTGACCAGTTCATCTATCTTCTTCTTGTCGTTCTCAGTCTGCTTTTTCGCCATCTCCATTTCTGGAAAAACAAGAAAGTCGAATGTTTTAATATTTCTTCCTCCCTCCTTCACCACCCCTCCAAGCGGGATCTACTGCTGATCTCCGCATTTCTTTTGAAAAGCTTCCGCTAATAAGACTGTTTTTAGAAGCACTTCATGCAAGCGTATGAGAGGCCAACATGAAATAATTACACAACTCAAAAAGCCCTTTATTTTTCTTGACTGGGGGCCAGGGGCTGCGAAACAAAAGAATGAAGGAAGGACAGAGTAAAGAGAAAAAGGGAGAAAGAATGAGAACATTACCTAACATAAACTATAGGACAAGCTGATTTTTTTAAAAGGGTGTTTTGACATAAAGTCAGTGTTGGTGAAGCCTTACATTATAAATTCTTACATTATAAAAACTTACAAGTAATAACTTGAATAATATAAGCTGAGAGGATGCCAACTTACCCCTGGAAGTATAGTTGACTACAAAAATAAAGGCAGTCTAGACACTAACCTTAGTGAAAATAAAAAGTTTTTGTAGAAGACTTACATATTTATAGCAATAACAAATGCATGGTGTAATCCCACATGAATTATTTCTCATGCATAGCCTAACCAAGAAAATTCAGTTGAAAATAGAGATTCTAACATTTCTATCTACTCCACATTTGTGTTTTAAGCAGGACAGAGGAAGTTAGTATGTTTAGTATTCAACACTGACTTGACAATTTGCTTCTTTAGGAAACAATTCAGTGAACAATCAAATGGCAGATTTGACCAAGATACAGTCTGATTATTCTGAAATTATTTAAGCTTGATTTACAAAATAGAGGAACAAATGAAAATTCAAGGGACAAACATTCTTACATAATTTTTTGCTTTTTCTGCATAAATGACCTATGACATCAGATTTTTTAAACAGGTCCTAAAAGTAGATTTTTTACTGGTGGTTTTATAACCTTTCCCATTTTGATGAGCATCAACCACACTTTTTCTGTGGCCCTCATAAGTCCCCCTTGTTCATGCCATCATGAACTTCTAAAAGTGTGTTGTGAAGATCAGATTTTGAGAGATTCCTATATAAATAAAACAGGGTTCCCTGCTGATTGAAAACATCCGACTCTAGTTTTTAAATAACTGTTAACCCTAGAGGTTCACATACTTTTGCCACTAATAGCTATGTAATATAAGATCATTTTCCTGAAAACATAAATGGCCAAGCATTATATTTTTGTGTTTTGTTTATCTATGTTCTCTTTATCCACTTTTAGGAGTGAAAATCTGATGATGTTTTAGGTAGAAAATTCTAAACATTCTAAAGAATTTACAAACTTTCAAGCACCACTGTGAAGAACCTTAGAAACAATACTAAAATGCATACAATGAAAACAATAAACAAATTTTCATTTTTAATGTATAAAAAAGTGCAAACTTTAGGGAAAAGTTAGGGATATATGGCTTTCAGGTGAAATTTATGGAAAACGTAAAAGGTTCAAACTACAGTGATATTATATCATGAAAGTAGGGCCTTTAAGTAGAAGTATGCAATGGTGATCTCCTCATCTCAAACTATTTATTGAAACAAAAGCCAACAACAATGGTGAGTAAACCACAACAAAAAATGTCAATGTCTCAATGATGTGTCATTTGCCCTTGAGCATCAATTACAACTTGACAACGACGTCTCATGCTGTTGACTTATAAGTCGACTTATTGCTGCTGAGGCATCTCGCTCTTTTTGAAAGGCCCTCAGGTCTCTACACGAGCCTCTACATGGCGAATCAGCTGATCTCATAGGTTTTCTATGGAATTCAGGTCTGGAGAAAGTGCAGCTAATCCAATCGAGTTACCACAGTCTCCAGCAGCCGTTCCCTAATGATGCGACCTCGATTCGCTGGAGCATTGTCGTCCATCTCTTCTTCACCTCCCTTCCAAAATCCCCATTACTCAGGACTGTTGAACCCAACTCCTCCACCTTTGCCATTTCTTCTCCCTACATCCTAACCACTCCGCTGTCCTCCCTTTCATTCACACTCATGCATTCTTTCTTAGATCTGCTCTATTTCATCCCTCTCATCTCTAAAGCATACCTCCACCTCTCCAGGGTTTCTT
Organism: Lepidarchus adonis; assembly: GCA_037576955.1. Taxonomy (NCBI): domain Eukaryota; kingdom Metazoa; phylum Chordata; class Actinopteri; order Characiformes; family Lepidarchidae; genus Lepidarchus; species Lepidarchus adonis. The sequence continues at coordinate 25,283,713 of JBBIGC010000082.1, read as the reverse complement.
CCAGCAGTTTTCTATCATTTTTATCAGTTTCTATCAGTTTTACTACATATCACAATGTCAATTCTGCAATACTGTTTAAAAATTTACTGTAATGTAAATTGGTGTTCTAAGGGTTAAGAAAGTGAGAATTAGGCAGTAGGTGAAGCTTAGGTGAAGCTGGGGCTCTGGGAAAACCCTTTGAACCTTGCAGATATCTTTAGATATATGTTAGACTGGATCCTGAAATTCTTTCCAGTTACCAGAGAAAGAAAGAACCTGTACGGTTCATGTTGGGGAAAAGGAAATACTGCAGAAGCATTTCAGTGTGACAGAGCCTAAGGGATGATAAAGAAATCCACCAGTGCTCTTACACTCAACCCATAAAAAGACCTCCAAACAATGACTCTGGGTGACCTGTTCAAGCCCCTGCACTTACACTATCTGCGGAAAGGCTTCCATATGTGTGTTTAGCATTGCCGTGTAGTGATAGGATTAGAATGGTAATGAGAAAGAAGACAAAGACAAAGAAGCTGCAGTATTATAATGGTTGCAGCTTTCGTTGCTCTCATTACATTTATTAGTACTTTTCTTCTCAAGCTGGTGCTCACTCCTGTGAAACACATACTGAAGTGAAGAGAAAGAGAGAGAAAGAGAAAGAGAGCGTGAGCAAGAGAGTAAATATAAATGCCACAAAAGAAGAAAGTGATTGTGTGTGAATGTGTGTGTAACAGAAATAGAGAGATTTAAATGAAAGAGGAATGTGTTTGTTGATTATTAATAATCTCATAAAGACTACTGATTATAATCCTTTATAATCTCCTGCAGATTTCACTTCTAACCTGCATTTATCATGCCGTCCCCATGCTTGACACAAACACAACTAATCCAGTTAGTCCAGGACCACTGCATCACTTCATTATCAGACAGACTGTGGTTGGAGTTAAACCCTGCATAACCAGGGTGACCATTTAACCACTGGCCTACAAGTTTCTGACCAGAAAAATGTGTTTATATTCCCAGGATTAAGCAATGTCTCCTCTGCAATGCTGCCATGCTGAAATGGCTTACTGGAGAAAAGGGCTATGAATATAGATTGAGAAGTTCCTCAGTCTGTAGGTTCAGCACAGACTCGTTGTCATTTTTGATGTGTTTATTTGAGAACCAGCTCAGACGTTGCAGTTGCATCGCATGAAAAAACAGCTCTAAACATATATTTATGTTGCTCTATGTATATCCTTTCTTCCTCTTATTTAGGTTTACTGTTGATTAGTTTGACTTTCCATCCACAGAATTACACTGGGGTCCTGATTTATTAACAGCTAAAATAAACAGCTTTACATGTGCTGGGGTGTAGATTAGGTATGTGGGCAATTTAAGGGTGACTTGCAAATGTGCAATTCACTAGTGGTGACACGTGTCAATTTTATTTTATTTATTTATTTATTTGACATGACAAGTTTAAATCAAAGAGGTTTAAACTTGAATGATGAAAAAAATGAGAAAAAGAGCAAGATTAAAACAGGACAAAAGAAAAAAAACTGATGTAAAAAATTAAAATTTTGTAGAATTGATTGCTCTTATTTCATGACAGAATTAAATGTATTTACAGTAGGCATTTAAGCAGTGATATATAGAATCTGTTCACACCATGGCAATAAGTACCACTTAAACATATTCACCAGGATGAGAGGGTCAGGAGGAAGCTGGAACGGTGCATATAAATGTGCTCATAAATAAATAAGCTAAATGAACAGATCGGAAGTAACAGATCCATTCTGTATCTACAGCTCTGTTTCCTAAAAGCTGACTGCTTAACACGTGTGGTCACAATTAATAAAAGTGCAGCCAAAGATCAAAGGATGTGCTGTCACAGCTTTCAGATCTTTGTTTTTGTGTGTTAATCCTTAATAACTGGTTATTCCTAGAAATGCACCAGTGGTTGTTATTCCAAGTAACAAAACTGTTTATCTAGCTGACAAAATGAATCAGAACAGACAGAAATATTAATGAAATGTATTTATACTGAAAGAAAGAGCCAAATGGATTTGATAGAAATAGAGAACAAATTGGCACGACAAAAACAAGCTGCCATGTCTCAGTAATTAAAAGTAAGTTAAAAGAACACTGAGTAACAATGCACTGAATGTTTAAGGTCATTTTTTATGAGCTTTGTGGTACAAACACAACCTCCTAGCGTGAAAAAACCCTGGACCAGGATGTTTCCTTGCAATTTGAACCTTTAGGCAACTTTTAACTGATGACGCTCATAAATTCTTAAGAGCTTTCTCCATTTCCTTCCGTTTAGCAGTTTTTATTTTACTGTTTCTCAATCCCAGCGTTTTTTTAAAGAGAAGGCACCATGTGCAATATTAAACAAATGTTGCCATTTGATGCACTGTACCAGTACTGTTTGCCTAAGGCTATTTTTTATCTTTCACTTTCGTTCACTTCCACCACTAATGCTTTCAGCTACACATCACTATCAACTACATTTTCACATTTCAGCAAGAGAGTGTCATTTCCAAAGTGAGGCATGAATTACATGCTCAACTTTTATAACTATTATACAAACCTGATTTACAGAACATTTGGGTAATTTTTTTAAAAGCAGTAAAACAATTTTTGCTATTTGTAAAAGTTTGCTATTTGTAAATTCTCTTGAATTTTTATTTAACAACAAGAACAAGAAAAATGTCCATACATGGGGGATTGTATACAAATCAATTTTTTATTAAAAAACATTAGTTGTTTACCTTAAGAACGGTAACAGCCACCATGGCAGGAAACAATAATAGATTAGCATGTGAGGCCCTTGGTATTATACAAGCTTAGAAAATCACTTTGTAGGCACAAACCTTTAGCACTCAGCTCCATGATTTGTACCCTGTCTCAAACAGCTAATTCATTAAGGCAAACATGCAAAACAGACAGGACACACTATTTTGACAAATCCCAAGTTTTTACACACACAGGACTTGAATGAATCTACTCTACACTAAGCTGGCCACAATTATCAAAATGTTGTCTGCTGCATTCTAATTGGTTATATACCTTGCCATGTTTATGCACTTTCATGTAATGTGGTTTATCAGTTCAACAGGAAACATTTTTATAATGCAAGATACTGGCACTGGACTGGAATAAAATGTTTTTGTGGGGGTTTGATTCATTAAATAAATAAATAGTAAATAAATAGTAAATTAGATACTCTTGCATGCTTTACAATGCATACCACTTTTACATGCGACTAAAAAGTCTAAAAGCGAGAGGCTCATGAGGCTATCAAGTACATACAGTATGTCTAGAGACACCCAAGCCTGTCATCAGCCCTTCGATGTAAAGTAAATAATTATGACTGAAAAGTCCCCAAAAACCTCTAATCATGCACAAAGAAGTGTCACATATCCAGAGAACATTACATGCAGTATAAAACAAAGTGTAGTTCTATTTACTAAAGATAGTATTTTGCTGTTCTAACTTATTCTGTTGTATTCCAGATGGTAAAAGTGCAGTATGAAGAATCTGGGGTTGGATTTCAAAGGGAGCATCCACTAATAGCAATTTAGTAAATGAACTACTATTACATGAGCAATAAGGTCATCATGCTAAACATGGGTCTGCGCAAAAAAAAAGCAAAATTTGTGTGAGTGTGAGCACAAATCATTGTAATGTTCTAAGCCGTGGCCTATCGTTGGGGAAATACGGTATATTGACTTATTTCACTGTTTGGTAAAATTCAGTAAGCTACATTCATTATTATGTTATATATGTATTTTTAAAAAATCTATTAAATCTATTTTTGAGCCATGTAAGCTTTTTTGTAGTTGATTATGTTGACCAGGAGTTGCAAAATGTCATGAGCCCTTGCTTTGTAATGGTCTCAAAGAGATGGATAATTAAGAACTAGAACCAGAAGAACTGTTGGCTCCTGTTTGGGTTGGGTGGGTTCTTGCATTTCATAGTGCACTGTGAAAATTCCTTAAGAGAGTCAAAGTGTGAGACACTGAAAGAAAGGAAGCAGAATTAGAACTACCTGAAGATGGAGAAAGACAGGAGAATGAGGGGTAAAAGGGATAAAAGAAGGATAATCTGAAACGGAGTAGAGAAGTGGAGCGGAAAGCCTTATCTCCATAACATTCACACATACGCTCACATTCTCTCTCGTTTTCCCTCCCCCTGCCCCTCAGCGGGTGCTTTATTGCCATGCCCAGCCCATTCAGAAATCAATGGTAAGATAACAGTAACAATAAAGATAATGAGAGCAATGAAAGCTACAGCAGTCATAATAGAGCAGCTTCTTTGATGTCGTGTTCATTCAGCAAACAGCCCCGCCTCTCCTCCTCTCCTCAACCAGTCAGATCACTGACGCACCTGTCATAGCCCATCTCATCAATCACCGTGGCAACCCTGATTAAGATGACAACATCCATCACCGTGGAAACCCTGATTAAGATGACAACTGGGCTTGAGCTCCATCCATCACCCAGTAAAAACACCCTCGGTCTACAGTGGCCAGTCAAGACTGGGGGCTGAAATTGCCAGCACCTCAATGGAAAAACATGAAATAAAATACGCAAATAAATAGCACAGAGGTCATTTGGAAAACAATTTGAGACAACCGGTCCAATAAATTATCATTTTTTCCCCCTATGCAGCAAAGACCCGAATCGAACCTCTGACGGCACTTTGACGCACATGAACAAGAGGGCATGGAGGTCATTTCATAAATCAGGACTTTTTACTGACACGATTCCCTTGTGAAATACACCCAATCGCCAATATGCCAATTCTCTTACTGCAAAGACTTTGACTTAAAGGAATACCAGTGTTTCAACCTATTCTCTGTTCTGCAAAGTTATACCATATAGTTTCTAATTAGATATGGAGAATAATCCTGATTATAATTCTGGGATGTTTCTTTATACAATAATTTAATATAGAAGGAATTGTTGCAGAATTACTAAACATTTTGTATTAATATATCAGTCGAAAGCATTTGTGAATGAAGCTATAAATCTGCATAATTCATTCATGGGACTACTTTTTGCCAGAATGTAAAAACTAGATAAAACTTCAAAAGCTTCAGCCAAACATTCTCTGATCTAACTCCCACAATGCCCCTGTTTGAGTAAGTAAGTGCCTTTCACAGACAGACATCACAAAGTGCTGTATAAACATAAAATACAAAATTAAAATACAAAGATGCTAAAATGAGAACACCTGAATAAAATAAAATAAAATAGCAATATAATAATAATAATAATAATAATAATAATAATAATAATAATAATAATAATAATAATAATAATAAT
>JBBIGC010000082.1:25245613-25260512 GCA_037576955.1 Lepidarchus adonis | reverse complement strand
ACACACACACACACACACACACACACACACACACACACACACACACACACACACACACACGCACACGCACACACACAGGTTTCCTTTTATAGGGGAACATATTGTATGCACATCAGAGTTGAATCTCAAAGGAGAAATTGTGCACACTCATGTACACACACACTCACACCTACACACACACGCACACACACACACACAATCACATACACACCTACACACAGACATACGCACACACACACACACATTCACACACACACACACATTAACACTCACTCATACGTTAAATGCAAAGATGTAGAATAATCCCCTTTGGGACTCAACAGCTTAGTTCTGGTCCATTTCAGTTTACTTTGGAAAAGGCAAGAAAATGTGAAAACCATAATTATCTGCTGCAAACTCATTGAAAAATGGCTCAGAGCTAATTTGACATAGCTCAGCTGAATTAAGGGTGACTGGACCAAGAGAATTTTAAACCATTCACAGGCTCTTTATCTTCTACTTAATGTCTAGTGTATTGTACGGCTTTACATGAATGGATAAAATACCACAGAGGCATCAAAATAAATCATCAAAGCTGTATTTTGTCATACATGGATGTTGAACTGTGGAACTGGGGATGGGTGGGTTGTAGCATATTGCTATATAAAATAAATTCACACATTCCTACAGCACTACAGTGCAGCTCATCATCAAGTGTCTTTACAAATGACAGTGATATTGTTACTATATTTTAACCTAGTGGATAGGACTGGATCCTTGTGATCTGAGGGTTCCTGAAACAATTTTCCATCCTTCCACACTGTGGCTACAATCACAACATCTACAGCTTTAATGGTAGCAAATGTCTCTCTAAAATCCCAATACTACGGTCAGCATAGATATGCAGGTGTATTTGAAGGAAAGACTTTGAAGAAGATAATGGAAACAAAGGCAGCGCCTCTGAATAGATAATAGACAGCATGTTATCAGAGTGAGATGCTCAAAGGAGTTTGGAGAAAGGAGGTTGGGAGGTGGAGCAAATGTGCCCCCCCCCCCGCCCCCCCCGCAACCACCACCTTCCCCACCACCTCCCAGCACAAATGTTTTCCATGGTCAATGGTTGTGCAGGTCTCACCTGATTGCAATAAGACAATATTAGAGATTAGAAGGAGGCGGTTGATGAGTGGAAGGGTACACTGTACATCATCACTTCATAATTACAGTGGCCAAAAACGGACGTGATCGTCTCTGGAGCTAGAGTTAAGGTTTCTTGGATAAAGATGGATATCATTGACCTTGAACTGTTCGGGGCCTTTTTGGGTTGTTTTTCCTGAACGAAGCCAGTCTACAAACCTCAGTAACGACTGGGCGTCCGGCCAAAATGGGAAAAAAGAAGAAAAAACCTGAGCGATGTTTGCAATCAAAACAGCTTAAGTCCAACCAACCTGACCTTGACTTGGTTTGAAGAACACACACTGGATAGACTCCATCCAGATATCTCAATTAGTAGAGATGAATTCCAGCCAATCAAAAAAATAACCTTCCCACCCCTGAAAGTGTACTCATTAGTGATTGCACCTAATGACAGCAATTATAGATGTTAAGAGTTTTTAAACTAAACAAATGCAGTGTAGTGCACTCCAGTACACCCTGTAGACTCCAGTACACCCTGTCTAAGGAATCTGGAGACTTGAAGGCCATTACACAGAGCTCATTGCAAAACATTATTTAAACCCTAGAAGTTAAAAGAAACCACTTTCATTTTACTTTACATTTTATATGAAATAATGTACGACTCAGAATCTGCTTTTCGGTCTTTTTTTGTTTGTTGATTATGACAAAAGCTTTCCATGAAAAAATAAATGCTTTCTTTCCATAAAATAAGACTCCTCAATACATTCTCATTAAAGTAAAAAAAAAAAAACCCACATATCTTTTCTATTTTAAAACACAAACAGGGTTTCAAACTAAATGTCTGGAGTCTTCTGAAGATACACACAATTGGAAAAAATGTATATTACAAAACAAGAAATTGAAGGTGCTCTTTGGGAGGCAGTATTTTGATAAATGAAGGCACTACTTTTGCCCAAAACATGAAAATCATTGCTTAAATAAAAATGCTTTTTATTTTTTGAGCAAAGAGTGCTTTAGTCACAATAAATGTGGCAACAATTGAAAGTGTACATATAATTCCAACAAATGTTTGCTTACATTTTTGTAGTGGCCTTAAATGAAGAAGAACTAATCAAATTAAATATGCTTTTTTGTACTTACTAATAGCATAGACTTCAGCAGAACTAATACTTCAGCTGAAAACCCTTATTTTCCAAATAGCTGAGAAAGCTGATAGGGACCAAATATCCATTTGCAATAAGACTGTGCCATCTGCTCCCATCTCCCTCCCACTGATCAATAGTCACATTAGCACTTCTAGAAGAAGTGGGGCTTATTGTTTTTGGGAATCCCAGAAATAAGTCCATTATGTGTTTGCTAGCATGCGGACGCAGATCAAAAAACAATCAGTCATAACATTAACACCACCTGCTTAATATAGTGTAGTCCCCTCCACCCCTCATGCTGCTGAAACAGCTGCACTGTGTGTCCTGACCCCTTTTTATCTGCCCACCTAATGGCATTGCATAAATGATCTGCTTGTATTTCTCAGCATTGAGAGTCAGCATTCACATTTAAACCACAGCATTGGTGAGCCTTGGGTGCCCCTGATCTTGGTACCAATTCACTAGTTCTCCTTCCTTGGATACTTACCCAATAAGGCTCTTGTCAAAGTGGCTTGGATCCTTTTGCCACAGCACATTAACTTCATTAACTGTCTGCTGCCTAACTTTACATGCTGCCTAATATATCCTGCACAGACAGGTGCCAGTGTGATGAAATAACAGTCAATTTTTTTCATGTTACCCATCAGTGGTGTTAATGTTATGGCTAATTGGTATATGAAGAAAGCATTATATAGTGGAACCAAAGCACCAACACACTGACGAGAGCACAAAAGTGGTATGAAAAGAATATCTGACCACTGTAAGGCGACATTTCAAATGTCTGCTGGCCACTGAGGCCACATAAGTGTAACTCTTTTGTTGGATGGTTCACTGGCTACCTGTTACGTAACAACACAATCTGTCCACTCGCTGTGGGTAAATGCTGTTACCTCACAAACAGCCTGGAGTTCAAATTCACAAATAACAAGAATAAGATCCGCGCTCCTCTGCAAGCTAGCTGAATAGTTGCTGGACTTTAATGCACATGACATGTATAATTACCATGGCCTGTCTATTGACTCAGGTCACCTGCTTAAACCCTTTCCTCTAATATTACATAAACATACTCACAGATGCAGAGGGGGTAACCCTCCGAGCTCAGGACTATACCATTTAATCATCTAGTCTGCCATAACTTTATAGAGAGAATGCCCCTCAATGTAAACATTAGCTTGATTTGAAATGGATGTTTGGGATCTACATGATTAGAGACAAAACATTAGTTTACAGTCTGCTATGGGCAAAGATACAGATTACGCAGATTAACCCACAGATTAACAGCATGCTTAATATACTGCATATATAAAGTGAATAACATTGACTATCTAGGTTTTACAATGGAACAGTTTCAAGCTAATGTTCTGGAAAAAAATTGGCAAGTGTAAAGATCTGAACCACTTTGACAAGGGTCTTGACAAGAGTCAGAGTATCTCCATAACAGCAGTTCTTAAGGAGAGTTCTAGGTCTGCAGTAGTAAGTACCTACCAAAAGTGACCACTGGTTAATTGATGACAGGGTCATGGGCAAGCAAGGCTCAGATTATTTGTGTGGAGTGAAGGCAATGAAAGCCTGTGTTTTTGTAACATTGCTGGATATATAGATACTCAACCTCAATTTTAACAGTACTGGGAGATTTACATAATACTGTACAACTAAACAATTTAAACTATTTAATCCTCAAACATTCAGTTTGGCATCCTCCTGACTGTTGAGGTGCGAGTGAAAACCATGGTGAGATCAAAAGTGCTGTCTGAGGCCTTCAGAAAGAAGATTATAGCAACATATAAGTCTCACAAGGGATTTTTTAAAAATTTGCAATCAACCATTCCACTGTCCAGAAAATGGAAGAACTGGCACAAGATGTTCATCCAAGCAAGTTCAAAAAGAAATCTCCAAAAACCCTACAATGTCATCATGGGACCTAAAGCAGGCTACTGTTGTTGTGAAAGTGCCTCTACAATCAAAAAGAGACTGAGCAACTTTAACTTGCATGGGAGGTGTGCAAGGTGTGTCTCTAAAAGAATCATCAAGGCCAGACAGAAGTTTGCCAGAAAGAATGCAGACAAAGACTAGTATGTCTGAAATAATGTTCTTTGGATAGATGAGTCAAAATGTCTGGGATAAACCAAATACAGCATTCTAGGAAAAGAACATCAAGAACTGTGAAGCATGGCGGTGGAAGTGTCATGGTTTGGGGATGTTTTCTGCAGTAGGAAACTGGCCAGCTCACCATCATAGAATCCAGCATTCTTCCATGTAGAGGGTGCTTGAGGAACATGTGAGAGTATAAAGGTCAGTAAGAACATTAAAGCTGGATCCTGCAACATGACAAGTACCCAAAACATGCCAGTAAATTCACCCAGGACTGTCTGAAAACTAAGAAATTGAGAGTCCTGGAGTGGCAGAGTAAAAGCCCAGATCTTAATCCCATTGAGATGCTGTGCGGCGACTTGAAACAGGCTGTACATGCAAGAAACCCCTCAAACAAGAATTCTGCATTAAGGAGTGGTGCAAACATTCCTCAGACTGATGTCAGAGACTGGTAGATGCTACAAGAAGCGTCTCACTGCGGTTATTTCAGCCAAAGGGGAAAACAGTAGCTATTAGGGGGTAGGGTGTCCTAACTTTTTCCTCAGTTAGAATACACAGTTTTGTTGATATCTTTTGTTGAATGGATACATGAAGGATATTTTTGTTGTTTACCTGCAATTAAATCACTTTCTTTTCCAGAGATGAATAAAAACAAGATAAGACATTGATACGTTCATATTTCTTTATAAAGATCTAAATGTTTAATTGGGTGTTCTTTTTCCCCATGGTTGTATATATTTACTATGTAAATATCTGATTGTGTGTACAGTAGTGTTTACATACAGTATACTACAGCATAGTACAGTACAACTGCTCAAGTGCGTAATTTAAACTATAGACTTTACTGTGTGTCTGTGGACTGTTACATTGAATATACTTGTTGTAAAACTGCATAAGCTGCTACAGCACCACAGTAAATGAAGTCACAGGTCCAGCTCTGACAAACGTTTCCTGCTCTGAGCATATACAGCATCCAGTTTTAGCATTTAATCGTTAATTCCTCCATGACTTTATTTCCCTATGACTTCTAGTCTCATGCTTATGACAAAGAGATGCAAACGAGAAGTTCATCTATGACATCCTTATGAAACCCTGGCATTAACTGTTTAAGGCAGAGGTCACCAACATGGTGCCCAGGGACCACATGAGGTGCCCACAGACCTGTTCCATAAATTCACCAATGAATTTAATAAAATTCAGCATATAAAATTTTAAGGATAAGATTTAATCCTATTCTTCTTTAATCACATTTGCATTTATATAGATTTGAAAATTGAAAAGCATTTAAAACATGTTTATTACACAGTTTATTCTAATCTGGTTCAACAGTCAGTATTGTGAATATGACAAAACGTTGGTGGAGAGTAAACTCACTGAATGCGGTTTCTTATCCCAAAAACGTGGCAGAAAAAAGAAAGAAAAAGAATCATTTGAATGAGAGGAAGAGTTCTTTTTTTCTACTGTGAAAGAAACCTGTGTGTGTCTCATTTGTGGAGCGAATGTGGTGACGGCAAAGCGGCACAATGTCACAAAAATGTCGTAGTGATCATTAAAAAATGTTAACATTTGCTGAGATTAATATAAATAAAGTGTAGAATATTGATTTGATCTGTTTCCCACCTTGTTAAGTCATCCATCCATTATCCAAACCGCTTAATCCATTTCTGGTCATGGAGCCGAACCCAGCAGACTAAGGGCCATGGCAGGGTTCACTCTGGACAGGAGGCCAACCCATCACTGGACAACACGGAGACAGACAAAAAAATTATAAAAGTGATCAGTGTCTTCTCATAGACGAGTATCATTAATCATTAATAATAATATTTAAATAAAGGTAAACTGAGCAAATGTTTTATTTAAGAAGTGTATCAAACTGGTCGCCCTTCATATGACTCAGTACCTGTGAAGTAGCTCTTAGTTTCAACAAGGCTGGTGACCCCTGGTCTAAAGTGACCAAGGCTTACTGTAAGGCAGTAATCCCCATGCCTAATGTTGGCTACAATACTAGCACCACTAGATTTCTGTTTACTGCTATGAAAGGCTACGTGTTTCATTCCTGTTTGCCAGACAAAGTGAACACATATTCATTGTAAAGCTGAAGGTGTTATCTACTGTCTCTGTCTTCTGGACAGATAGAAAAAAATAGTGTACATATCTTTTTATGGGACCTTTATGTGAATGTAGGCATTGTCATGGTTGCTTGTTTTATCCATTGTTAAACTAATTAAAATCTACCTTCTTAGTGAGGACACACGCCCGGAGCAGTGGACTGCTGCCTGTGGAGCAATAACCCATGACTCTTCGGTCCCAAACCCACTTCTCTAACCATTAGGCCATGGCATTTCCCCACAATGGACACTTTTCATTTATATGGCCATTCTTCAGGCCCCATTTCAGCCCCTGAATGGAGGTGGTCAGCTTGGGTTCCACCTGCTTTCTCCCTATGGGTGCCCCCTGTGGTGCAGTGCGTGGCCTTTCATCTCATTATGTCTGACCTCTCACAGACGCCTGCATCACTACAGCACTGGAAATACAGCCAACAATCTATTGGTCAAACAAACAGCAACAAGGGGCCATTAATTATGTCATTAACCAAGTTTTTTTACAGGGGTTTGTGGCATTAAATGTGGAGGTTTATAGCAATTAGCTTTGTGGGTAACATGCCAATCATTCGCCTGGAGATTGGGGATAAGATCTCATTCATGTTGAAAGCAATTGTACTGTCACTGAGTGTGAGTGTTTGCAATCTGCTGTATATTCAATTTAGTCTAATTTACATGACACTTTTCTGAAGGGGCTGTTACTGTGATAAATTGCATCACAATATGTTAATCTGTACATTTTGTAGATATCATCAGTACCTAAAAGGACTGACCAGATGTATGCTTCATTATAAAGTGAGCATAGTGCAGCGTGATCAGATGCTCTCGTAGTTTTTGATAGGGATGGGTAATAAGATCAAACATTAGAACATTCACTGTATCACAATATACCTCACACCTGGTAGGTGCCAGTGTAATAAAATAATACATAGTCAATCTTATTCACTTTACCAGTCAGTGTTAATGTTGTGGCTGATCTGTGTACGAAAAAGTATCATTAACCTATTTCACAATATCATGTTATTAAGTCAAATCAAGACTTTTATTGTCAATTTGGTTTGCACAGTACATTGTGAAATAAAATTACATTTCTCCAAGACCAAGTCGCTACATGCAAAACACAGAACACAGGATAATGCAAACTTTGCCTGACAGTGCAAAGACAAACAGTAAGACATTCACCAGTTACAGTTAAGGTACAATGACAAGAAAAAGTAAGTGAACCTTTTGGAATTTCATGGTTTTCTTTTTATTTCAATTCGTCAAGTCAAGGGTATTGACAAATATAATGTGTTTAAAATTATAGCCCAAAAACTTCATAAACAACTCATATTGCTAGTGGACAAGAATCCAACATGCCATATCACACAGCCCTAACTGAAAACAAATATTACCTACACAGTACAACTTCAGCTCATGTGCATGCTGCTCAGATGGCCTAAATGTCCACTGGGGTGTACTGGTTCCCTGCCTATTCTAAGTCTGTGTTTTATATGAGAGAAGCAAAGTATTTTTCAAACAAAGTTCACAAACAGTACAGTTACACAAGAAAATGTTATGGGATATTCTTTTGTGTGCTGACCTAAGAAACAGCCTTTTATAGAAGCTATAAAGATGTTCACAAAGGCCAAACAAACTAATACTATGAATTTGTGATTCCAAGTGTCCATCACTAAAATATTCCATATCATCGCTGTCCAAGAAAAAAACTCCAAATTGGTAGCTTTGCAGGAGAAGGCAAGATCATTCCAGACTTCTAATGCAAGTTAATGGAAGAACATGGAGGAGCAATTCTATTGGTCTGTTCATCATCAAAGGTTTACACAGTGTAATGGCCAGGTTGAGTTAGAAAATTAAAAATGGAAAAATCAAAATGGAGACATGATTCTATAGACAGCAACAATACGCTGCTTTCATTAGGCTAATACTGTCAACCTTTCCCAGAAGAATAAATAGAATAGATAAACAGTTCCACATTTGTGTGTACAAGGCGTGCAGTTGGAGAACTAGGGATTATTCACTAAAGTTTGCACAGTGGTCCAGTGTGACAGAGGCTTTTACATTACTACAGCTGAAACTGTGAAAACACAGAAGTCGGGTTAGCATTAGCATTTCAGACTTGTGTTCCTAAATAGAACTCAACTGAGAACATTACAAAGGACAGGACGAGACGGATGGATATCTAACATTTTAAACAAATAAATGGTGAATGTAGAAATTCTTTCAGTATCAGTAACTCTTTTTACCTTTCAACTTTTTTGCCTTTATACACTATTGACGTGATTATTATACAACATTTTCCAAAAGCCTGCAATTAGAGAACAATAACTAAATGAACTAAATCAGATTTAGGCTGCATTACTCTATCATTAGAAAAAGAGTGTCTCACTTTCTGTTAAAATAATATACTACATGGATGTTCAGGGGTGATGTCACACAGCATCAATACCAGTAATAGTAATAACATCAAGTAATTATCCAGCAAGTACTTACAGGAAAAACAATGGTCAGCCCTGACTTCTAAGACCCCAGCAATGTTGGCCACTGCCAGTGTTGGCTGGTAACACTTATAATAAAATGTTTGGCCATGACCTTTTGAAACAATTTTACAGGTTGAAAAGTAGTTCTCTTGGTGAAAAAGCGTCCTGATTGCTGATTTCAGGTCAATAAAAGGTTCTTTCCAACAGCTCAAAATCTAGGCCAGACGCAGGTTTTCCACAGCCCCCGAACATACCCCACCAACCCCCAATACACACACACACAATGAGACACTTGTGAGGAAGTGTCCAATCTAAAGAGAACGTTAGAGTACAGAGTATGATTAGATTAGGTAGAATATGGTTATTTTAGATTTCTTATAAAGACGACCATTATCTTTTGGATTATGACCCATAACATATCCAACTCAATTCCAGTGCATTGTCACTGGATATCCGAACATGACCATTTCTTTTGATACAGTGGAAAAAATTGGTCAAATGGCCCATATCATAGACAACATAAATGTTCTTACTTTCATTAAATATCAGAGTGTGATGTAGTACTGAAACATGAAACATTTCAGATTTCAAATCTGGTTTAAATGTAATGTAGGTGTGAAGTCACATTCTTGGACACATTTACATATGACCTTCCATGCAGCCTGTATGTGTTTAAAAGTCACACTGAAGCGATAAGGAGTGTTGTTCCTGCAGACAGTGAAGATATATAATGTCCTTGGCAGTCAGAATTACTATATTTTGATGCTGCATTTCAGAAGGAGACACTGAAACGAGTGTCTGAGAGAAGAGAGAAGTTAAAACTCTTCGTTGTTGACCAGAGGAGGATGGGTTCCTCTTCTGAGCCTTGGTTCCTCTCAAGGTTTCTTCCTATATTTAGGGAGTTTTTCATTGCCACTGTCGCTTTGGCTCATTTGGGGCTCGGACCCGGATTCTATAAACTCAGTAAAGCTGCTTTGTGACAACGTCAGTTGTAAAACACGCTGTATAAATAAATTTGACTTGACTTGACTAAAACAATGGTCAGGACTGACTTTTAAGACAATGTTGGCCACTGCCATGTTGGCCAGTAACAGCCATGACCTTTTAAAATGATTTTTTACAGATTGAAAAAATCTAATTCATATTCTGTAAAATAACTGGATCAGCTCTTGGACAGTTACACTATTTAGAATGAAGAGCTAGTGATGATATGAGTGAGTTGATTTTTGAGTTTTTACAGAAAAAAGGTTTCAGCGACTATTGACTGCTAGTGTACAGTATGTTAAGAACTTCTTAGCTCCCTCACTGAAGGTTAAAAATGCGGAACCCAATCATGATTTGATTGACTTATCTGTGGAATATTGGGGCAAATACTATAATCGGGAATCATGTAAATACACTGTAGGCATTTTTTTGTGTTGCACCACACAAATATTCAAGCTGACAATCAGAAAATGAGAGAACTGTTTAATTGCTGCTTGGCTGGGACTTGACCCCATGGCAGTGGATTCAGGTTTCTTTGGATTTTTGGCACAAATAGGCAAAATAGACAGTTGATTGACAAATTTCTGCTTATAAGTCATAAATCTCCTTAATGAACGATGCCAGAATGCTGCTTTCACACTGGGCGTGAGTGCCATAATAAGCGTGGGAAAAGTGGTAATAAACATCAGAGAAGCGCCACACATTCCTGTGCCAGAACTCCCTCAGGAAATCTGGATTCAGAACTGAGGCTGTAAGGCTGTCTCACTGACATGTTGTAACTCTCAAAGACGACTTCAGTTACATTCATCTCCCCCAGCCTGAACCCGGATCGGATTGTCTAATCTCAATCATTGTGTGGGAAAGCTGATACTAAAGTTTTTGCTCACAACTGCTTTTTTCACATGTCTTAGCACTTATCTCCAATAACAGGCCAATTAAGTTGGTGTATATCTTTCCGCACAGCATTACTGCATTCGTTAAAAGATGAAAAATACATTTCACACAATGTCCTCTTGACCCAACTGGAAGTCTATCTTACTATACATGTTTGATTCATTTGCTTTTTCCAGTTTTGAGCTTCTTCTTCTTCTTCTTCTTCTTTTACCTTTTCTTCCGCTCCTATTGTGGGTTAGCACAGCGGATCCTCCGTTTCCCTTTCTTCTTGTCCTCTGCATCTTCTTCTTTCACACCAACTGCCAGCATGTCCTCTCCAACCACATCTTTGGCCTTCCTCTTCTCCTCATGCCTGGCAACTCCATCCTCAATATTCTATTCCCAATATACTCTCTCCTCCGCACACGTCCAAACCAACTCAATTTAATTTTTTCTGACTTTGCCACAAAACTTTCCAACCTGAGTTGTTCCTCTGATACGCTCATCTCTAATTCTGTCTGTCCTCCTCACTCCAAACCTCAACATCTTTAACTCTGCACCTCCAGCTCTGCCATCTGCCTTCCCATCAGTGCAACCATCTCCAACCCGTACAACATAGCCGGTCTCATTCCCGTCCTGTAACCTTCCCTTTCCCTTAACCTTCTCTTCTTCACCTCTCTTCCCCAATCCCTGTTACTCTGGACTGTTGAATCCAAATATTTTAACTCCTCCATCTTTGCCACTTCTACTCCCTGCATCCTAACCACTCTTGTCTTCTCTTTCATTCACACTCATGTATTCTGTCTTACTATTTTGTCTAGACTTGTTTTAAATTAATGTGTGATGACCATAGACACACATATGTACCTCCATTTAGCCTGCGTGCGTTCCATCCATGCATTCACACTGATGTGATAAGGAGTATTGTTACTGCAGATAGTAAAGAAATGTGCAGTCAGGAATATAATATATTGACACAGTTTTGTGCTACAGCTATTACGCTAATGTGGCTAACAAATTAAAAATGCATAAAAAATAGCATTGTGCACATTGCATGCCTCAATCATCACACACTTAGCTCAGACTGCTTCAAGTTATTGACTAGTTTTATACAGACTTGCTTATTGTCTATGTGGCTTGAGACAGAGATGACATTTTGCAAATTGGAAATTTAAGCTTCTTTTACATCTTACCTCACATTAGCCTCACCTTGTCAATACTGCAAAGCTTTCCCAGAAAATAAGCAGAAATATGTTTTTTTGTTGTTGTTGTTGTTGTTGTTGTTGTAGTTGCTGTGTTTTTGAAGAATACGTCAGTTTGGGTCCTGATATCTTGTTGCACTTCAGCCATTTCATCAGATCACATATATCATTTATTTGTTTATTATGACTGCAAGTTAAATATTTTTTTATTTCCTTTTTTTTCTAATCAATTGTTGGTCAATGATTTCATACACTTAGATTTCTCCAGTTTATATGAAACTTGGTGGGATTGTAGATCCACCTGACTGACGTCCAATGAGAGTTTTGTGTCATTATGTAGCCATGTCCCATTGCACTAGCACCTTCCTGATGTAGGGTAGGCACAATTGTGGAGTAGTGCTACCTAGTAATTAATGCAAATGCAACCATCTAGTGCTTTTTTAACTGATATCTTGTACTGTGACATTTGACATCATTCATCATCTACAACATATTTTGAAACTCCATCCACAATATTTTAATATCTCAAAAGATACTTCAATTTTACAGTGGTCATATTGCCGTCAGGTATGTCTAGTTTATGTTTATTCTAATATTTGTGTTCTTTGAATATGTAAGAGCATACTACCCAAATAAAAAGCTGTTTTTCAGGGAGCTAAGATTTTTTGAGGCCAGACTTTTTGATTACATATTCATTTATTTGATTTTAGGCTTTTGGAGCTATTGGAAAGCATTTTTCAGTTTTAAAACCGTTTCCTGTGTTTTAAAGCAAACGGGTGGCATATGTTTTTCACAGCATCCCATTGCAAATGGTCACTGCTCTCCTGAGTTCTGCCAGATTCAGATACCAAGCATGTCCTGGCTGATCGACTACATCTGTGGAAAAAAGGAAATTAAGCAAATTAGGTTTTTAACCAAATCACTGCTTTAACCATTCTTCACCGATGCATGTTTTCGGTTGCGTAATCAGTCGCCTTGGTCATCGACCACTTTTTCCATGAATTAAATGCAAGGCCTATCGTAAGTCTTACAATACCTACTAAGCAGAAACAGACGCTTGGACTGCCACACTTTTTTTCCCTGGATTGCTTGGGCGCTCAGGGAGGTTCCCCGAGAGTTTGAAGGGATTTCTCTGTAACTTTGAGGGGGAGTTTGCCAGCATTTTAATGCAATTCAGGACTAGGGAGCTCATGCATGAGCGGACGGATGAACGGGGGCATGCTCCCCTGGTGGGGTTTCCCCTCTTTCTCCAGCAGAGCTAGAAGAGCAACCTCAGCACAGAAACAGATGCTGATGTTCCTTCTTTTTTCTTTGCTATGTTTTGAGACCCATAGTCAGTATATCTTGGACTTTCCTGATATCATGCAATATCTCACCATCACCCCCCCCACACACACACTCGCTCAATCACTCCACCTCCACATCCAGGCCCTCAGGCCTAGACTGGGCTGTGTGGGCAGGGTGAAAAGAACTGTGTGTGTGTGTTTGTGTGTGTGTGTGTGTGTGTGTGTGTGTGTGTGTGTGTGTGTGTGTGTGTGTATGTGTGTATGTGTGTGTGTGTACATCTAAAAATACCACTTCAGGTTTTCAATGCATTTGCCAGGATAAGCAGCTGCGAGCATGTTGGTGTTACACAACCACCCCAATGGGACACAATAATATGCATTATAATATCTCAGTATCTGGAGAGTTGTACCTAAGGCACAGCATTTGTTTGATGCATTTTTAGCAGTGAAGCGTAATCGCGGTTAAACTTTTACGTAAGTGTTTGTGCACTGGGCCCTGTTCACATGTACAGTTTTAGAGCCAAGAAAATGTGTAAAACCATTCATATGTTCATGCAAAACACCATATAACACGAGAATAAATACAATTAACACACAGCCCATATACAGCAAAATATTGTTGTTCTTTTTAATGTGTTTGTTGGAATAATACAGTTAGAGAAACAGGGATTTGGTTCCTGATGCCTTGCTGCACTCCAGCCATTCCAGCAGCAGCAGCTGATTTAATTTAATGAAGGACTGATTAGCTGAAGCAGGTCCTGGGTGGAAACTGGATTAGACAGTTAAGACAGCAAATTCAATTACACATAAAATCATTTGTATTTATTATAAATGTGGTGTTTTAAACACAATAGCCAGATTTTTTTTTAATAAGACTTTTTACTCTATATTCTACTCTTTTGCATTTTGGCCTCTCATCTACATATGAAGGTGTTTTTAATTTTGTTGATGGTTGTTTCTCTGTGGTTGATAAAAGGTGATTACAGGATTATATGACTTTTACTCAGTCTATTGTTAATGTATCATTTCATCAAACAACCAGCTACCATCACACCATACAACTTTGGGCTCCAACCCGTCAATCAATCTAACATCAAACAGGTATATTTGGTATTATGGTATATCAATCCCTTCCTCCCGGGTTGATGTGCTTACACTACTGTTTTCCAAAAATTTTTTGATTTTTGAAAATGCAGTTGGTGAAAACAGGGTTTTTTTTCCAGAATTATCCATATACATGTGAGCGAGGACTAGGCTTGTGCAGCACATTTGATCTCACAACACTGAGTACCTTGCTTGGCTCCAAACTAAACTGTTTCTCTCACTCTCCCTGTCCCTTTATCTCTCTACCTTTCACTCTGTCTCTCACTGATTCCTTCCCAGTCACTTTGCAGTCCCATAATCCACTGCAGTCACCCACCCTCCCCCATCTCAGCCAGTGGCAGATGGCTGGAAGGGATGAAAACCCGGGAATAAAGATGTAATCTCATCCTCACATGGGCCTGCTCTCCAGATTAACCTACTAGAGAGAGAGAGAGAGAGAGAGAGAGAGAGAGAGAGAGAGAGAGAGAGAGAGAGAGATATCCCCACAGAGAAAAAAGACACAAAGATACGAACACATCC
>JBBIGC010000082.1:25225351-25236330 GCA_037576955.1 Lepidarchus adonis | reverse complement strand
GAGAGAGAGAGAGAGAGAGAGAGGGAGAGAGAGAGAGAGAGAGAGAGAGAGAGAGAGAGAGAGAGAGAGAGAGAGACCTGCATTGTGCCGTGCTTTGTTTAGTATCAGGCCCAGGGCAGGTGAAGCACTCCATACATGGTCCTTACTTCTGTTTTGTCTGCTTTAGGCCCCATGATATTCAACATGGCATTCTCCAATCACATACGATTTTGTGCGTTACTGTGTCAATGTGCTTTGATCACCTCTTGATCACAATGACTTAAGACTCTGTCTTACAGTACAACTGCATTAACCAAGATTTCTGTGCAGACAGCTGTTAAGATCAGCTGATACTAACATCCTTTTGTAACATGTGCATGTGTCACGTAACAGGATTATCTTTTACATGATTTAACAGGAAAGTGCCATATGCCCCATTTAATAATTGTTCAGTGGGCAGTCATTCATGCAGATATTTTCATATTTGGCTTTTTAATACTTCAGACACTTTTGTCCAAATATAACAGGAAAGAAGCAGGTTCTTGGAAAAGGGCATCTCCTGTCAATCTGTGAATCATTGATGTAAACAGTTATTCATTCTGAACACTGGGCTTTTGGGACTGATCATGATGACTGATACCAAAATTCCTGAACGTGTTTTGGAAGATTAGAGTTGATGATATTTAGGTTCACAGGAAGGTGGCTGGTCAAAACCTCTGTATGTGCTTGTATTGATACAGTCAGTATTGGTCATTTGTATAAAATCTACTTGACTATGTCTACTTCTTGCATGCTGAAAAACATAAACTTGATTCAAATTTTAATGCATTTCTACATGAATAAAAGTATTACATCACAGTTATTGCCAAATCGTAAATCAAGAAAAACACAAGTGTGTGTTCATATAGTTTACATCTAATGGGTTATATACAGATTTACACTTAAACATATACGTAAGGAATCAGCAACTGACTGTGCACATAGGCCAGAATGTAGACCAGCGTATAGGAGAGCACCTCTGAACTGCCCTCCCTCTCCATCCTCACCCTAACGAGCTCAAGCGTCTGTTAGCTGATGTAACAGAAAGGGCTGTTAGCGTCCAGAGATGTGGCGTAGTAGTGTTTTAAACAGAAACAAAAGAAATTTGTTCTGCAGTGATGTTAACTGTTGTAAATTGTAGGTAATTATATTGCTAGTGACTAGGGGTGTAACAATGAACCGATTTATATCAATGCATTGACTAAAATGGTGCATTATCTAATATAGCAATCTGACATGAAATTAACAGTGCTTTTACTTAAGACTTCATCACTAATTTTAGATGTTTACATTATAATCTGTTTGCATGTGAGGAAGCTACCATCTATGTCATGTATCAAGTCTATATATATGTATATACACACACACACACACACACACACATATATATATATTGGTAAATTTGCAAATAAATGTTTTCAAAATCAGACAATGTGATTTTCATTGTCATTCTGTCTCTCAAACTCTCATACAGGCCTCTCTCATCTTTTTAAGTATACTTTTTTGCCCCACTGTATGTGTGTGTGTGTGTGTGTAATTGGATCATTGCGTTTCAATAAATAAATAAATACCAAATATAATAGATTTTGTTTAATTTGTTTAACTATACTTTTAGAACTATTTTATACTTCACATTCATATAAAAATACAGAAAATGGTAAAGACTTCCTAAACTCTCAAGCACCATTTTGTGTGTGTGCGCAGATCTTAAACAGTTGAACTAACCTCCTTCATCCTCCTCCTCATATTCTGTTGTGGAAAGAGTTCTACAGTGATGGCGGCAGCTATTTCTATGTTCGGAGTGCTTATGCGGGTTAGCATGTGTAGTGTGTTTACACATAACATGACATCTGTGACTTTTAGGGGTGCTTGAGGCGGACGTGGAAATGATCATGTTTCAGTTTTAATGAGCATCTCATGCGTTCATAAATGTCAGCTAGCTGACCAGACCACACTGTACTACAGCTGCTAGCTGAAAGATTCACGTATCTCAAACCTCATCTGCATTTTAAAAAATCCATTATAGGCCTTTTTTAAATGCTCTAAAGCGAACCAGCAGTGTTGTTTTTATGCATTGCACCTAACATGATCTCATTTTATCTAACAATAAAAGATTTGCAAGCTTTGTTTGTCCTTTAAACCTGCCACCCCCGGCTCTAGGGGACAGACAAACTAGTCTAAACACTGGACGAGAGAGGTTCTTCTATTTCACCTGAAGCTCTGTTCCTGCTCAGCTGTAGTTAATGAGTAGCCTGCATGTTGGCGCTTGTGCAATTACGCAATAATCATGCACTAATTGCACATGTTTATTTGATTAGCTGAAGTCTTTGGAGTCTTTGGAATTGGCACAGACCAAAAGGTAAAAAATCTATTGAGAAGTGCAATAAAGTGTAGTGGACTGCAGTGCGAAATCATGAGATTGCACTAAATAGACTTGGAGTTCATTTCGCACCTTGTTATATCATTGATCCACGCTCGGCTCACAGGTACAGTCTTCTCTTTTTCAGCAATTTTTGTCAGGTTGAACAAATCTTGTTTCAAACGGATAAAAAACTTTTTTTTTATTATTAGTAATAGTTTTTTCTTTTGCAAGTTGAGCAGTAGGTCCTTCAAAACCATGTGGTATTAATACATGTGACTGTATTACTTATTAAGCTGGTTTGTTTGTGAAGGATTGAAAAATATAAGCTATAGAAAGTTGATTGTCTGTAATCATCCAGAAGAGGAAGTGCTCTCTGGTTTTCCTTGGTTAATAAAATACCTTCATACAGTATTTCTGTGATACTAATACCAATCATGTACCAAGACTAAGCTCATCTGTGCATGCGATATCACACAGTTATGTTAAGAATTAGACCAGATCTGGGTTCTGAATTCAGTTTTAAAAACACACAATGGGAAGCTAGAAAGAAAATGTTAGTTCGCCAGTTATGTCTCATTTCATCCAAGGGAGCATCTGAAACTGGGTGGCCTGTCCAGTCTGTTTAATGGTAGGGGAAACATGTATATGGGGGTGTGTGCATATGCTTGTGTACTGTTTTGAGTAACTATGACCATTCTTGATTGCTTAGCATTTTGAACTGGAAGGGCATCGTTTGGGTAAGGCAGATTCATGCCAGTTTTCTGTAAACCAAACTAGCAACAATTGCCACAAAATAATTCATAGGTCTTTTCATCTCAACTGTGAATCCTGATGACTTGCATCCCTAATATCCAGTCTTGGTCCAGCTTTTTGAAATCTCAGGTTATATTAAATTATTTATAAAATATTTTGTTAGTCAGGCAGTGTATAAGACATTGTGGTAAGTAGAGTCCTTTGTTACATCTTGTTTTTTTGCCAGCTGGAACGAATAAGAAGAAGAAAAAAAAGAGTGACACAATTGGATTTAAAGATCATTTATTAGCACCAGTGCGTTTCCTCAGAAGCTGGAGGCGATGTGGCTGTAGTTCACCGTATGATCAGAATGTACCAGAGCTGTTCTTATGTAAGTGCATTCTACTGTGCAGTGCTTACTTGGTGAAAGAGTAGGGTTGCCATAGAAATAGCAGCATTCTGTTATATCTCTAGAAAAGTGTGGAGAAAGCTTACAGTGTAGGATGTGTGCATGTGTGTGTGTCTGTGTGTGTGTGTGTGTGTGTGTACACTGTTGTAATAATGACACACTTTATGACTTGCAAGCAATGATAAACCATGTGATATGTGCTATAAAGTTAGCGTGGAGCATTTACCCTCGATGTAGCAATGCCCTATTACTCTTGGGAATCTGCTGTGAAAGTATCATTTTACCTCAGACTCCATTTTAAAATACACTGTAAATGCTTCACGTGTGCTTTATGTTACGACCCCATACACACTATATCCTTCCATATGTTCTGCTTTAGCTTTAGTAAGAGTCAGTGGCGTCTTTATGCCCACATGTGTTTTGTACTATTAAAGTGCCGTGTAACTTTAATATACGGTCTGACTGTATAATAGTATTATTGTTTGTTGGATTAATGAAAGCTTTATAGTATGTTGGCATATAAAAACCTTGTGACAGTCATAATTTACACAATACAAAAAAACCAGCAGCCATTTATATTTGGCAAACATATTAATTCACAATGAATGGACCAATGGAAGTGGACCAAAATTACATTCAAGGGCCCATGTTATTTAAAAAAAGCATTTATGGGATTGGTGTTAACGTTTCAGAGCACGTTGTTCATGCCAAAGCCTGTATAGTCTAAAAGTAGAAACTGGACTGAATGAGATATTATTTGTGATGTCACAAAACTAATTTCATTTACATTTATTTACTTATCCATTTAGCCAATATCAGCTATACCCTGCCTTTTGGTGCTGAAGTAATAAAGATATGAAGTTTGAACTTTGTTCATAAACAACACACTTGGGATACAACAATGATATCAGAATTCTGTTGAAATTTATAGACAGATATTTCTATTTTGGGATATTTCAAGCCTATATTTATCACACTTTCATTTTATTCATTGCATCTCATTTTAAGCTAGATATATATAGAAATTATATGTAATTTTGTATAATTCTGTGATCCATTTTTGCCTTTTAAATGCTTTTGTGTCTGCATCAGTATTTGCATCTGTAGTACATGTAAAATATTGAATATCATCATCACTTCACAAATCCCACATTAGGGCTATGCTCAAAAAATCAATACAGTAAAATATCATGACCTACTCATAGACAAAAGTCGATGCTGTATCGGCAGTTTAAAAAAAGAAACATCCTTTATGGTGCAGTTTGCAAAATAGCTGTATGGTCCTAGAAAACAACGTAGTCTGAATGTAGAAACATTGAACAAGCGGGTCTTGAACTTTTCTTTAAAATAAGGCGCTACACTGTGGGCTTATATAAACAGTACATCATTCTAACAACGTGACATGGCTAACAATGCAGCTAATAATTGTTTTGCTGGTTCTTGCATGAATGTATTTACAGCTGCTGAAGAGAATTAGCTGAAAGACAAATAGACATAATCCAAATACAGAGGAAGATAGAGCACGAAAAAGATGGCGTTTACATTTTCACCAACTTGTGTTGTAGACTACATTGTTTTTTCATGGAGGAGTGAATATCAGGACAGCTAACAGGTTGAAAAACATGTGCCAAGCTTTACAGATGAACAGTTGCAGAACTTTATTTGGTCACACCCTACTGTTATTTATCTCCATCCCTGTTTGCAACCAGAACTGGAGAAAACGGACACAAACTACCATGTGTTTACCCCTCCAAAAAAGGATGGACTTGGCACTGTAGAAACTCGCTACTGACGTTGGACAGTTTTTCACATCTGTTTGGTGTGGGGATGTCAACTGTGTATCTCCCTACACAATTTCTTTACTGATGGTCAAACGATAAATTATTTATTTATGACCACAAACAAGGCTCTTTTGATCCAAATTTTAAAGGCCTGGTTTTCCAGTGTTGCACTCAAAATAATTAAGGACATTTCAGCTGTTTGTTTGTTTTTCAAACTTGTGTTGTTTTTAGACATTATTCAAAATATATTGTGATACATATTGTATCATTGCCCCTGTATTGTGATACATATCGTATTATGAGGTTGTTGGCAATACCCAGCCCTATCCCACATCAGTGCATCCTTACATTCACATGACCAAAAAAAATGTTATAGCTTTGGTAATGTACAATTTTAGATGCACAGGAACATAACGCATTTTATTTTGTGTTTAGAAAGGCTTAAAAAATGATCATTTAATTAATTATTTTACATGACTTATGTATAACCTTGTGAATATTTAGTCCAAAGACCCATACAGACATTATTAGTGAGGTTCAGAAAAAACATTAAATGCAAGAAAAATAGTATACAGTCTGTTTAACAGGCATTAGATATAGGATCCTCTTCGAAGTACAGACCTGTCTATGAAGTTGTCTTGTACTAATCTAGCACCAGTTCTGTTAAATTTGAAAAAAAAAGGGCTAGTTGTTAATGGTTATTAGAAAATCACTAAGACTGATCCCAGATAAGCTGAAGAGGGGGTGTTCTACTTGGTGCAGTGTTGCTAAGGAACATGAGCTCCTACTTAACCTCCATTTTCTCCCTGACAGCTGCGCCTCTTGTGCTTGCTAATGCATTCATTTCAGCCTGCTCTGACCATGTGCACTTCACACAATGATCATCTCTCGAAAGACATGCACACACACACACACCTATGCACACTCACAGACACACTCGTGCCAGACACCATTATAGCGTGGAACATACGTACATACATTCACAAAAAACTGAAAACACACACACAAATAGATCTGAAGCATTTAAATATTAAGTAATTCTGATTGATTGAGTTTCTGAGTAATGTCAGGGTATAATACTAATGTAACTGCTTCAATACTATTTGCATTATCTTTGCTGTCTCCTTCCATTGTGCATTTACATGTGCATGCACATAATGAAACTCACACTTATAGTGTGTATGGCATTTTCTTATTCAAATTGTATTTGGTGCGAAATTTGCTTGAGATTATTTTCCTAAATGAGAATGAGATAAGTGAGATAAATACACAGATCAGCCAAAATATTATTACCTGTCTAATACTGAGGAGGACACCCCTCATGGAACTGATCTTGGGGATAGGACCACACAGAGCAGCCTGTGTTCCCCATCCTTATGTGCATCAGAGAGCCTTAGGGCACCTATGACCCTGTTACTGAATCACCAGTTCTCCTTTCTTGCATCACTTTTGGTACTAACTACTGCAGACCTGGAACACTCCACAAGACCTGCTGTTCTGTCTAGCCATCACTATAAGGCCCTTGTCAAAGTGGCCCAGTCGCCCAACACAAAAACTGATTTTCAGTTATTTGAATCTGTGTTTCTTTAGAAGGAATCATTTTTTGTCCAGTTTTGATAATTGTCCATTCATATTTTTACACAGGATAAAAGTATTGAGTAGTAGGGCTTTTAAAATTTCAGTAGATGTTTTGAAAAGGTAATTTGTTAATACGTTTACATTTTGAACATGTATGTGCCAGTAACAGGCTATCATTGTCATCACATTTTTTGGTGTTGAAATGGCATTGAATTTCTTAAAGAATGCATTGTGATAAATAATGCTAGTTTTTTAATAATGTTTTTACATAGGTTTTATATAAGTTTGTTAAGGTTTTATATTCCTTATATTCTTTATATTTCTCTAGAAGGTTTTAATTTGTGCTCTATTTATTGTTGTTATGTATCTGGAGGTCACGGGTGGTCGCAAAAACCATTTCACTACACATCATACTGTGTATGACTGTGTATGTGACAAATAAAATTTGAATTTGAATTTACAATGTGCTACAACTGCTTAACAGAAAAACTTTCAGTTTAGTTTCAGAAAAAGTAAATGTGAAATATATTGTATATCATGAAAACGCAATGTTTTCCTCAAGTTAACACTTATTATTTCTGTTTCTTTCACACATGCACATAGACACATCCAGAATAACTGATGGAAAACTTTGGGGTGGGGGGGGGGGTGCATTAATGTTTTAATAGAACAACTGAACCTGTGGTTGGTGAATAGAGACAAAGAGGGTTCACTTGTATTGACTGAACAATTCCTCATCTACAGGGACATTGTTACCTTATCAGCGTTGAACGGCAAGTACTAGCACAGCAAGCGAACATTTTTACAGTTCACAGGACATAATGGTGAAGCTTGCTGGAGCCTGGTGGAGCAGACTGATAATGTCACAGTGACAGCTTTACTGGCTTTGATAAATTGAAAGAATGAACAAAGATGAGGCTTTTATTTGACAATGGAACAGGATGCACAAAAAGGTATAACATGTTGGTACTTGTCGTAATTTTACTTTAGTAAAACTGCATACAGTAGGTCAAACACTTATTCATAGTTGGTCAATTTTTACTGTTTTCTGTTAGTGTCAACTACCCTGCTGTCTGACATCATACAGTTGGGCGAATTGGGAATGTCTCTACATTTTCTGTAAACTTTCATTATAAAGCTTTAAAACATTGCTGATTAGTCTTAAAAAAATAGCATGGAAGACATGGCAGTGCAAAATCGATTCTTGTGTTCAATGTTTCTCTTATGCAGAAACATTTCAAACAATGAGAAAAAGGAATAGGTTTAAGGGGTGTAGATGTATAATATATATCCATTGTTTTATGATATGTAAGTTACTTTACTATATTCGATATTTCACAAGAAGCTAATAATGGCTGAAATAAAACCAAATACACAAAATATACTAAATATGCAATATGCTAAAACCTGTTTAGAGAAGTTGGAACATTTCGTACAGTGCAATAATCTGGTAACAGGTGACGGGATAAATTAGTTTTCTCCTTTTCCTAAACGATTAAAAAGTACAGTTAAAAGAAAAGGCAATGTAACATTAGTAAACATTTCTCTGTCCTCTCTCACAACTTTTTTTTAGTGTGTTGCGTCCATCAAATTCTAACATGTGTATTTACAAAACATTTATGTGCAGTGAAATGTACTTTTTTCAGTATTGTCTGTTGTGCAGTCCAGATTAAATTTATTGTAGATTTGGCTGCTGTGATTCACTCTTACCTTGTGTAAAATCAGAGTAAATGCACCATTCAACCAACCAGCTGTTTAGTTCATTGAATTGATAGTAAGATACACCTTGGAACTTTGATATGGCTGAGGTGACTTCATTCATCCGTTTGTTCATCCGTTCGTTCATTAAACCAAATGTAGATTCAGGTTGGAAATTTCTGGAGGGGATTTTGTGAGTTTTGGAGATATGCAAGTTCGGTATTACTAATTGGGGTTTCCAAAAGGAGGTTTTGAATTTCAGTTGGCATTTTTACTGTAGTTTCCAAAACTATGCATGACAACATATCTTTTGTCATCGATTAAGGGCTGAAATGATTAGAGAAGTTTTAATGCAGACTGCACATTATTTGGAGTATAAAGGTTTTGGGAGATTTTTCCCTCATAAAATGATTAATGGTCTGTGAACTAAGGTGATGACATTTTGTCTCTGTTATGTTTATAAATACTTTAGAATGATTATAGATGGTCCCAATGAGTTACTGGCTACATAATGTTTTTAATAATTAAAATGGCTACAAAATAATGGGATTATTCATTGTCTCTTTCTATATTATTTCATTTATAGCCTAATTAAAAAAATATGCCTTTGCTTTCCCTCCTTTTGCCGTTTCATTCATTCAAAATTACTTTAATAATGTGTTTACATTCTGCATTGTATGTTGCAACAATACAATAAAAGCCATGTCCCATTTGCTTCCTGTAGTGTTTTGCTGTCTCTCAGAATGATCGCACACATATCAAATGAACATTACCGAGTACATTGCATTGCAGTCTAAATGGGCTGTTGACAATAGACACCCACATCTGAATTTTTTCCACTATCTGTGTTATTTTGTTGACTACTCATCACATCAACAGAGTGCAAGTAAATGGTTGTTTCTGTGTAAAATATAGGCACAAACTCAGCGTCTTGTTTTGCTGTTTTTTTTCAGACTCTCTTGGTGGACCGTTTCCCTCCTCCACTCACCGATGCCATCACAAGCCGAAGCGCTGCTTGCCCCTGCAGCCTTGCATGGGCCTCCCTGTCAGCCCATTGCTTTTCCACCCCAGTGCCAAGGGCTCACAGATCATCATGGATTTGGCCCAACGGACTGTCAAGAGGCAGGCCAGTTTCTGCAACGCCATCACCTTTAGCAACAGACCCATTGCCCTTTACGAGCAGGTTCGCCTCAAGGTGAGAGCTTAAGGGCCATGCCCTGCCCAGAAGAAGTGCATCCCATTAAAGAACATTGGTTGGGTTGGTGTGCCTTTAATATTAGTTGTCTAAATAAATATGAAGATTTAACAGTTAACTTGTTAAAAAAAAATTATGTATTTTTCCATCATTAATTTGAAGCTTTTAGATAGTGTTATTCCTGCATTCCTGATATACTGCATCTGCAGGAAAAAACTGAACAAGTATAAGCCAGATTGTACTTTTTTTATGTTTTCCAAAAAAAGTTAAATTTTCACCCAAAATAAGTGTTTGCACTAAGGGGCAGTGTCAAAATTATAATTTACAGACAATCAACAACAAAGAAGAAACTCTTGCAGTTGTTCACTCTCTTTTACCAACCATTTTAAATGCACTGTTCTTGGTAATGTTTTGGAGGTGGTTATGTAAATGTTTGAAACTTTTCTTCCAACCAGTGAGTGCATTTGTTTATTCAAAATGGTTTATCTAAACATTTATCAGTGGAAACCCCCTTTTTTATATGAAAAGATTTATAAAAATGTCAAAATTTGTGAACGTCTATTCATTTTGTAGACATGGTAACATGAAATAATCTTGATCATTCATCTGCAGTGCTGCAAAACACCTACACACTAAACACAAACCTGTCCAAAAATAACCATCTCTGACTAGCATCCCTCTTTGACAGTCTCCAGGATGCAGAACCACTCACTTGTCCTGTTTTAACACCTCAAACCCATGCACACAGACACACACAGCCTCCACTGTGCTTTTGCAGGTTTCACTATCAGTTTACTGTCTCTTTCTTTTGCTTTTCCTTTTAAAAGTAAGTTTCATGTCCTCCCTAAAGAAGCTTCTTTTTCCACATGAGATGCCAGTAAGTCAATAGAGACATGGTTGTACTGTATGTGTCTATTTTGTAGGGATGCAAAAATATATTGCATTTTGACTCCTCAGGTGGTGAGTCTCCTACATTGAATTTGTAATACTAGAAGCAGTTATGGCTTGGAACAAATGTTCAATAATATTTAGTAAATAATATAATATTAAGCGAGGACTCAATGTACCAAACTTCTAGCTCAACCGGTTACTGCTCTTAGCGCAAACACACACACACACACACACACGTACACACACACACACGTACACACACACACACACACACACACACACACACACACACACACACACACACACACACACACA
>JBBIGC010000082.1:25183394-25206745 GCA_037576955.1 Lepidarchus adonis | reverse complement strand
TGTGTGTGTGTGTGTGTGTGTGTGTGTGTGTGTGTGTGTGTGTGTGTGTGTGTGTGTGTGTGTGTGTGCCACTGTCTGAGAGGTATTAAATTAAATTCCTCCTCTGCACACATTTTTTAGTCAGAGATTACATCTTTTGGCTAGCCAGTGTTAAACACAGTACTCTACCATGCTGCTTTGCAGTGCATGGTAAGCTCTTCAGAGAATACAACAAGCAGTGGCACAAAGCCTGGACAGTAAGAATAAAGTTTACAACAATGATGTTCTTAAGCAGTGGTTTGTGAACTAATGTACAGCGGGGGAAATAAGTATATTTGACACGTCAGTTTTTTATCAGTAAGGGTATTTTTGACACAAAATTTGCACCACGTCAACATCAACTCAAGTATTTCATTCATGCAAAGACATCTAAACATTTAAGTCCATAAATCGAGTTATGTGTAATAAAGTGAAAAGACACAAGGAAAAAGTATTAAACACATAAATATGACAAGGTGCAAAATGGCATAGAAATCTGTCAGTATTGAGAGAGAAACCCTACCCCCTATCAGTACTAATTGATATCAGCTGCTTTAGTCCTAATTGATGGCCTGTAAAGTCTTCTCATTACCCAGGAGGCATACAGACTTCATGATGGGTAAAAGCAAAGAACTCTCCCAAGACCTTTGTAATCCTGTCGTTGAAAAGAATGTACCGGGACATTCTGCATAAAAATCTGCTGGCATCTACCAGAAAGCTGAAAATGAAAAGAGGGTGAATATTTCAGCAAGACAATGATCCCAAGCACAAGGCCAAGGAAACAATAAATTGGTTTCAAAGAAAAAAAAAAGTTGCTTGAATGGCATGCTCAATTACCTGACCTAAATCCCATAGAACATTTATGGAGAGAACTGAAGATCAAAGTTCATAAAAGAGGCCCAAGATTTAAAGATTGTTTGTGTGGAAGAATGAGCCAGAATCACTCCTGAGCAAAGCAGACGACAGGTCTCTCCATACAAGTGGTGTCTAGAAGTTGTAATCACCAACAAAGGCTTTTCTGAAAAGTATTAAATAAAGTGTGTTCAATACTTATTCCCTGTGTCATTTCACTTTATTTATTATGACTTAACTTGTATAATTAAATGTTCTGATTTTTTTGTATGAATTCAATATTTGGCTTGATGGCACTAGCCCACTTAGAAATACTATACCCTTACTGATAAAAATGTTGATGTGTCACATACTTATTCTCCCCGCTGTTTGTGTAAAACAGAGAACACTTTCCCTTTCTTAAAGTTATAAGGTACAAATCTGGGTCAAAATAATAATATAGAAATAAAAGGTTTTAAAAAGTATACTGTGAAATTCAAGTAAATATGTGTATATTATTTGTAGTCATAACCTTTTTCTGAACAGGTCCTAAAGCAAACTACATTGTCAAACATTCATTAGACATTATACATTCATTCTGTATTTATCTTGTAAAGCCTCTGTCCTGATTAAAGCATGCAGGATTGTACAATAGTTCTTTATAGTCTTTGCCTTGTCCAAAGATCTTCACTGTGTTGCACTGAATTAAAAATAATAACTTGAGTTTCAAAAATGTCTGTTGTCAGTGAATCACCTCATTTAGCTGCTTTCCTTGGTAGATGCAGTTACTGCCAGTGAATTCAAAAGCAAATTGCCATTTTCATTTCTTGTAGCTTATTGAAAATTTTGAGATGTGCAAATACTAAACTTCCAATCAAAATCAAGTTTGGGTTTATAAAAAGAAGAGTAGATATTATTTTGTTGTAGTCCAAAATTCTTTAAAAGAAGAAAAAAATCAGTAAGGAAACCCATTTATGTTTCTGCCACATTTTTGTCAATTATAGACTTTGAAGTAAAGATTAAATGCAGATTAAAGCTGATAACACAGAATGCAAATCTAATGTAAAAGTACTTGTGTTACTATGCAATTATGTAATAATGTTGGATTATGCAAAATATGGAGGGAAGCATATGACACAAATAGAAACTTGATGTACACTAATGTGCTTTATACTCTGTGTTAATGCTTGCAGACCATTTTCACCTACAATTCATAAATATAAATAATTCAACGGTCAAAGGAATGGGTGGATTTTCCACATTTCTGCGCTATTCTCTCTCTGTTCCTCCCTGTTGTTAATCTGGTAGAAGTGGTGTGGATGGGGCCGGGCTCCTCCAGTCTAAAGTCAGCTGCTGTTGACTCTGAGAGGGGGATTTACAACTGTCTGTGTGGCATGATCGAACGGTGCAAAGGCATGCTGGATTTCATAGGGGATCACTCTCTGTGCCACATAACTTCCAGCTCTGTCTCCAGCTTAACAAAGAATCAGGCCATGGAATGGGAGTGTAGTTTGCAAACGTGACCGACTGTCCACATGCAGCATGCATGCTTGGGCCACACCTTTATTGGACCTAATATAGATCCCTGTGGAACACCATTGCGCTTGGTATTGGTGGAAAGTTCATTAAACATGAACTTCAAGGTCCTTTTTGACCCTCTCAGAATGTCCAGTCTCATTGTGCTGGTGGTGGTGGTGGTGGTTAATATGAATTATTACTAATAATTCTAGTCCCTAGGTACCAACATGTGCTGATCAGTCTCACTGGGTAAAATGCAGCAGAAAGAACTGGCTGTCTTGTTTGGTCACCTGACTGCAGTGTTAATGATACCATTCCTCCCTAAAGAGGTGTCATATTCGGATTCCAGACTTCAAACAGCCAGAAAGGCTTTGACCTGAATTGGACTCACCCTGACATAACAGTACCTTTGGAGCTCAGTGGGCAGAGCACATTCAGTGCCTTGCCAGCTTGTACAGAACCAGGCTGAACTGCCTCTGAAATCCATTCTTTCTTGCTTTCATCCAAATGTGAAAATGTCCTTCACCATTTGACATTAGGCCTAAAATTATTATTAGCTGAGAAAGTTAAAAATGTCAAGGTGGATTGTGGATGTTTTTACTTGCAGCTCTTTATGTACAAGTTTTGTATGATACATGGTCATTCCAGCAGAATGCAGTATCCTTCAGGAAGGGCTGTGGGTCATAATGGCCACAAAGGAAAGAGCTGTTGGTCCCACAGATGGAATGAATGTTGGTGGCAGTAAATGGAGGAACGAAAGCATAATGGTTGCAGTTGCTGATTAAGTTATTAACACAAAATAACAATTGCACACAGCTCTACACATCGTCTACAAATGCGGTTTAGTATTAATGTCAGGTCAGTGAAATGTCAGAGAAGTGGGAAGAATTTTATATTTGTCCTGTGGACTAAACTCCCTCATTTTAATAATTTAATAATTGTGTTGTTAATCTTTGTTGCAGGCTCCACCCACATGGGTGATCCTCGCGGCCAATCCAGCCCTGGCTCACCCTCATCCTCGCCCCACTCGCCTGGCGGAGGCTTTTGCAGTGGCAGCTCTGAGCCTACTCTTAACGGAAGCTGCTCTGGAGCTTTCTGCAGCTCAGTTGGAGGTGAGCATGAGGTTTTTTGTCTGTAGCATATTGATCGTACACCAACTGTTCTATGTTTTTTTGGGGAGTTTATGGAACATATTCGTGCCCCCGACAGTTGAGTCATAGATGCCTGTGCTTTCCAAAATGGCCACACTCCTTATATGGTGTACTACATAAGGCACTAAACCTTTACACAACATGGTGCTGATTATAAGGTGCCGTTACTTAGCATTTCTGCCCAAAATATCATCTCTAAAGCCACTGTCTTATGGAGATGACAATCTGCTAGTTTATTATTGTGATTTTAGCAGATATGCATTGCAATTTTATGAGGTAAATAGCTGGAATCCAGAAACTGCACTCACAGTGTTTGTGTGCTGCTGCTACACCTGGAACAAAATGTCGTAGTGCAATTATAATTATACATGAGTCATAATTATGCTTTAATGGAACACTTTGACTCATTTTATTTAAAGAGATTTTTTTTAATAGTTCAAAATGCCAGTGAAGAGATACTAATGATATATATTTTTTGCAGCTTTAGCCCTGGAAATGTGTTTTTAAATTTAGTTTTGAGTTCAAAATAATTCAAATTAATATACTGTATATAATATGAATAATTTAAAATATTTTTTATGTTTTAATTTAATCCATTGTAGCAGCTTATTGTATGATATTGTAATGATAGAGAGGACAAGCTGTTATAGTTGCTTTAATTAATTTTCTCTCCCCTGTATAATTGTAGAAAATCATAAATAAATAAATAAATAACAACAAAGGATTAAATTAATTTTAAAATTACAATTGCCTGTCGTTTTAAAATTTCATAACTCTTTCTCTCTAATTGTCTCTTCTGTCTCTTCCCCTTTGTCTCACCCTGTCGTCTGTCTTCAAAGGAACAAACCCCAGCTCACCCATCAACCTCCCCAAATCCCCCACCTTCCCCTCATCCTCCAGCTCCTGGCCAGACGAGTGCTCCATCTGCTATGAGAACACGGTGGACACGGTCATCTATGCCTGCGGTCACATGTGTCTGTGCTACACCTGCGGCCTGCGCCTCAAAAAGATGTCCAACGCCTGCTGTCCAATCTGCAGGAGGGCTATTAAAGACATTATAAAGACCTACCGGAGCACGTAGGAGGCGTGGCCCACAGTGCTAACATGCAGACTCCCTTAAGGGCCATAACACTAAGAGACCCTCGTATGAGGAGAAGGATGGGTCAGGCGCTGCAGGCATCTCTTCTCTGATACCGCATGGGTTAGCTGTTCCCATGGTGATGATTTTTGAACCTTGAACCTCGATGGCTCAGGCATCCATCCGCAAAAAGGTCTCTCGTGTGTCAAGCCTGAGCCTTTGTTGCTACAGTAACTGGTCGAGCCGCTACTCAGGACAGGAGGCTGAGATTCTGACTAACGCTTTCCACACATAAGGAAAAGGAAAGAAAGTGTGTAAATAACCTCAGACAATTCAGGAAGCCTCAGACAATGCTCAGTAGACGTCAAACTCTCAACGTCTCCATTTTTTTGTTTCCCCTCTCTTTGAGCCATATGAGACTCCTCGAGTCTTGTCCATTTGCGTAGGCACACATGTCTCTTTAGCTGGAAGCCACATTTTAATGTAGATGACAGACTTGGAAGTAAGCGTTATTTTCTGCAACCTGTCGTCCGTCCTCAGAACTTTGATGCTTTCTGTCGAGTGTTTCAGGGTCACAATTTTTGTCTGTGTACGGCTGAGACAAAGTGTAGAGTACGTCCAAGCCTCGTGATAGAACTAGTGCTCATTGCTTTTGCTTCATGCTCAGAAGTCAGTGCTGCACTATTGAGTTGATCTGGTCCAAGGACCTTCAAAGACTGATGACAGTGCGATGTTGTGTTAAGCGATGTAATTCGAAGCCTCGGTTGTCATGCGTGGAGTCAGCATTGTGCTGCTGCTGGAAGTTGAAGAGAATCTGGTAAGCAATGTGTAATTTGACACAATGTCTAGAACCCCCAGCAGCTGAATAGCCAATCAAAAAAAGCGAGGATTAATTACCCAAACCCAAACTGGAACCTGCACTGACCCCTCTGAGGGAAAAACAGCAGAACGGATCTTTCAGATGTGGTGTGATTTTAGGCCGAGTGAGGACGATGCAATCAAAGCCGCATTCAGGGCAAACTCAGAGTTTCAAGTCAAGTGTTCAGAACAGCTTCTTGAAGCATGCTGCACATGCAATTGCCATGGAGACCAGAATCATGGGCAGAAGAACATAGCCTTGAGGCCTTAAACAATGAAGGGATCGTTTGTTGCGAGGGGCTATTTGATTTGCAGAGTTAATCCATATTTCAACAAGTGCCCTCAATATTCAAGGCCAAATGTGGTGTGTTGCAGCATAATAGCTACTCAAGGGCAGTGGGGAAACCAAAACGCTGAAGAATTTTGACTTGCTGTGAGGAGCAGGAAAAAAAAGAAATCGTATTAACGCTAGCTTCTGTTCCCGCTAGTCTCAAAATGATTGAATGAGTCAATTATACAGACTCACTTTAACCTGGCCTTTAAATGGAGCTTACCTATAAATTGCAAACTATGACCATTGTAGACTCCAGACAAAGGCCGAAGGGAAGGTTTTGCCTTAAGAATATAGACTGAAACTGAGAGGTTTTAGCCATAGACTTCACAGTCCAAGATGGACTGATGATGTCAAGGACACAGCATCCATTGTTAGTTAAATGTAGTTTTATATTCCATCCATCTTTCTTCAGTTTAAAGGGTCTGTGTTAAAAGTGTGTGATGCTCAGTTCACTATTAGCCTAGTAGATTCTCACCCGCTGAAGTTTAGATAATGAGATGATTAAAGAGTGTGTAGCAGTGACTGTGGACCATGGTTAGTACCTGGCATTTTATCGCCTGGTATTGGGATCACTCAACAATGTCGATTTTTGGTTTCAGCATCAACACGGGGAGTGTGAGACAATTTCCGACATTCTTTTGCATAAATATTCCATAAAATGTGTAAAATAGGATGAGGAAAGTACATTAAGATCTTTTTGCACAGAGTAAGAATGGGTCAGTTCATTTTATTACTACAAATATCATCTGACGGCATAGTTGGAAAATATTTTTCATGATTTTTGAATTATACTGATGCCTCCCAGCACTAGGTTATTGAACTTGGAAAGATTGTGTGAATCATTCTGACAACTGGGGCTCAATCTATGCTGCTAAAGCATTCGCCAGCTCTATTTCAGGCAATGCGAACAATGATGCGTGCTGTTCATCGTCCATCTCATACACTTCACTGCTGCTGTCCTCCTTCTGTGTAGAAATCTGAAAGCGTGGTGTCTAGTTGTGTATTCTAGGCTCTGGTGAAACAGCTCAAGGTTTTTTTGTAATAATGAGGTGGAAATGGTGGAAAGCCCAGTCATTCTTCTCCTTTAATGAAAGTGTGCTGTGTTCACACTCTCTTTTTAAGCAGTATGCTGTATACTGAGGTGGTTACTCACTTCTGAATGTTAATTTAATGTTAATTACCTGAACTTCTAGAATAGCAGTATCCACTGTTTCTTTAATGCTTTGCTACGGTTGAATTGATCATGATTGTATTTTGTTCTGTGTTCCTCTCTGGGTTACACTGCGATGTATTTCTTGAAAACAAAAGAGGAAGATGGCTATCTAGTACCCGCCAGCTATACTGTGCAGTATATCTAATCGGGGCTTTGCAGTAAACAATCACACATACGCCTCTCCTGGTGCAAGATAAGCACAAGCTTATGATAATGTACAATCCTATTAGTTTCAGGTTGCTTTTGTAATTTCCTCCTCCGTGTCCTGCCCTGTTTAAGAATCCTTTTAGAGCTTGTGGGTGATGTTTTTACGATCTGATTAGCTTAGCCGTCAGCAGTGTAGTCGCCTCAAAAAGCGTAGCGCTTCAAGCAATCGTGTTGGAACGTGGAGGAAGTCTGTGAGAAACGTCTTGGAAGAAAATAAACAGGTCACATATAGCTTGATGAGTCAATCCTTTTTATAAATGTTCACTCCCCACACACCTGTCTGAGCGTTTGCACAGCGTATGGTATTAAAAGGCCATTTTTTGTCACTTTATAAAGATTGTAAAAACATTTGTAAAACTCCTTATCCTGGAGATATGACTTTCTAACCAAATTATTCATCCAATATGGAGGAAACGTGGAAACCCTGTCCCAAAATGAAATTATTTATGATAGATATAATAAACAAATTGTAAAATAGGATTATTTATATTGCTTTCAAGCTTGTCCTCCTTTCCCCAGACTTTTACACTTGTCCAAAGCAGAACTGTCTTGTAAAGTCTAGTTTTTCATACAAATAGTTAATACAGTGGAATAATTGAATACTGATTTTTTTGGACCTACATAAGGACGTGCAGTCCCAACACACTTCAGCTGGACCCACTTTTGATTGTCGTCGACCCTGTAATGTACTTTATTCATGTAGTGTATGAAGTGTTGACTGTTTAGAATTTATGGTACAGATAATCACCTATATCGTTCCTTTTATTGAACATTTGATTGAAAAGTTCTGTTTTAGTAAGCAGTCACTTTAGCGTTTTTGACAGATTTTAGATTAGATTTTTTTACAATTGCAATGCAACAGGGAGATGTTTGGCTATTTATTCAAGTTTTTTAAGCCTAAATGACATTCTAGATAGTTTGTAATTAAGGAAATTTCAAACCTCTAAAATTTTTATTCACTTAAGCACTAAAAACTTTAGTAACTGTAAAAGCCCATGTAACATGTATTAACAATGCGCTTTTCATTTAATGCCCATTGGTGAACAATGGGACCAAACTCATCACAGCTGTGATTGCCCACTTCCTAAAGCCAGACGAACCAGTGATTCACTGTCAGTTAGAGTCTTGGTTGGTGTGGAAATGCATTTTTCCATCATGGAAATGTCCAGTGTGTTTATTTTGAAGCTAGTTTGCCGTCAGTGACTGGGTTGTAAGCATTGTTTAGTGTGAGTCATAAAATGATTGTGTCAATAAACTTTCCAAATGTGTTTCAGCTACAGCAAGATCCTCTCCTGGTTTTTTCTTTTGCTGCTCACTGGAACTGTTACAGATTTGATACAATTGTATGTTTTACATAATCTAGACTCTGTCACAGCCATATTTCTACAGGCTCCCCAAATGAACAATGGAACATGTTCACAAAGTGTGATTACATGATCATCTACATGGCTAAACAGTGTACAGTACAGGTCTACAATGGCAAGAGAAAGTGTGTTAATCTTTTGGATTTTCATGGTTTTCTACATTAATTTGTCATAAAATAGATCTGATCTTCATTTTCCCACTAGCAATAGGAGTTGATTATGGTTGTTTTTTATTTTAGGCCCATTATGTTTGCCAATACCCTTGCCTTAGTTTACATTTTATGAAAAATTAATGCAGGAAACTATGAAATCCCAAACATTTTCTTGCCATTAATTTAAATACATAACTGTAATTGTGCTGAAATTAAACGACGTACTGTAAATAATGAAAGTACCATAATGTAAGGGGCAGATGTTACACATTCTTAGCAGTGTGACCTTTTTGGCAACTGATTTAGGATCAATTTTAATCACATAATAAACCCAAGTGAGCTCTGAAGATTAATTATGGATAAAAGGGGCCCGGAACTGATCCATAATTAGGCCATTTTTTTGCCCCTCAGAGACAACCTCTGCCCCAGATAGTTGACCTGCAGGAGTGGGAGGTGTTAACTGGAGTCAGTGATATACGACTAGAAGGTGGACCCCATTACAGCTGAGGCCACTTGTGTGTCACTTTAGTTTTTGATGTTTTAATAAATATGACCTGGTTTCATTTGAACTGCACAAGCAATATTGATTGCTATTGATTTTGGACCAATTTCTGTAGAAAAATTAAAATACAATACGAGCAATCCATAACAAATCCATAGCCATATTATGATGTTCAATTTAATGCCTAAAATGTAAAAATGTTCATTTTAAAGTTTAGTCATGTTAATTTATTTGTGCCATGATAAACAAAGTAGCCTTGTGCCACTTGTAGTGAGGGTACATACAGTGCCCTCCACAATTATTGGCACCCCTGGTTAAGGTGTGTTCTTAGGCTTTAAATACATTTTTTTCAACAAGAATTGTCAAAAGTTCCTGTGTCTGTTTTCTCCAACCATGTTACATGTTATAGGAGGAGATTAAGTGCTGTCTTGTTGGTAAAAGGGGTCATATTAACAGCAGCGGTGCCAATAACTGTAGCACATATAAAACATGTATTTATTAATGTGGAATATTTTCCCCAATGAATGCATGTACTTCAAGTTAAGGTGGTATTGTTCTTTTTTGTGTTAGTCTATATTTTTGGGGGGAAAATTAATTTATTAGAAGCTTAAGAACACATCTTAACCAGGGGTGCCAATAATTGTGGAGGCCTGACTCCATCCTGAACAAAGGCACAGCTGCCAAGTTGTCTTGGTTGCACTGCCCCCTTGTGTAGAGAAATGTTCTCAACAGCTACATTTTTCTAAGCTGGTGTATGAGGCCAGTGACCAGCATTAGCGGAAGCTTGATTACTGCCATTCACTGTCATTCAAAATCATTCAAATATAAAACATATTTCCATCATCTTTTAGTTAAAGTCTCTACAACAGTGATGATCATTCCACAGCTGATGCAGTCGAACCTCATTCGCTCGCCCATATTGGTCCAGGCCCTAAATTTGGCGAGAGGTTGGGATGACGAGCTATCGTAACGGGTCAAAAAGTGAAGACCTTGCACTTTAACCACAAATGACTTGACTTGCTACAGTCTGTCTGACCTTGAAACGACACAGCCAACCGCCCGAGTACTGAAAACCGTTACAATCCTATTTCACCTCCAAACAGTTTGGTTTTTCACGTAAAACAGCATAAGTGATGATCACATGTTGTGATCTAGCAAATGAAAACCAGATTTCCAGTGCTCATCACTCCACAAGATACAAGTCTTTTTACTCTTTTACTTTTTTTGCTTGTCAGTCAGAGAATACAACTTTAGTTTAACAGATATTTTGGGTCTAATTCACAAACTCAGAATCAAAACGGAGGTGGAGCATGGACAGAACCAACCAAC
The DNA here is from genome assembly GCA_037576955.1 of Lepidarchus adonis. Lineage (NCBI taxonomy): Eukaryota > Metazoa > Chordata > Actinopteri > Characiformes > Lepidarchidae > Lepidarchus > Lepidarchus adonis. Next base: position 25,196,190 of record JBBIGC010000082.1, on the reverse strand, counting down.
CAGCTGTCGGTCCAACGGCGAGGTTTCCTGTGTTGATTGGTCCAGACACCAATCAGGCCAAGGCTGCATCAGTGATTGGTCCATCGTACGTTAGTGTCGCCCACACATTAACAGCAGCAGCAGCAGCAACAGAGGCCTATAGAATTAGCATGATGGACTGCATTCTAGGCTACAGCACTAACATGGACCCAGGTTTGATGAGCTATAGATGGAGAAATACATACACCTGACACTTTGCACGTTGTGGTGAGGGTAAGAGGTGAGGTTGGCAGCTTAACGGGGCAAATAACATGAAAGTAAATCTGTCCTGCAGTCTTTCATGGCGAGAGGTGGGTGTGGCGAGATAACTAGGGGAAAGCTAACGGGGTTTGACACACAGTCCTTCATCACCTTCTTAAGTATGTAAATCCTTGAGTTAAAGAACTCAAAAAAGCTAACCAGTCAGGTGTTACAAGCAAACTTGGACGCTTGTTAAGAAAATTCATTTGGAGGTGTGGGCCAGAGCTACTTTTTGATTTTTAAGTACGCGTTTGCTTATGTGAGCAATTTTAATAGGATCTACGTTCAAGAATTGTTGATTCACATAAAGTGATTTCAAATACTTTAGAAATTCCCCAATCTATAGTTCAAATGATCTACAAATGGAGACACTTTGGGACTGTGGCTACTCTACCAGGAAGTGGACACCTCAGTGTTCATGAGTCTACAGTACGTAAAGCATTGAACAAACAGGGTGTTTATGGCAGGAAACTGCTGCTTACTAAAAAGAACTTTGCTACTCGCTAAGAGCACGTTGACACTCCACAGCAGTGTCAAAATGTTTTGTGGAAGGATGAAACTAAACTGGAAAGAACACACATCACTACATCTGCTGTAAAAGGAACTGCATATCATCATGAAAACATCATGATTTGGGTCTGATTTGCTGCATCAGGATCTGGCCAGCATGCAATCACTGAGGGGAAGATGAATTCCCAAATGTATTTTCAAATTCTTCAGGATAATGTGAGAATGTTTGTACATCAGCTGAAATTCGGTAGAAGTTGGGTGATGTAACAGGACAATGACCCAAAACATCGGAGCAAGTCCACAACAGAACGGCTTCAGAAAAACAAAACCCATCTTTTGGAGTCAGAGCCTAGACCTCAACCCAACAGAGAAGCTATGAAATAACCTGATAAGAGCCATAAACATGAGACGCCCAAAGAATATGACAGAGCTAAAGCTGTTTTGCCCTGAAGAATGAGCTCAGATTCCTCCTGAACGATGATCAACAGCTAGAGGAAGCTCCTGGTTGAGGTTATTACTGACGACGGGTGGTCAACCAGTTATTATTTTTCAAGAGTTCACATACTTTTCCCACTAGCAACCCATGTTTGTTGTTCTCAATAAAGACATAGATAGATCTGATTTTTTGTGTTTGTTGACTTAGATGAAATACAGATCACATGTTTGCCACTGAATACTTTTAGCTCTGTCATATCTAATGAATAAAGAATTCTGTCAGACACTCTTGTGTGTGTGTTCATCACTGTGTTCGCTGTATAATGCAGATAAATGTATGACTGAGATATATGAACAAGAATGATACATTTTATTGTGTGATTTTTCTTTAAGGGCAATGCAAAATACAATGTCAACATGAACAAGATACAAAAAAAGAAGGTAAAAACATAAAACAATGCTGAGAACGTAAAGCTGTAGACCATCTGTTAAAAAGTTTCGTTTTTTATTTATTGTATTATTTTATTATTTTTAGGAGAAATTTTGTGCTCCAGGACTCTGCATAGAATGGTTTCGATGCAAAGCATTGTCACCAATTTCCAAAATAAATCGACAATCTTTGAAAACTGTACTACCATTAAGTAAATCCTTGAAAAGAAGAGTTGGCAACGCAGGCATATGGATAAGAATCATGAACAAAAAACATGATTTGCATTTGAGTAGCAGAGCAGAGTAAAAAAGAGCTGTAGCACCACTGTCATGTTGACTGCTGTATTTTTTTCCAGATGTTTTGGATTTTCAAGGTAAGTTCCTACAACCTTTACTGTATTGGGGTCCAGTTGGAAGCTTGTGAGGATCCCAGGCACAAATCTCATTTACTTCTCCTAGACATAGTTCAGCCCTTGAAGTAAGTGAGACTTCATCGTTTTCTTGTTATTCTTGTTAATCTACTCTTCACCTAGAAGGGGGAGGAATCTGCTTTATTTCTCCTGAGACAAAAAGTCTTTTTTCCTTCGGGAAGGCCTAGTACAACTAAACATCTGTCTAAGAAAAGTCATGTTTTGATGTTTGTGAAAAAAGAAGCCATATTAGAACCCCCACCTTTCTCAAAAGGCTAATTGGTGGGGTGACCTTTGGAGAGCCCGGTTAACAAATCCAGTTTTCAATGACGTGTTTGCAGCCGACATTGTGGCACTCGATGCAACACCAGAGCAGTGGGCAGATTTCCAGGGGAGGTCGTCGTGGCGCCGTGGTTGTTCATTAATACGACAGACTCGGTAATTAGAACAGAGTGTCAAGCAGCGACAGAGCTAGAAGACAGCAAGACATTAGCCAAGCCCAGCATGTTCATGAAGGAGAGCAGAAAAATCACAGCAGCAGCCCGCTAGCACCCTGTAGCTTTCACATCACATCTTACCTACTCGTCCCCACTCAATAACACCAAACGTGAACTAAAACCTGCTAGAATTCCTCAGAAAACACTTCTTGCGTCTCACCCAGAACACACGTACGGCTAGCTTTCTCTACTTCACCTCCTCACCAAAGACTCAAGTCAGGTCTTCTTTGCTATGTGGAGAAGCAGCCAAACGATGGACATGAATTGGCTTTAGAATAATGATGCAACGGGTATTAGCATTATAGCTAAGTAGCAAGGGCACATTTTGTTGGAATTTATTAATTTGTAAGTTTTTATTATTATTAGCGACGAACCAATGGAAAATATGGGTCAATACTATCAAATGTTTTCCATGTTCATATATGTCAATGTAGATACATAAACTTTGCAAAACACATATCTGGATTAACATTATCGAGAACCATTACAGCGTATTACTACATAAATGCAGTGATATTACGTTCTGACCATCTCGGATTACAATAAATATATTTTTCTTCAAATTGGTTGGACATATCTGTCCAGTGCTGATTTTGCATCACTATTAATCTACCATCACTGAGCTAATTCGAGTTTCTCACACTGAAAACCAAGGCCTGAACCTGCAGGTCTACACTGCTGCTCTGCAGATGGAGAGTGTGAATGACATGGCTACACACTGCAGTCATCTGTCTGTTCACAGTTCAAGCCCAGTCGCCTCCACAGCACTGACTTTACATTTATCCATCATTTCAATTCAGGATACAAACCCCTGAAGAGCTGTAATGAATGGACTGGTTCTGCTAATGTGATTGCACAGTAGCTCTCCATGTCTGCAGTGCTCCAAACTTCTCCTTCTTAATGAAGGGCGTGCAGTGGAATATCTCGAGTCCCACAGCGCCGGCACCACCAAAGCAGGAGCAGTAAGTGGTGTGTTTTCAGAAACGCTGGCCTGAGGCAAGGTTTTGTGTGGCGCTTCAACTCAAGGCACAGATGAACTGTCGTGGAGTTTGCACTTTTCTGCTCGCCCACAACCGATCCAATCTCAGAGCTTGAACTGAGCACTAATTATCAAAAGAGGCCTGGCCTTCGTCTCATTTCCCGCAGCTTTTTTTGCCTTTGGCACCTGTCAAACCTGCTGTCTTCAGAGCGATGCTCCAGGCCAATGCATTTGAACAAGTCCATTATAACTGTCCAGATCGATCTAGTACAACCTGACTGAGTCCCAACTCTCTCCCTGACTAACACACACCGACCATCAACTTTCTCTCGCAACCTTCTTGTGATCCCATCGACACAGCATCCCCCCCGGACACACACTCACACAACCACACACACATTCGCACACTCTTAAAAAACCCTGTCTCATTACCCTTGCAGTCTGTTCTGCTCCTTTTGAAACTGAAGCCATGAAAACTGCATTTTTACAGACACATTAATGCCGACTGTGATCAGCGACAAGAAATCTGATCTTAATGCAATACAACATCTCGCTTGAGGCACAGAATGGACAAAAGAATAAAAAAAACTCAGCTCCTTACAACAGTGGCCAGCAAGCTGGAATTTCTCTCTCAGGTGAAGATGAAGAACATGTCAGAAGGTTATGCTAGAATAGGAAACCATCCGCTGTTGGGTTTTTCACAAAATCACCAGCAGCAAGAAGTAGAGAGGGAAAAAAACAGAAAAGCAGAGCCTTAAACTATTCAGAGCTTCAGCTTGAGATTACCAAGCTTATGGTTAGCCATGCCTCAAAGACAGTCAATTTGTTCCAATGAAGAATGAGACAGGAAAGGAGTGTATGAGCAAATGTGAGAGAAAGAGAAAACCTGTGAGACAAGGAGCGATTGCAGATAGCAGTGTTACATCAGTGCTGTTTCACATGGCTGACTTTTCAAATGGGCAAGGCTCAGTGTAGGCATGAGAGGCTTCCCTTGGGGGAACGAGAGCATCTGAATGACAGAAACCCCTCAAAGTGAAACAGTGGGGTTCTATGATTCTCCTCAGCTGGGGTCAGGGTTCTCTCACTAAAGCAAACTCATTTAGGCCTAATCAAGGGCATCCTCCCATTCAAAAACACAGGAGTGAGCCTGAGAACAGGCCTAGTGCATTTCAAACAATCACTGTCATAAGAAATCCTTGTATATATTTGAAACCAGGTGAAACCACCTTCTGCTTTACACTGAATGACAAATTGGCCATTAGAACACTTTGCTTCTTCTACAAATTCACTGAGATACAAGGTTCTATGACAGTGACAATGAAACCAAGTCACCCGGGTAGCAAGCCAAAGGAGGTGGAGAGAAGCAATTATAAAAATAAAGGTGAAAACTTCAGAACTGATCAATGGAAGCCACAGACGCCTCTGAAAATGTAAATAGGGGTATTAGTCAGTCCCGAGCAGTGAAACAGCCGACCTTTGGCAGTGCAGAGAAGGAAAAGTGCAATGTTTCACTTGGTTTTACCCCTCCAGCACAGAAGGCAAAGAATAAATCGTGAAGGCCTTATGACAGATGCTGAAGAGCATAAGACATGTGCCATGGTTATAACAGCATCCCAGTGGTTCAGAGTCGTGGGGAGAAAGCTGCAGACTGAACGCTGAGTGTGTTGTGATGGATGTGTTTTGGGATCATGAATGAACTATGATGATGAACCAAACGTTTTTCTTAAGACATGGAAAAAAAAAAATCAAAACATGACATATTTGATGTGCATGAAGCCATACAACTGACTTGAGCTGACACAAAATAACTAAAAAATAAAAAATAAGGGTCAAAAGAAAGAAAAAGTTCCTTGTATTTGGTGAGATCCCTATTACTCTATTGCACATTTCCTCATAACATCTGCACCATGGAAATGTAACCGTTTTTCCATCAATCCACAAAGCAAAGCCATGGGAGATGCATGGAGGAAGGGTTACATTACTGCACACCGGCATAAAGGAAATTATACATTTGCAATATTTTTTTTTTCAAAAAGTAAAAAGACAGAAAATAAAAGCTATATAATACACAAGTACATAATATGACAAAAGGTCTAGCATGACGAAATATTTCCCTTGTAAATTGCAGATGCAAATAAAATGAAGCTTTACAATATAAATGGAAATTACTTGACAAAAGCAATATCCACTGAAAGCGTTGGAGTGAGTCGACACATTTCTATAACGCCTTCGTCAGAGGGCTGGGAATGGATGCAGAAATTCACTTAAAAATTAGCCTCTAAACAAGACTGCCGTGTCATTATAGCCTTAAATATAGAATTATTGCTGTCGTGGCCAAAATGCTTATCAATATCACAGGGAAAAATAGAATTTTGTAAAAGTAAATCCATTTTGGTCAAATTCCTTTTTTTTTAAAGAAAACAGAAGGTTCGTATGTCCACCTTAATTTTCTTGGCTTAATTTATTGTGATCTTGGACTTTTCTATTTTCCCAATTGTAATTCTGATTGTCTAGCAACCGTGATTGAGTGAGGGAATAGAAAAGAAAGAGCAAATTACATAATCTGGCATTACAGAAGGTTCAACAATGAGAGAAGAAGTGTCCATAGTTGCTAAAGGTGCAGCAATCAGCCTTGAATGAGGGGAAATGGTCTGAACAAGGTCAATTCTACTTTAGCTGCATTGTGCTCAAAAAACATTCAGTTTCAACACATTTTTTAACTTCAACTTTCTCCAATGCTAATGCAAAATCATAGCAGGATACAAAAAAAAATCCCAATCTAGCAGTAGCCAATCTGTGTCACTAGAGGGCGCCACAGAGGAGCTCCTCGCTGAGAGCCTCCAGTGCAGATATCACTGCATGTGGCATGAAGTGAGGAAAAAATTAGGTAATGAATATTCATTTTTTTGTTAAATAACCATAAATATAAAAAAGCAATTTCTGTTTAATAAATAATGTGCTGATGAAATACACTGCATCTTTAAATCGATGCATTTTTGCTTTAAGAGAAAACACAAATGCACCGACACACAACAAATGAACCACTCCGTTCACCATTATTGCCCATGTGCGATCACACAACAACAAGAACAGGACAAACAAAAAAATCGACTACTGCTTAATAGAATATAACTGCAATCTAGCAGGTACTTAAATTTGTTTAATACTATAATACTGTCCAGCAGAGAAACAAACAAAAAAAAACGTTAGTGCTTAACCCGACTAAGAGTTCACACAGCTCTGTTCATTAGAAAAATATTTCAGCAGTCTTGAACATCAGCCTTTTGACAAGGATCATAACCACGTTTCTTTCTTTCCTTCTTTTGTTCTTCTTTATGTAAATTGGGACTGTAAAGGGGAAGAGGGGGAACTCATGACTAAATACTTTGAAAGATAACTGCTTCCTGTGTTACCCAAATATGCTAAAACTAAACGTAAGCTCAACTGCCTACGGTTTAACTTCAACTTTGAACTCAATACTGCCCAGCAATATCGTAATGTGTTGAAATTAACATTGCATTTCAATGTGCTTTTCTTTGGGTAGAAAATAAAAGAATCAAGTGCTTCCAGATATAGTCATTAAATATCAGTTCTGAAACCTCGTTTGGGTTTGTTGAATACACCGTATTTCTTTGTACCCACAAAATAAATTAAAACTAACCTAGAACAAAATAAACTAGCAAACGTATTGGCATTCTGCTTTGGTTTGATCACATTTTGGGCAAATTTTCTACATAACTAATTCCCTGGGATTGACTGGCGATTATTCTGCCATGTTTTCCAGTACTGAATTTCCAAAATACCACTGCAAGTGCAGTGACGATAGCACAACTAGAGCAGCAACATATACAAAGACCTGTTCCCTGCAACTTCATTCTTCTGATGTTACCAGAGGAACAGGACCATTTGACACTGTAAACTAAACCTTGCTTGGGCTTGACACCCAGATATGAGGTGGGTAATAAGCATTCAATAACGGAAGTGTCATATTCAGTTCTCTGTGAATGTGATTTCAACATATCTGCACCACATTTTATCCGTTAATCAATCAGTGATCCTTTATTAATGTTGGTTGTTTTTTGTTGGGGTTTTGGGGGAGAGGGGAAATCAAAAGAAAGTGGACAGCATTAAAGTAAAGCCAATTATGAGACCCTCTTCTGAGACACTTCGACTGGAAACGTCTCAGTGAGGGACTTACTTTTCCAGGCCGTTAAAGAGTTGCATGGATGTCACAAGAAAGCAGAAATACATCTCTAAGGAAGACATGAAGACTCACAAGATACGGAAAAAAAAACAACAACAAAACTGAACAAAAGCTAAAAAATACAAGAATCAAACGTATGCTTCGAATCTGTACTTGCACTCAATGGTAAATACCATTAATTATTTGCATTTCTGATGTCTTACATTCTTTCGTTTCTGAGTGCTTAAAGGTTCTATTCATCTTCTGTTTTACTCCCATTTACTACATTTACCTATGCTCTCTCTCAGTTTCTCTCTCTCTGTGTAACCTTGTAGCAAAATCGTTTTGGTGACTTCTGTGCTCATAGGCCTATGGCACTGGGTTGAATTTTGGTACTGATACTGATCACTGGTCTTCAAATGATTCCTATTAACATTCAGTCAGCGATGGACAAAGGCACCCATTTGGCATAAAATTTCGGGCTGGAACAATTCTCTCAACGATTGCCCGGATCGTTCTTTTTTTCACGTAAAACCCTTTCTAAAAGGCTAGAGTATGTTCTTGTTTCAAACTGGAGACAGTATCCCCCAATCATACTTAAGACACTGGGACTGCCAACCCCTGATTTTACCCAATGACTTCTCATGAATTTTTAGAAGCGTCCTCAGCACCCGCAACACAGATCGTCTTTAGAGTCTTGGATACTTTTTAGTAAACCAGCACTAAAGTGTTTCATTTTTTTATATTGGTACAAAAAAGTTCTCCTCATAGAATCTGATAACAAAAGTACATAAAAGGAAACATTTAAGTGACATTCATTGCAGGGCAGGGGGCGCTATTTCTTCCTTTCCAGGTAGTTGGACGGTACCCAGCCTTTGCGTCCTTGTAGGCCATCTAGAACCTGGCAGTACCACCAACCATTAGGATTCTTTTCTAGAACCTCAAGACTGGTGCCTTCAGGGAAGCCCATTGTTTCCTCATCGCCACGATAATCAGCAATTGATACGTAGATTTCACGTAGGTTATTATGAATGAGATGCGACTTCTCAATGGGTTTGGGCTTTACTGTAGATACAGGAATTCCATTCCTTTGGGCAATCAAGGGGCTAGAACTTCCTGCTGGTGCAGCTGTGGTGGTTCCAGACCTCAAGCGCACATCTGTGACCGGCTGTGGTCGCACGGCAGTGAAGGACGAGTTTCTGCGCACACCACTTCCACTTGATCTCACGTGATCGCTGGCACCTAGAGATTCGTTACGCCTTAAGGACCCTGTGTACACATTAGTATCCTTCACTGGCTGTGGTGGAGATACAAAAACTGATTGCGGTCGCACTGCGGCCTGACGAATACCATTCCGCATTCGCACACCTGAACCGTTGAGCTGGGTAGACAGTTTACCAAAGCCTCCAGGCGGCTTAGAGGGGATAGGTGGGCTGGCATTGTTCGCTCTCCGTACATTCTGCTGGTTGAGGTTGTTAAGGGCCTGCACACGCTGCTCATTCTTCTCCAGGCTATTAGATTTGCTGGTATTGTTCAGCTCTGCCAAAGGTCCATCAAGGGACTCTGGGACACCAATATCAGAACTTTGTCTAACTGGTTCTAGGTAAAATGTAGGTGCCCAACCCTCTTCTACACCCCAGCGGACATACCACCAACCGCTATCCTGCTTCTCTAGTACCTCCACCTCCACACCAGCTGGGAAACTGAGCTCAGAGTCTTGCGCCCGCTCATAGGCATCCGTGGTACGGTACAAGGAAGTCTCATAGTCAGAGTCCCCCCGGCTGCCCTTGGAGTAGATGCTGGAGAGGTCCGAATTGCTTCTAGAAGAGACAGAGTCCTCTGACGATACCACTGAGGCCGTCTCAGAATCTTCTCCACCACGTGCTGCACGGACTACCGCGTGCCGAATTGCACCCGTGGGACGCAACTGTCGTCGCAAGCTACTAATATCCATCCTCTCTGGGCTCTGTGGTTCGGACTTACTCAGGAGGGGCTTTGGCCGGACCACTGGTTTGGGACGGGTTGAGGGACTATGACCAATCCTGACTTCCACATCCTTGCGCAAGACCGGCTCTCTCTTGGGATTCCGACCTGATTCCTCTAAAGATGACCTAAGACTGGTCTTCTCAGGACGATTCAAAGAGTGACTCCTGTACAAATCTGAAGGGTTCCTGAGAGACCTTCCTCCTCCAGGAGAAGAAGAGTACCCTAGTGGTTTACGCCCCAAGGTGCGGCTCCTTAGGGAGTCCAAATCACCACCAATGGATTCCCTAGTACAGGCAAAGTCGTCAGATGAGAATCTAAATCCATCGTTCTCATAAATGGCCTCTTCTTTGGGGGGGTTTTCTAAGGAGTCGTCGTTTCTGAAAGGGGAGCTCTTCACAAGTAAAAGTGGTGAAGCTTTGCCTGTAGCTTGAGCAATCCTTTCAGCAGCAGCTTTGCTGCTTTTGATCTGGACAGGACGAGGTTCCTTTTTCATACTCATGTCTCTTTTGATGCTGGTGTCCTTCTTTATAGTTGTGTCCTTTTTTATATTTATGTCCAACTCTAAGTCACAGCCAATGGCAGGAATGTCATATTCTGGCTCCTCATAAACAGGTCTGCTGGGGGATTCTGGAGCTTTGGAGGTGCAACCACTTGAGGAGACAGTGTCCTCAGAATCTTGCCGTTTGACAGGTGGTGCTGGGGGTGGAATTTTTGGCCGGGTGAGTGTGCTAGTTCTCCTGCTGAGATTGGGCTTTTTGCGCTTGTCAATATAGGAGCAAGGTGCCCATCCCTCCATGTCCCCAATCTGGACGTACCACCAGCCACCAGAGTTCTTCTCTATCACCTGCAAGTAAAATTACCAATTACTGTATGGTAAAGAAACTTACAATATAAACTGTTTAAATGACTTTAGACTACTTCAGTACGTGGGATGAGTTAGCAGAAAATCTTTTTTTTTATACAAAGAATGAAGGCTTGAGGCCTATTAAAAATCCAAACAATAACAATATCCTGTAAATAAGGCTCATTTTCTACATCTACAAAGCACTTTTAACCTTGTGTGACACTCTGGGGACCTATTACATTGATTATCCCACATTTTCTACATTAATGGTTCTTACATCAGCTTTTTGTCCTCCACGGAAGCTGATGCCATCTGAGATGCAGGACTGAAACTCTGCAATTGTGTAGTACTCCGCTTCCACAGTAGGGGGCTCTGGAGGCTTTGGCAGCTGGAATCCCTGAAGGTGCAAGAAAATATGGTTGCAAGAATACAACAGTAAAAATGAAATAAGGAAACATAGTCTTCTCATTTTAAAACTTACCAGATTTGTTTCTCTGCGAGGGGGAGGTTTCTGTCTGAGGTTTGGAGATCCTGCAAAATGTAAAAAAAATGATCAAAGCTCTAATGGCTGAAGATAGAACAAAGATGCAGTTAGTAACCACTGCACACTCTGTGATCATGAGGCAAGTGCACATTTTATATTGACATCTGAATGGCATAAACAAAATTTTAAAAAGTTTTTTACTATAAAAGCGGATGACATCATACATGAACAACAACAATCACCAGATGTAGTGGTTACACTGTCAAACCACAAGCCGAAAAACACAATATTATTATGTTTTAGTTTACCCACAGAAAGATTTGCTTACCTATCATATCAAAGCCTATTAAAAAGACAGCAGAATCATACATTTATATATAATGTACAACAATCATCTACAGTAAAACATCTACAGTAAATCACCTACAGAAAATGTACAAATCACCATCAAAAAGTAAAATTAAAAAGAGTTTTAGAAACTCATGACATGAGTCTGGCAGTAAATAATCAGAAAATTCTGCACATTATGACTTTAAACAAAGTCATAATGTGACAGACAAAGTATTTTCGTCTGTTCTTACCAATTTCCACTCGATGTGGAGCCACTCTTGCTATAGCAGGCGACCCTGGCTCTACCTTCGCCTTGCTGTCCTGCAGGCTGGTGCAGGATCCACACCCTGAGGATGTTGCTGCTGCAGTGCTGGCTGTCATGGCCTGGTCTGCTTCAGCAGTACACGGGATGGGGAGACTGATCTCACTCTTGGAGATGTGACGCTCTGGAGTGGTGGGCTCTCCGTCCGTCTGCACGTCCTTCTCACTCACAGCTTTCTTGTTGAGCAGGTTGCTAATCTCCATGATGTTGCCAATGATCTCCACCGGGCCAGTCAGTGTCTTCTTCCTCGGGGACAGGTCATCTTTCAGCTTCTTCAGGTACGAGGCTGGGGCCCAGCCCTCCTTTCCCAGGTACCTATACGGCAGACAAGAGATGTTACCTGCATTTTAAAGTGAATATTTACTTATTTCAGCAAAGCAAATACTTTCTTACTTTAATTTTAACAGCAACTATGTTACTGTAAGTTTCAATTTATTTACTTAAAGCATTTGATTGGTCGGAATTAAGTTTTTAGTTTATTAAATACAGTATAATAATGAACAGAACATTGGTCTGTAAAAATAAAATAAGAAAATAAATCAAATTTACATCATTTACATTTGACCTTATATCTTCATATCTCACTAAGGAGTAAAAAGGATAATAATTTATATTTTATTCCACACAGTCTGGTCTCCCTGTTAAAGTCTGACAGGAGCTACAGGAGCAAGACTGCCCGCACCAAAAAAAACTGGGACAGATTTTAATACCAGGCCATCAGGCTACTGAACTCATGATCTGAAACCACATGGTCACCCTACTGCACACAGTCACTTTAACACTTCTTTCTGCACTGTGTCCTAATGTGCAATAGTGTTGTATGAACTCGCGACATTACATACTGCACATACGATTTCTCATGCCTCAAATTTAATTATTGTGTTCCCTTTAACTCTTGTGCTCTTTTCCATACTTTTTATATTTTTAGACAGAAGGACAGACAGACAGACAGACAGACAGACAGACAGACAGACAGATAGATAGATAGACTGAAAGAAAGACGAAGGGATGGGCGGGGTAGGCTGGCAGGAAGGCAGGCAGGCAGGCAGGCAGGCAGGCAGGCAGGCAGGCAGGCAGGCAGGCAGACAGACAGACAGACAGACAGACA
>JBBIGC010000082.1:25162774-25183294 GCA_037576955.1 Lepidarchus adonis | reverse complement strand
AGAGAGAGAGAGAGAGAGAGAGAGAGAGAGAGAGAGAGAGAGAGAGAGAGAGAGAGAGAGAGAGAGAGAAATGCTCTCTACAGGTGCAGAGAACTTTCTTATTCTCACTAAACACGCATGCTTTTTACAGTCCAGTTACAGGTTTGGTGTTAAGCAAGGTCTTCCATCAGCTGTGAGTCTCAAATGTTCTTCAAGCAGCAGTAAATAAAACAGTGGCTGGCAGATGGTCAAGAAAAGCATCTGTAGAGGCCAACTCAACGTGCCTCACTGACATGGGATGCAGATGTTAGACCAGAGTTGGGGCAATTCAAAAGATGGTCAACATATGAAGTCAACATATTTAGGTGCTACATTCTGATTAGAATGAATGAAAATAGATACCAGTCTTGCAAATCATGCAAACTTGTGGCTGCAAGCTTTCCTTCATTCTTAGCATGGTTGCCTTGCTTGGTCATGCTTTATGGATGGGGTCACAAATTTGCCCCAAGAGCGTAGAGTGTAGACTGGAAATAAAACACCCTAAGTTAAGCCTTAGATATCAAGAGTTATTGCAGATATGTTAATAAATTACATTTATCATTAGTTTACATTCTGTGGACAGGTTATGGCTTTTGCGTCCAACTTTCACCAGTTTGTTTTAAGTAGTAAATTATGGTAAAAATGAAAAGGATTTTTTTCCTCCTGCAAAATTCATATTTCATTCCAATAAAAGAACTTGCTAGATTTGCTTCACCCCCTCTAAGAGAGCACATAAAGGCAGCCAACAACACAACACTAATTGTATCAGCCGTGCCCATGAGCAGACTGGTACAGAGGATGAAAAAGAGAGAGAGAGAGAAAGAGGGAGAAAGAGAGTGAAGAAAAGCGAGAGTGTGGGGGAGAGAGTAGGCAGATGTTTGGACAGAACTTCAAAGCACCAATTTTCCCACACATTCCCCCATCCCAAAAAGCAGAAATTAAAAAAAGACTTTTCTTTCTTACATTAGGGCACGCGATGGAGGCCCCCATCAAATACAAATCAGTATAAAATCCGCAGATTCATCCGAACACACTCAGCAGACTTTCATTTCTAAAATCTGTTTAATTTTTTGTGTGCTGTTGAAGCTATAAAAAAAAGCAAGGGATTCACAGAGGAGATGTGGAAAACACGGGATTAGACTCAACCAATAATTTACAGCCTCTGACATGGAACAGACATGTCATGCATAGTCAACTTACAAACAGGAGGGGAGGAGTGTGTATGAGAGAAAGAACGACAGAAAGAAAGAAAGATGCAAAGAGAGAGAGAGACACCACAGCACAGGAAGGCCTAAAATAAGACCAGATGGACTTCTGAGTGAACTGGCTAAAACACTTGGATTCTATCACTGAAACACTCTAGTACTTGCTCTGTCTTCTGCTCTGATTGGCTGAGCCATGGTGGAAGCTTTGTAAAATTCCTGGTATGGATGCACAAACAGCATTCTGTATTAATGCACCACCAATTAAAATTACCCTCACTTCTCAACCATAGTGTTCTATTACCAACTACCTTGTTTGGTGGAAAAGGATTAATGAATATTAATATTAGTAGAAAACTAGAACAGTTACCAGACAATTCTACCTTGCTGGCAGAAATTGTAGTTTAAAATGTTTGTGTATTTTCTTATATTGTGATCTGTTGCATGTAATCAGTACTTGGCTACATGTCACTAAGAATCAGAATCAGAAAAACATTATTATCCCAAAGGAAATTACTTAAGGTCACTAAGGTAGCATTATTATTTACATACCTGTCATTTCCATTCTAGTATATGTGTTAAAACATATACACATATATGCATACTGTATATAGTAGTGGGCAGTGGTGGTCTACTGGTTAGGAACTTGCCCTTGTGCTCTGCAGGTCACAGGTTCAAGCTCAAGCTACAGGGAAGCTGTAGTCGATCCCAGGGCACCAGGCAGGGAACACCCTGGACAGGAGGCCAACCCATCACAAGGCAACACAGAGACGGACAGCCACTCACACAAACACACACACACACACACACACGTGGTATGGTGCTCTTGCTCTTCTTTACTATATCACTGCTGGGTTAAAAGTGCTCCACCCAGATATATCCAGTCTGGTTAACTGGAAAGCAGCCAAGTGGTTCTAATAAAGTGGCCACTGATTATATATGTCGTGAAAATAATACATATTGTAATATGTGTAAGAGTTTTTCAGTGTTATGGGGGAGAGGTTGAATGACTGTCACATACACCTTACACACTCACGGTATGTGATGTATAGTATGTATGTACATGTATAAACTGTGACTACAGCAATATACATTTGCATCTAATAATCAACATAAAGTGCATTTGCTTAAAATCCCAGTTTGATTTAAGTTTTTAAATCTGAATTTAACGGGCCCATTTGATAAAAAAAAAAAAGAAAAGAGAAAAGAAAAGAAATGATAACATTGTTAAAGATTTACCACTACATTGTAATTCACTCCACAGTCCCCTCAGCCCACACATGGAAAATAAGCTTCACAAAAAGCCCATGTTAAATGTACTGTACTTGTAATATCACTAGAACTCATTCACATACATTAGACCTATTCAGGCTACAGAAGTTTAGCCCCTCCCATTCACACTAACACTATTAGGAGTGTTTCAGCCTGAGCCGCTGCTTTATTAATGCACAGTACAGGGCCAGAGCAGATATTAAGGGAAAAGTAACAGCATGTTTTATTTTAATAGTTAAACAGAGTTACAAAAATAGGAAACATGAATTTTTGGTACAAAAACACAAAACGCAGGACACCTGCCCTTTAAAACGTGATAATGAACCAAAAACAATTACTGTTGCACATAATTCACTTGATCTTGCATTAATAAATGGACTGCACGAGCACCATTCAGAACTTGGTTGGAAGTCAAAAAGAACAGAAATGCACTATGAGCACGACTGCCAGATGCAGGTGTTATCTGATCACAAATCAGCACTCCTACTTTGAACTGCTTTGTGAGCGCAGTCCTTAAAATAAGCTTTTACAACAAGGTGGACTGATGAATTGTGGCCCATTGTGCTACAGTGCGCTACAATGCATAGCAGATACAATAGGCTATCCATCAGCAAAAGCCAAGTCAAGATCCCACTTAGCCACAAGACACATTCTCCAATCTTAGAATCTTCATCGTCAACATCTTCCAGATCTTGTCTTACATCAATGTATGTCGGATCATTTATTTCTTAATAATCCACAGCTTTTTTGGAGAGATCCAACACTATCAAAAGCCAAAGGGAGTCAACTGCTGAGATGTTTGGGCTGCAAAACGATTAGTCCATATAACTGTCATCTTCGACACATGAAAATATCATGAATCTTACAAATACTTTAAGATCTCATATATTCATAGCTTAGATCACTGCTGGGATACTTCAAAGCATTTTCAGTCCAGCAGAGTTTCTGGAGGGTTATTCGATCTTGTATACCTTTTCCCATCTCAAAAGTCAGAATGTCACATTTTATGCTAAGCCTCTGTGTTTATGGGGTCTGTATAATTTGGAGACACAGTAGGCCTCTGTGGTCCGAGCTTCAAAGACTATTGGTAAAAGTCACTATTTCATGCTGATCTGAGGCCGGTTTAAGGGTTCTTCTCAGAGTGCATAAGGTCATAAGGAGTTGGAAAGAGTAAAGAAGGAAGCTGGTCTTAGATCAGCTACGTATGTATGTTCTTCATAGAGCTGCCCAGAGCCAATGCTGAGGGTTCGGTTACAGCTGTGGTTGTGTTTCAAATGTAAGGTGATATCAAAGACTAAGAGGCAAAGAGCAGGGCTATGTTGACTAAATATTATGCACCACAGGGTTTCCCTTAACCAAAGCCCAGTAGTCCAAAACTGTATGAGGCCAAGACTGACTTACTGGCCAAGACTAGAACGTATGCTGAAAGTCTATCAAAAGTGCATGCACTGGGACCCACCAATCAGTTCAATTATACACTCGCCCCACCAATGAAATTACCAGTTGTGGAAATTCAAGGTCTATATGGTTAGAATGAACATCCACCCAGGCTTAAAAGTCAATGCAAATCACTTTGGAATGCCAATCAACCACTCCAGTCAATCAAAACATCAGCAAGGTGTGACTCTCCTTTCAACACACTTATTCACTGAAACATCCAGTCTGGCATGGGAACCACGGCTCCAGGTTCTTTGGCCAAGATTTAGTCTGGTTCTTTCAGTCCACCGGATCTCCTGTTGGGCCGAGTCCAAGTCAAACGTAGCCTTTTCAGGATTTGGGGCTGTTCGCTCCATAGGACGTGAGAGTTAGCGGGGGTAACGGTCCGGGATGAATGCACCCAAGAGACAGGAAGGGCGTGGACCCCAGGGTATAAGTTGCAGACGTTTGCATTCATAGTAATATACTGTTCAAACAAGGTAGAAGGCTTGTCGGTTAAAAAGTGGTTAATATGGCCAGAAATAGAATATGTGAAACATGTGCAGTTTCCCACTAGAGAATCCAACAGAAGCTTGTCTCAATTCACGTCTTGTGTTATTCCTAGAAATCTATGTATATTATTTTATCGTATAAATATAGAATTTAGTGGAAAATAATAAGGTGAACATAAAAGTTATACATGCATGCGCCTTCAGTGCCTCTGAGAGCTACAGGGTGACATGAATTTGGACAGTTTCTTTTGAGTCAGTCATTCCAAAAGAGGAATTTTATACTTCTGCAATAAATTAAAAAAGTACTGAACAGTGATAATATGGCACTCTGATCATTGCCAGCCTTTCATACTAACTGCAGTACACTCCATATGTTAACTTGGACGCTCGCTGTAGTTAACCCCAAGTCTGAAATAGTTCAGTGAAAAAAGTAAGATGCTTTATGCTGGTGTCGGTTTTGGGGTGCATGGCACAGTAACCCTGTGGCTGCTGCAGGACTCATTAGATGTTATTATGAAACTGAGTAAGGGGGGACTTTCCATCCTTTCTTTTTAACGACATAGAGAAGAGCCAGAACCGCCTAACCTCCGCCAATCACTTCCTACAACAGCAATACTGCAATTTCAGATTCAAATTCATCTGCCTGATATGACTGTAAAGCAGAGAATTAATTATCTAGTACCAACTACATCTACAGGTGGACATAGAAGATATCTATTAGTCTATTAGTTAATTATGAAATCTGACAAAAATGTAAGAAAATTTGATCAAAGTTTGGAAGAAACGACACTGATGAACATTGCAGAGGCCTTTCGAGGAAAGATTAAAGGAGGACTTCATAATGTCCAGAGAGCTGGACCTGAGAACTGATCTGGCGGTACTTAAATCTCTGGCTTGCAGATTCCTCTCTTTCTTTCTCTCTCACTGTAAAACCTGCTTGGGTTTTTACTAGACAAAATTGTAGTTTATAACTCCAGATGGATATGCGTAAGCTTTGCCAGGCTTGTTCATCCTCCAACACTTCAGCAGCTTGCTGAGGCCCAGCTCTGTTTGCCTGAGCTTTCCATTAAAACAGCTGGAGTCTAACTGGAGCAGATGGGGCCAAGGGGCAACAACTGAGGGACAAGAACATCCTGAGAACTAGAGCAAAAAAGCCAGAATGCTTAGAATGAAAAGTTCCTGAAGATTTATCCTCATAATATCCCATGATGACCCCATTTTCAGTTTACATGTTGGTGTAATTCGGATAACAAATGCTGCCTGTTTGTTGCTATCACTTGTAGAATTGTCTGTAACAGAACTGCGACCATGCTAGATGCAAAAACATATGCTCACCCTGGAGTTTGGAGTTACAACAGGGAGCTCGGTAGTAAATTAGCTATTAAAAACCTCAATTACAGCACCACGTTTCTGAGATCATTGTACCAGAGGGAATCAGCTGAGAGAAAGCCAAGGGGAGGTAATAAATGGATAAAGAATGAATGGAGGTACGGGATTTTAAACAAGAACATGTAATTGCTAGGCTTGGCACAGCTTGCTCATGATGTCATCATTGCAGCAGGTTGGATCTCAGTTCATATCAAGTAGGGAGTTTGGTTCTTCTTGAGACAATGAAGTCAAAAGATCTCCCCAAAAGCATGTTTTGTGTCTCAGTAGGTTTTAGCTACAAAATGAAGCCATCGGAAAGTACACTAAACCAGGTTTCTCTGACACGCTTACATGGAATGTAGTGAAATTTGTGTTCGAATATTCTTTAGCGGAAACGTTTACTGGAGTTTGTGGGCTATTTACTGAACAGCCCCTGGCAAGTGGTGCAGCTGCAAAGCGAGACAAAATCGGTTCAGCACAGAACACAGAATGCTTAAACGTAGAAAATGCTTCAACAGGACTGTAACTTGAACCCCATCGAACAAACATCAGCTTTGTGAAACCTGAGCTTCAGAATTCATCTTTGTGAATAAAGCTCTTCACAGAGACGTTTCTATATTCCCAGATTAGATCACACTTGTATGACATGGACCATGGTTGCAAAAATGTAGTTGAAGAAGCTAAGTTTTCCCATTGCATGGGTAACCCACATAAAACAATATGCTTTCTGTACTCGATGAGCCTGAGAAACACAGAAAAATGCATTGAAATGGGTCTGATGGTAAAAACACACTCCACATTATGCGGCTAGTTGTTGGGAAATGGTAGTGTGGCTTAAGTTCTGATAAAATATCAGCATTAAGTGTTTGGCTGAAGTGTTTGGCAGGAGAGCAAGGTTCAGGACATTGGATGAGAATGCACACAGTGTTTGGCCGGTTCCAAGGGCAACTTTTTTCCAAAATATGGACAGTGTGTGAATAGTTTGCTAAACAAGCCAAATGAAATTCTGAAAAAAGTCACATGAAAATAGAGAAAATCAGTTTCAGTTTCTGCATCTGCAGCATGTCTGAGAAAAGCTGATTAGGCAGAATAGAGCTTTCTTGCTCTGTTGTCAGGAGTCTGGAGAAGTACAAGCTTCTCTACAGCCCATCTCAGGAACCCTTAGAGAGGGACGACTGGTAGTTATCGTGCCTGTCTAGGATGCATTCCTAATGGGAAAGACAACAGTCTGGCCTTCTGCCCAGAGCTCCGAGTGGGGGGGAGACGTGGAGGCAGGCCGACTGACCAACAGACCAACCGACCTACCAACCAACAGGCCAAAACAACACCTCCAGGTGGAGCCAAGAGCATGTCTGAGGGGAGAAGAAGGAGATCCTGAGCAGGGAGGAGGGGGAGAGGGAGTGAGGGATTCTTGAGGACAAAGAGTCAAGGAAAAAAAGTAAAGCAAGACAAGTCTATGATACCAGAAAGTGAGTTCTATATCAGTCTAAATGGGTATGGGTTCTGCAGTGTTATGATGTTCTACAACTGCACTTTTGGGAATAAAGTGGTTAAAAGTGATCTCTTGAGTGAGGTGAAGCAATGTGTTAGCGTGAGGAATCATTTAACATTCAAAGATTCCACATAATGTTTGTTTCCCTAAGCCAAGAACCATTTAGGAACCTTCATTTCGGTGCATGAACTTCAAGCACGGTCACAAAAATGTTTGTGCAAACTGGAAGGATGGTTTCTGCAACCATTGTAAGTAATTCCATTGGCATATATCTACCAAATGAAGTTACATAAGTGTGGCACCTATGCAAACAACCAAACATGACTATGCTCTGTATGTGCACCTGTTAACTCTTTAAACTGCAGGCGTTTTCATTTGTAGAATTTAAGGCCTAATGTCTTGCAAAAACTGTTAAACACAGCTACTATGGAAATAATATGTAAGTTGCAGAGTGTTGACCTATATATGCGTCCACTGCAGAGAAAGGAGCTAACCCAGCAAACGATGGACAAATTACATCTCCCCATGGCTACTACACATCACATTGCCACCATTCTGTCTTTCGTCTTGGTGATGCACGTGTGCAAGTTGTTGGTGTGTTTGCATTTCTGTCCAGCTCACCGCTCTCGCTCTTCTCGATCACGTCCACCGTCTCGCCGGCTCGCAGGCTGATCTCAGAGTTCTCCTGCCGCTCATAGCTGGCCACGGCCACGTACTGCTCCAGCACCATGGGCTCCCCGCTGTCCAGGCCTGCGGGCGAGGGGAAGAAACATGCGGTCAGCCAGCGGCCCGCTGCCCCGCCGCCCCTACTGCCGCTGCCCCTGCCCCTCCAGCCCCTGTACGCTGCCATCCACACCTAACACAACTGAAGCCCTTGCATGCCTCACAGCTTCTGGCCATATAGATCCAACAGCTTCCCCCCAAGCCTAAGCCGGGGGCTCTTCGAACTTTGAAATTAAAAGCAAGGGGGCACTCCTTCAAGGAGGAGACTCTTGAGAAGGACTGCATTGGTTTTGAAGCTCCATAGTATGCCGAATTTAAGAGAGCGAGGGAAGAAATGGGGGGGTGAAGAAAGAGAGGTGGAGAGAGAGGGGGAGAGAGAGAGAGAAAGAGAGAGAGAAGAGAGAGAGAAAGACAGAGAGAGAGAGGGGAAAAGAGCCGCTAACAGTCGGGGATGTAACTCCGGAGTGGTGGGCTGGAGGAGTTTTTCTGCTGGAAAATAAACAGACGATAGTGAGAGTGAGAGAGGGAGAGAGAGATAGAGAGAGAAAGAGAGAGAGAGAGAGAGAGAGAGAGAGAGAGAGAGAGAGAGAGAGAGGCTTACTCTCTCCCTCTCTCCTCCCATTCAAGGGGTTAGGCAGTCGTTAGGGGGGTTGCATGAAAAACACCAATCAGAGCAGTCTACTCTCCAGGCCTTAAATAGAAACATATGAGCAAAGTCAGGGAGAGCGAGAGAGCAAGAGAGAGTGAGAGAAAGAGAGAGAGACTGTTTATGTGAAACACGAGAAGAAAGCATTTCAACCAGGGCTAGGCCGCTCTTTTCCTCTTCTCTCTCTATACTTTCTTTGTTTGTTTCTCTCTTTCGTTTCGTGCCTCTTTCTCTCCTACTCTACGAATGACTGGACTTGATGTTAATATTGATGCACAAGTGAATGAGACAAACTATAGCATTGACACATTGTCTGTACACATATAGACCTGACTAGGAATAAATAAGAATTGGTTTATTCTATCAGTTCATAAAGAGTTCATAAAGAGTTCAAAGAGTGTAAAACTTGTATAAAGATGGACAAACCAGGCATAAGCAAAAGGCTTTGAGAATTATCTATGCGTCTACCAATACAATGGCTTATACCTAGGGGTAAAGAAAGTGTTTTTGAGTTTATTGTTAAAATGCTCATGTTTTCATAACCAATAAAAAAATCTTATCTGAAATTTGACATGCAAATTATAGCACCAAACTTTCCATAACACAACACACATTTTCCTATAGCATTTTTTGGCTTTTTGCCCTTTTGGTTTTCAGGTGTGTTATAATACTCTCTCTCTTTCGTTCTTTCTTTCTCTCTCTTTCTATGTTTTCATTTGTGTGCATATGAATGGCTAGCATATGGAATGCTAACCTGGACATGCATTCTGCACGTTCCATTGGAAACTGATCCCAGATCAGCCATAAATAAGCACCTAAGGAAAAGGGCAGGCTGAATGGAATGCATGCAGGTCATGCGCTAGCCAGGACACCAAGATTCCATACTGTGAAACCAGGCAAAAAAAGCAATCGCTAGGAAAACCAAATAGCTTAAGGATGTTAGTAAGTGCAGACTGCTAAAAAAACAATTGCAATATTAAGCCTTAATTTTGGGATATCTTTGTCATAGCATAGCATGTCCTGCTAGGTTAAGATTCAGCTATGCCTAACTGGGTCTACAGTTAGCATTGGGTTTTAAATAGGTGATATGCTGTGTAAACCTCTTCTATAATAAGTATGGTGTTGAAGCTTTGCTTGAGCAGCTACAAAGATCTTTACTGCATTTTCATCAGAAGCTTGAAATAAGTCTGCTGGTACACAGTGGTCTTCCATCTTTACAAACACTTTAGTAAGGATTAATGGGAAATCCTTCCAAACAAGATGTTTATCACCGTAGGGGGGAGACAGAGAGGCGTACTGAGTGTGTCTTGTCTTAATCAGCTGTCAGGAATGGCTTGACCTAATTAGAAGGCTTCATGCTAAGCGATGTTGCATTTGTTCAAGCACAGTATTGCTCAACTTAACAAATGAGACTCCACCAACAGACCAAAACTTGTCTGAGTAGCTGAAGATAAAAAAACAGGCTAATGTTCAGTGTTTGGACAGCGTGTTACGTTTCTGTGCCCTTGTTCCAAATATTTTGCTTCCTTTCTTGGAGATATAGGAGCCAAAGGAAGGCCATGGCAAAGGAGAACGTGTACACAGAATGAGTGTGTCCTGGCAAGAGCTGCTGCTTACCATCTCCATTCAAGACACCATTTAAGACTACTGTTCTTATGAACACACTTACACTAATACATTATTTCCTTACAAAACATTTTCCTTAGCATCTCATCTGTTTATTTTCTGCTCATTTTGTGCCTTTAGCTACAACAATGCAACATAGCATGGAGTGTTTTCTTCCTGAACGTTGCACCAGTTACACCGACTGTTTCTGAGGAAATGCACCCCATATGGCGCCGGCCTTGGACAGTGTTTATTTCGGAAGGATGAGCGCATTATACTTTGAAATGTTTATTTGCTGGCTTGGCGAGGGTTGGGAAGGAGGTCAGAGATGAGCAGCAGTGTTTTAGATTGTTCACCTTAGAAGCTGATCTCTGAAAAATTTGGCTGCATTTTTCTCTAGAATTACACAGTGTTTTAATGCCAAAAATAACACTTTATATACAACTCAAAGAGTTTCAAGTTCAAATTCTTTCATTTGTCAATCAGCCAATTAAGTTAAGAAGAAAAAACAGAAAAGGGAGGTGGGGGGACTATTGACAACTGCTGATCGTTGAAATGTTTATTTATTGTAAGTTAGTAAAAAACACTATATGTTAATATATGACATGATCGTACAGTTCATATTCGAAAGATAAATAAATAATCTATTTTAACATTTCCTACATTTGAATGCCATGGTGGAATCAAATATTAAAGAGATTAAAGTTTTTTAAAAGAATTTTTTTACATGTTTAATATTATCAATCAGCAGGGCCAGTGAGTGGGATTATAGGGAAAGCGAAATGTACATTAGCTGCCTCCATATCTAATTTGACCTGGGGGACTGAATGTTTGGGATGTAAATGATTATATTTTGATTCTGAGCTCTCTGACTCAAGCCACACCCAAACGTGTGATTTTTCAAGACCTGCCACATTAGCACATGACCATTAGCTAGCTACAGTAGTAGAATAAGTAGCTGTTAGTAGTATCAGATACCGTTGTGTATACAGTGTGCGCGTGAGGCAATTATCCAGGCTTAAGCAACCCTTTGCTACTCAGAATCACACTAAATAAGAATGTCCTACTGTCTAAGTGTGTTTGACACATATGGCTAGTGTTGGACTGAAACTGTAAAATATACTCTGCAATGTTTGTTCCTACTTCTGGTACTGAAGTACCAATGCTCTGCCACTTTTACTGTTTTCCTGCTCACTTCAACCAAGAAAGGGCTTAGTAATTTATTGATAATTGTTGGGATCACAGAACACATCAAACCCTAGAGCAGTGGTGCTCCAAAATGGGTCATTTCTTCAATACTCAGACCCTGATAAGCAATGGGTGTGTCAGGAAAAGAAAACGAAAGATGAAAAATGTGAAAAGGCAAGTATTCACAGCAAGTATAACTACCTGAGGCCTCAGACTTGGTGGGACTGTCCTGTAGGCCATACATCCACACTTCAGATAGTTGAGCAAAGGAAAGAGGAAAGTCAGAGAAAGAGAGAAAGGAAGGATCACAGTTATTAAAAGCAGTGAAGCATAGAAAATCACTCATATCTTATACACGCATGCAACCAAGAGGGAAAACGAACCAATGAATGCACATGCTACAAAAAGTCTCAGTCCAGGCATCAGTGAGGTACACTTCAAGCAAGGTACCATTCTGTCAGACTGCCATTGATAGCTGCCCACTGCTGGACATGTGTGTTGGGTTAAATGGGTCACAGTTCTTTGTGAAGAACTTTGTGTGATGGGGTGTGTCCACAATCAAATGGTCATTTTCACTTTGAAAGAAGAAGCCTTTTAGGCCTGCCAGACCATTTCTTCTGGTCCATTCATAATGAAATGTCCACAAACCATAAAAAAGCCAGAGGACAGTAAGGAGATACTACTCCTCAGGGTCTTTGTTCTGCGCCCTTTCCTGAGATCTTATGGTCCAACCCTCAATCCCTCAAAGAGCAACAAAATGTAAGTTAGCTGGGGGTCCACTGCTTGAGAACGATTTAGAATATCTGTAGTACACTTTGAACTGCGTTCATCAGGGGTTTCCTGAAATTTCCTAAGCAGGACTGCTGCTAAATAGCCAAGCCATTGCTCCTTTACAGCTGCTCTGTAACAACAGACAGCCACAGTTGTGCTGATAAGATTGGCCTGGCTGCAAAAAACCCTGGCATAGCAGTCAAGGGGAGGAGGGGGAAGAGGTGAAGGGATATCTGTGGTTTGACCCCCTCGCACACATAGTCCTACACTGCATCAAACTCTGTCAGGAAATTAAATGTCATGTGGCGAGAATACGAGGATACACGAGGGGGGCTAAACGAGGGCACAGGGAGGAGTGTGTGTGTGTATGTGTGTCATTACAAACTCTATTACTTCAGAAAGACCATCAAAACATGCGTATCCCTTTCGTCTGTATGATGACAACAACACCATGAATAACTTAATAAAGTTATACACAGACACACACAGACACACACACACACACACACACACACACACACACACACACACACACACACACACAAAGAGAGAAGCTGTAAATCATTAGTAGAATGAGTCCAATCGTATATTTCACCTTCACATTCCCTCAGAGGGAACCCTCCCACTATTCCTCCCTTTCTCCACTCTTCCATCTTATCTCTCCATTCCTCGCAGTACTGACACATGACTCCAACTGACACTATGTCTCAAAAACAATAATGTTTCCCCAGTCAAACATGTGTGTCTTAAAACCGCCATACAGAGGCGATTCAAACTGCCATTCAGTTTTTGGACCCAATTCAGGCTCCTAAATAGCAATGTCATTTAAACAGAAAACAATCCAAAACCACACAGGGAAGCATATCTAAAATCACTGAATACATTTTTAGACAGGTTTGATGTTTACACGATGGTTATTGATGGGCTAGACTTGTGCAAGTAGTAATCAGTAATTAGTAAGTAGTTACAGTTCCTTCTTTCAAACCTAATTCAATTACTTTACCAATTACTGCATATAAAATTTCATTAGTTACTAGGGAAAGTCTATTATAAATGGCAGTTTTCAGTGACAAAGCCAGACTAAAAGAGTACTCAGTCTATTCTCACATTAGTCTTAATCTTTATTATACAATCAAAGATATTTCAGATATCAACTGCATTGGTTCAAGAGTGGTAAACAAATGGCTGCAAGTGTTCCCAAAGGAACCTGAGTCTATATACTAGTCAATATGCATATAACTCATGTTTTTAATTTGTTATAATCAGATGGCCAACATAGGGAGTATTAGAGTAATATTTTCCATGTTGTTATGGTGATAATCTTGGACAGATTCGAGTTTGCAGAGTTTGCTAACATTAGTGAATCTGGTATATTGACCTTCAAAAAGTTGCTTTCTCCTTCATTCATGTGCACATACTTTGGTTTTTGCTATTGTCCTTTCTTGTCTCAAGGGAACATCTGAAAAGCAGAATGCAGGGTTTCTTACACTGAGACACAAGACAGGAACCATATAAACATCATCCACATTCTGATGGGTAGATGAACGATTACATTAGCTCTCAAAACTATTGAACTGGTCCCATCATGCATTGGCCAGCCATCTATGTAATCAACATCTCCCATTGAGAAAGCATATTAACCTTTTTGGTGCTTTTCCATGCTGGACCTAGGTAAGTGCAGTTATCAATGGCCAATAACAAAAGCTTGTCATAATTCCATATTATTAATCTCCAGAAACAGTTTTTTCATTTCTTGAAAAGAGAATAAACAAAAAAGCAAAAGTACAGACTCAAATACACTGTCTAAACATTATGTAAATTTAACGTGCTATGTAATAAAAAGTAATTGAATATCTAATCATAAAATTATGTTTTAAATAACAGCAGTATAACCATAA
The DNA here is from genome assembly GCA_037576955.1 of Lepidarchus adonis. Taxonomy (NCBI): domain Eukaryota; kingdom Metazoa; phylum Chordata; class Actinopteri; order Characiformes; family Lepidarchidae; genus Lepidarchus; species Lepidarchus adonis. The sequence goes on along the minus strand of JBBIGC010000082.1, from coordinate 25,169,183 downwards.
TAACTGTCAACTTCTAAGGGCTGAGGGTACTGTGTGGTAGGCACACAAAGGGGTGCATATGGTTACACTTGGCTTTATTCCTTAGGGAAAGGGATTGGAATGAATTCGGAGCAAAATGGAATGAAATGGTTCAAAATACCCAAACCATGGGAACACCACCCTGTCTCAGCAGTTTAGCCCTCAACAGCTGAGTGATATTAACTCTCCACCCACCATTACCACCCCCTTCACATATCTTTCAGATTTGTGAGGTGGTGAAGGAGGTGAGCGAATGCGGGTGTTTTTGTTTCACTTTGACCCCTCCAGTGACCACATGACCTCTTCCTTATGGTAACAGCTCTCTCACTCACGCTCTACCTCCATCTCAGCATTTAAGAGAAGTCCACTCTTATGACCAGCTGTCTTTAATGGTCAAACTCAGGTTGAAGAGAGCCCATCTTGAGCATTTGAACCTAGTAAATTCAGGTTGCATGATGGGAATGCACATCAGGTTGCACTTATCTTAGGAGTGTAATAGAACACATGGTGGACCCTCAGTATGACCTACATTATTTAAGCTGAAAAAAACGTTTTGTTTGTTGGTTTGTAGGATCACACGACTGTCTTGATTCACCAGAGCATTCACGGATACTATGCTATTGGTCAGGATGGGTAAACACCATAAATTTGATCAGCATCTCATTTGCATATTGCAGTATTTGGCAATATTGACTTAATATTACTCTTAGCAATGAAATAGCAGCTAACAACAATTGTATAACGTATTTTCCCAACGATAGGCCGCCCAACATTATAGACCACCCCATTCTATAACGATATAAGAATAAGCTAATTTACTGTATATCTTCCAATAGTAGCCGTTTAATAAAAAAATTATCAAATTATCAAAATTATCATTAATGGAAACAGGTGTCAAAAAGAGAAGATATACTGTATTATTAGAAGATATACTGTATTATTAGAAGATATACTGTATGTTTAAAAACTCTAAGATAAGCTGCCCCATGTTATTAACAGCAGCATTACTGAATTGATCTGAATGATCTGAAGTAAAAGCATTAACTTGGCCCCTGGAAGCCTTTCAAGCTCTATACTGGTGGTGATGTTATACCATAGTTGAGCATAAACAATTACATTTTTTTTTTAAAAAGATATTTTCAACTAACCAATATCATGCCACAATGCAAGACCTATGCTGCAGATATTAAGCACCAGTTTTTAAGAAACATCTGCAATATCTGAGACGAACGCATATCTGGCATCATTGACAGCGAAGCAGCACATGCTGCAATTGACGACGTTTACAGATGTAATTTTGAAGGATTTGAAGAAAGGTAAGCCTAATAATATTAGCATTTCAGTGTTGCTAATTTTCTACTGAAGAATTTACATGTAGACAGATGATTGACATCGCCGTAGTGCCAAACCCCCACCCTCCAGTCATTCAAACAAAAATGAAACACTCATCTTTTCTCAACTTTTGTTCCTTTTATTTTTGTTGAATTGAGCTTTCTCCAGCTTGTATTATACACTAGGATGTAATGTAACGTAACAAAGTTTAAGAGAAGCTTAAACCATTTAAGTGACAGAACATCATCACTGATCTTTCTTTGCTTTGTGCTGCTTTTCGAACTGTTCATTGCTGCAGTAAACAGTACATTTAAATTTAACTAATCATTTGAGGTTGCCATCTTTTTGTACTGAATTATATTTTTTAAATGTTTTTAGATATGACACCCCATTTAAGCAAGCCGCACCCACTACCAGGTTTGCAAAATCAATGTATATGCTGTGGCCTATCGTTGGGGAAATACGGTAGTTCTTTAGTAGCAGAACATCACATAACAAACTCATTGTGTAAACCTGCAATTGCATCTGAGTATAGAAAAGCAAAAACAACTAAAGAAAAGCAAAAACAAAGAAAAAAGGCAATGGTCAAAACTCCATATGGGTCCAGCCTGTTGGCATTTGTGTTCACAGCATTTCATCTTGCAGACACAACTATCCAAAACATTACAATCCCTGTGAGGGATTTCGTGTTGATCTACTGTTATGGGTTAAGGACTGGAGCTCATAAAAGGTCACCAGTTCAACGGTAAATCAACCAGTGGATGAGCAAAACCAGCTCTGGATGAGAAATGGAAGGTAGTGCTCAAGCAGTTGTGGCCTTAAAGTGTATTCAAAGCTAACTGCACTGGAACTGGTGATGCTCGATTCAAAAGTGGACATCATTTCCATGGGAATAAGTGACATTACGTTGGCACAGCGCTGCCGTAACTTATTGAATTGAGTCAATGCAATGTACTGCATTGCCTTTGTCTGTGGCCACACATTCTAAAGTTTCACTGAAATAAGAATGGACATGTGTGGGTCTGCGTGAGTGTGAGTGAGTGAATCAGGCTGTTCTACATCTGTTCTTCAGTCCAGAGAGATTTTTCCCCCCTCAGCATGAGTCACGTGACGAACACAGTGACTGCTACTCCCTACTTAAACATTTCCCCTTGAGCCTTGAGGAGGGTGTGGAACACAAACACACACACACACACACTCACACACACACATACACACGGCTCTCAGTGTGTGTTTTGGCCCATTGCATTATTAAAGAGGCTTCCATTGACCATTCGTCTGCCTTATCAATCCACAGTGAACGTACTAACCCACAGTTCGGTATGTTAACAGTGTGTTCTAAATGAAACAACCCATTCACACACACAGGCAGGCTTGTAAAAAGCAGTAAAGATAACATCATAAATACACTTCCTCTGCAGTGGATGACCACCTACTGTCCCCAAAGAGTATCAGTTACAGCTCTGTAACAGAACCCCTGCGTTTTCTTTAACAAATGTTTCAATGAAAGACCAACCAGTTGCTGGACAGAGAGAAAAGGCACCATTTCTTCATTTTAACATTTGAAATTTTACAAAGTTTTGCAACAATTTAAATGTAAAAATCAAGTAATCCAGAGAAAGTTAAAATGTTAGTACTGAAATGTATTGGAATTATTTGTACTGATGAGGAGGAATGCCATGTACTCCTTTTACGCACCCCTTAATCGTAATGTACCTCTTTAGTTTATGTTGTGCCATTTATATTTAATGCACTAGACTTGTTTGAAGAAGAGAAATGACTCTTTTAGCACTACTAGATAGTAATAGTTCATGTTGTTCATGCTGTAGTTCTTGGATTTAAAGCAATAGACTTTCTTATTGGCACTTAATGAGAACATGGAATGTTTTATACTCTTTCTAATACTCTCATATAGTAATGTTGTTGCATTTCTTTGTAAATCTCACATCAGTCCTGTCATGTCTGAACTAATGCTTGATTTTTCATGTACCTGAAAGTGACTTTGGACAAAAGCATTAGCCAAATGAATACATGTAAATAAATGTAAATGTAAATTTAGAAATCACTGAACAAATAATTTGACTAATGTGAAAAGAACTGATTATTGTTAAAAAGTTGTTATACAGTTTTAGGTATTTAATGAATTCTTACTATTTTAAGTTATTTTCATCCATTTACATTTGAATGGTGCTTCTATGACACTCTGCCATGAAGTTATTAAAAGTTTTAAACACAGTTACTGGGCAAAAATTTAGACAAATGTTCAGGGTTTACACATATAAGTATGTATACAGTCTGAAATTTTATACATTGAAAAATTAAGCAGATCAGGGTTTTGCAATTATTCAAAAGTAAATGACCCTTTTTATAAGGGAATCTTTTTTTCTTTAAAAAATAGTAATTAAACCCAGAGTAAAATATGGAAAAGCTCAACATTTCAAAATTAAACTTAATCTCTTAAATGGTGCATGTGCTCTGATGAATTTACTATTTGAATGATGTTTCTAAGACATTCCGCTCTGAAGTTATTAAGCTTTTAATACAACTATGCCAACTATACCAAGTTGCCTCAATATTTCAAGAATGTTTGTGAAAACCAATACATAAATTCAACATAATTATTTATCAATATACATTTTCCAAGTTATATCATGATACGTAGTATATCTCAATATTTTGAAATCCCCTCCAAAGCAGTGCTTTGATGCTTTAGCTTTTGATGCACAAAATCACAACAGTATGATGATCTGTCGGCATGAACACACTGCTGTTTTTGTTCATTAGTGGTTTCTATTTGAACACTTTTAAACGTGTATAAAAGGAGGAACTCAATCAAGTTAAATTTGACATAACAGTATTTATTCAAACCAGGTAATTGCACCCTCAGCCAAACAACAATTTGTACTTGATGTTCTTGATGTAGTCATTTACTATATTAAAATACAGTTAAAAAGTTAAAATACAAATTTTTGTAGTATTTTGATATTAGTTATTTTTATCAATCGACACCACAACTGTTTGTAAGTAGAAGAGAAGACACTTTATCACAAACTGATGAAAATGTAGTAAGAAAGGATTTCCGGAGATTTTATCCCAAATTAGCTGGGACTGCCACAGATATGCAGTGATACGAAAGCTGAGAGCATGAAGACCAGCACATACTTCCTCTGAAACAGATGAAGTCCTACATCTTTTCAAATGCAACACCATTGGAAAACTAATATAATAATCTTATAGACATTTGTGTCATAAGAGTGCAATTACTAGATGGGAGAAAAGACTTTTGGGAAATTCTGTTTTTGTTATTGTTGAAAAAAACTCTTATTTGTTAAAATAGAATATAAATCAAATGTAAATGTAACTTCATTTTAAGTATAATTATATAATTGCACAGTGCAGCAAAAATGACAATGACAGCAGACCTCTAAAGGTTGAAAGAGTAGCTCAGTCAAATATGCTAGCAACTTATTTGCATAATGTTAACTATTTGTCTCCCTTACCCTGAGCAACATTAGCATTTCTTACTGAACTATTCCATTATACAGTGTATTATAAGATAAGTATAATGGTCTAAATAGGCCATACTGCGAGCCCAACTAAATGAGCTGATGTTCAGACGTTTTTGGTTTGCCCACTGAACATACTAGGGCAAGCAGCAAGAGAGTGACATTTTTTGAAAAAGTGCACTCCAAGCTGAAAACAAATTCATAGTAAAACCACACTGACCCATTTAGGACTTTCTATGAAAACTCATATGCACACATTCAACACATACACATGCATTGCACACACACTTTTTTCCCCTCCTGTCCTCTAGAACTAAAAGTACACCGGCCCCAGCAGCCCAGTCTCTGCCTTGCAACCCATTGCCCCCTCCACCTCACGCCCCAACATCAACCCCCGCACTTGAGTAAACAGTATTAGCCAGTGCTACGTCACAGTGAAACACTATCCCTACTGCCACGTAAGCAGGCAGGGGGCCGTCTGACCCAACAATATTCCCCCTAAACCACACTCAAACACATCTGGCTCTCACGTGTAAAAAAAAAAAAGAAAAAAGAAGGAAGAAACCCTACACAGCAAACACAAACTCAAACCTTTTTACTGCCAAGAAATGATGTTATTGCTAGGGCTGCACGATACATCTTTTATTAAGCATCCTTAATTAAGCCTTTCCCTGAGACCATCCTGGCATAGCACCTGGGCAGATATCCCCATTCATATAAAAACCAAGGTTCCTAACTCTTTCAGTGGGGAGAGGCCTATAAACATGAAGCTAAAAAACACATTAGCGTTAAAAAATAGATGAAATCACTAGTGAAATTGTAGAAATTTTTATAGTTGCTCCATTTGATTCAAATAACACATATCATGTCATATGCTCATATCACAAGAATGAGGTTTTCCTATTCACTTATCAATATTTTCCTCCTCCTTTATGATGCCTCTGGCATAATTTAAAATTGCTATAATATACAAAAATTGTAAAAGAAATAAATAAAATGTAACATTGTGTATTCTGACTGAACTAAGAAACTTTTCCTAACATTCTGTGCTTCTAGACGAATCCGAATATACACCTTTTCCAAGATTAAAAATACAGACAAAATAATAAAATTATCCAAATTCATCCTTGATGGGACTGAAGTTAGAATTATTTTTGACCAAAACAATTTAGTCTTTTCACTCTATCTAGTACTGGTCAATTTTCACTCATTTTCAATTTATGTGTATATCTATTTATCCTGTGACAAAAAAGAGTGCATGAAATGTTGCCACATATTTTTTGCCATGTTTGTCACACTTAAATGTTTCAAGTCATTAAACCTATATATTATATAATAATATATAATATATAATATAAATATATAATGTAAATATTAGTCAACGTAAACACAAGTAAATACTAAATATATATATATTAGGCTTGGGAAGATTCACCGATTCGTATCGATATATCGGTATAAACATGAACGATGCGATTGCATCGATGGGGAAAGTGCGCATCGGTTGAAAAACTGAACGAACTCGAGATGTATCGAGTTTAAACTCTCTGCAT
>JBBIGC010000082.1:25148984-25159374 GCA_037576955.1 Lepidarchus adonis | reverse complement strand
TGTGTGTGTGTGTGTGTGTGTGTGTGTGTGTGTGTGTGTGTGTGTGTGTGTGTGTGTGTGTGTGTGTGTGTATGCTAGTTAAATGCAGCATTAGGGTACTAATCCTCTAGTTATTAGGAGTAATTTAGGGATTTAGACAGCAGCATCGGGCCACTAATGCAGAGGACATAACGCGTCAGATCTTTCAATCACAAACACAATACACTGTACTGTTCCTTCTGCACATTTTGCAAGGACGTCTGTTCCAATTATACTGGTAACAAATAACAAAATTATATATTTCCCTATATAGATTAGATATAGTAAAGTAGATACAACATAAGTAATAACACAGAATGTCTAAATTATTATTATTATTATTATTATTATTATTATTATTATTATTATTTTATTAAAAGGCACCTTTCAAGACACTCAAGGACACCTTACAAAACAGGAGAGTACACCAGGACAATAACAATTACAATAACAACAATAAAACAAAATAACAAATAAATCCTCCCACACTTGCCACAATCTGTCAGATGTTCTTGATAAGATGTTAAGAAATCCATTCAGTGTGATTTGATATAAAAAGCACAATTATAAAAATGGATCAGAATGGTTCACAGTGGTGGTGGTAGGAACCAGATATCAGGTTCAATAAATTCCTTATGGAAAATGTCTCATGGAATGAGACACTGTTTGAGAGACGATTCTGACACTAGTCAGTCATAACATTAACACCACCTGTCTAATACAGTGTAGGTCCCTCATGCTGCTGAAACAGCTCTGACTGTGGTGCACTGTGTGTTCTGACCCCTTTCTATCAGATTCAGCATCACCATTTTGGATCTGACCACTCCCAACATGCATCAGTGACCCTGTCGTCAATTCAGAAGTTGTCCTTTGTTTGATCATTGTTGGTAGGTACTAACTACTGCACACCTGGAACACTCCATAAGACCTGCTGTTGACCGAGTTGTCTAGCCATCATTATAAGGCTCCTGTGGCTCAGATCCTTACATTTAACCATTTTTCCTGCTTCCAGCACATCAATTTCGATTTTCAATTCAAAAATTGACAGTTTACTTGCTGCCTAATATATCATGCCCTCCTGACAGTGTAATCAGCTAAATCAATGTAAGTAATTCCCCCTGTCAGTGGCGTTAACACTGTGGCTAAATGTTGTGTATGGTTTTTACTTCCGTTCATGCCAGAGGAGCACATGTGGAGCACTGTCAGTCTGCTTTAGAGAGTAGATAAAATGGCTGTAAATGAAAGATGCAAACAGAGGCTCAAGTGCAGCTTCAAACAGGATTGATCCACAAATTAGTTGATCATTGAAAAAAATCACTGAAGGCCGCCCACAAAAGAATAACTCTCAGTAAGTTAGCAAAGCCGAATCAATGCAAGTTCTTGGTCTGTCACTCACTGTCCTCTTTCAGTACTCAGGTGTGGCTGATCTCCTGAGATTGTGATGTCTCTCACCCCCCAGACCAGATGTTTGGATCAGAATTTGTCTTCCTTACACAATATTTGCTTTAGACGTCACAACCCCTGGTTTCTTTCACAGCTAACGTATGAAAACTGTACGAGTCGCTAGGTTTCACCTCATCTCACATTGAACCACTCTAAATGACTTCAGACATTCACACAGACATTCAGACATTGTTAACTCGACTAAATTATGCAGAACGTTTGAAAACTCAAATGGTCTTGCGTATGTGACAGCAGGAAAATGTAGCACAGTCTCTAACACTCAGTGGGTTTCCATTAATCTGCTTAATGCACAATTTAAAACTAAAAAACGAGTAATGGAAACACTTTCCATTATTGCATGCATCACACGACCTTGTTGCCTTTGATCACCATGGCTACTGCAGTGGTTGTGATTAAAATCATTGTGTCACTGTGGATAAAACAGAAGGAGGAAACCCAGTTTTAATCATATAACATTGCCACCTGTGTCTGTTTCTATAAAAATAATCGCTACTACAAAACTGGAATGAAAATCTGTCTACTGTATAAGGCATTTTTATCCATAAGAAACGTGTGCCATACTTTTGATCATTATCACAAATAGCCTTGTTTTATACAGTGTCATTCTTTACTTTCATGTAACCATTAGGTTGGTTAATAAATATTTATTATAGTTTTAATTATAAGTATATCTTATTTTATTTTAGTTAATCATCATCATCATCATCATCATCATCATCATCATCATCATCATCATCACAACACACCACCACAACAATGATGACGACAACAACAACAATTATTATTATTATTATTAGTAATAATAATTTGTTAGCTACAGAACATCTAGACTTCCAGACTTCCATGCAACTAATACTGCACTACAAGCACACACACACACACACACACACACACACACACACACACACACACACAGCACATCATGACCGCTTATCTTTATAATTATCACCCTGCTGTCCCACTTACACAGATGACAAACCTTTCGTCCTTGCACTCATCTCTTCCTTCCCTCCCTCTCTCCCTCCACTCATCTCTTAGCATCTTTATTCCCCTCTTAACCCATCCTATCAGTCTCTCCCTTTGTGTCTCCCATTGGGATATGAAAGCTCTCTTTCTGCCCATCAACCCTGAGGTCACCCAGAACGTCCTGGAACAGCAGCCTCCTTTGTCGGCCTAACAGGAACAGAACTGAAACAAATCTGTCCCTTGGACATTTAAAGGAATAGTTTGCTCAAAAATAAAGTTTTAAAAAGTTTAAAGACATGTTGGTTGGAAGCAGTGTTCACTATTCCTTTAAGTCACATATAGCATGTAGTACCAACACCATAATCATAAATAAACGAACATGTTGTAGTGCCGTGAAGAACATGCCATTCACACTGGCTACATATTGAAATGCAGGAAAATCCCCAGTGAGCCATTCTCGTCTTAAAAGCTCTGTTTGAAGCCAACTGCATGTCAATACGCTCCATTGTGGATGGAAACTAACTGCTATTGACTATTTTAAGCATCTAATGACTTATTGAACACAACAAGTTGTTAGCAGTTATGGCCTCAGCCTATCTGGAGGCATTCTGTGCATTCAAAGTGACAGCCGATGACCTGACATGCTACAAGTGACTTAATGGCATCACTTGGGTGCCTTTAAAACACAGAAAGAAAAGACTACAGTTCCTAGAGTTATAGCTCCCATGGTCAATGTTAAATTAAGAGGAGGTAAGCAGAGGAATGTAGCTTTTCTTTTCGTTCACAGATTCTGATCAGTAAATGGTAATGTATCAAAGTCAAAAAAGGCTCAAAGATATATCACCACAAAGAGCACTACATTTTATGTAAAGGCATTTTTTCATTTTTTCATCAACACTAGCCTCTCTATACATTGTGTATAGAGAACATTTTTCAGGAAGTGTTGTCCAACAAAACTTACTATTATTTAACTCTTGACTTCTGTAGAATAAAAATTTGTTACCAATATTCTTAAAGTTTTCCCAATTTCTCCCCAATTCCAACCACTAACTAGGATTCTATTAACATTAGTAGGGTGAAGGTGGAACGTACTCCCTCCGAGTCACATGAAGCGATAACCCTTCTATTCAAACTGCTGCTAGTGGACAGTTTTTGGACAGGCTTGGAGAAGAATGGCAGTTCTAAAATGAACACATGTGCTGGTCAGCTTCACGCTGAGTGATGAGAGGAGAAGGAGGACCATCCTACTCACCCAGCCAAGGATGGCGGAAATGTTAAGACTTTAGTATTCTCTTTATTGTCATGAAATTCTTACACAGTGTTAAGCGCAGCCAAAAAGTAAAGAAACTATATCAATATTAGTACTAGTTGTCACAAAATGTCATTTTCTTTCAAATCAATGTATTGCACCTGATTTATGTGGAATTAATGAAACATTTCTGCCATGCAAGAAAGTGCTAAAACCCAAAGGCTGTATAAAGGGTAAAACGTAGATTCTATAATAGAGGGCAGACATGCTGAAAACTGCTTAACTGGAGCAACTTCCCCTGGAGACTTCTAAAGCAAGCATGCAGCGCTCCAGTGCAGTTAAAACATAAACCTTCCCCAACACACACTCTATTTAGAAGAGGAATTATCCAGTACAGTTAAAGCTAACATTCACAAATCTACTTTATAACTCTCTTATTAAATGTCTTTAGGGTCGTGCTATGTCATACTTCATGCAATATTCTTTATCTACAGGGACTCGCGATTGCGGGAACTCCATGCTAGACTGAGTAAGAACAACAATCAATAAGACCCTAAGTCTGAATCTCTTATGTGGGCTTAAAAATATTAGCCTGAACACACACTTTTTAGAGGAAGGAGAACGTTGATACAGTTGCTTATTCTCTGTATTTGTATCTTATCCTGTGCGTGAGTAACTCTGCAGCACAAAGTGAAGTTTTAGTAGCTGTCGCTGGAAAAGCAACGGTGGTTGTTAAAGTGTATTTACGAGATCTCCGATACCACTCCAGAGAAGTAAACAAAGAGTAAACAAAACAGCATATCACAGAAGGTGGGTCAGGGCAAATGGCCCAATCTTTAGCATTGAAGGGCCTGGAGTGTGAAGAGTTCACAAAAGTTGACACTTTTTTCTGATTTTGTCCCTTATCCCCAATGTAGTAGCTCAGCCAAAACTTTAGTATTGCAATAGAGCTATGTGCCCCTACAAAGCTGAGAGCGACATAGGCTAAGAAGCCTTGGAAAGAACCATGACTCTGAAGGGGAAAACATCCCCTTATGGTTGACACCAAACTTCAATAATTAATATTTCAGTTTATAGAGAAAACTTGGAGTAACAGTTCTACCAAATGAATATGAAGCATAAGAAGTCAATGGTCTGTGAACTAGATTGGTCCAAAAAGTAGCAGCAGTCCCTAGTGTACAGGTAGGCCAGAAATTTCACTTCAGAAAATATACAAGTACATTGCAAAGCAACCAGAAGAAGCAACATCTGTATTTTGTTTTCATATATGTACCTGTTTGTGCTTTGTCCTATTTCTCTTAGCTGATCATCTACATTTGGGAAAGAGAACTACTACTTTACAACTATGATCTACTGAACTATCAGTTTTAGAGAGAGAGAGAGAGAGAGAGAGAAAGAGCATCTGTAAGACATCAGAGAGAAAGTAGAAATAGAAGCATGTCCTCAGGAGGACAGAAAAAACTGGAGTGAGGGCGAGAAATAGAGAGAAATATGGAAAATTACAGTTGCAATGATGGAAAGAGAGTGAGAGACTGAGAGGAAAGAGGGAGAGTAGAAGGAAAAAGAAAGGGGGGAGATGAGAAAGTAGAGGACAAAAATGCTGACGTGCGCAAAAAAAAGTGTACCGGAACAAAAGTGGCAAATGCAGACACTGTGAAACTGCATAAGGGAAGATACAGGGAGACGACAGAGAAAGAGTCCTAAGAGACAGACAGATGGATGCAGAGAAGATATCCAGTGATATCCAGAGATATCCAGATGTTAAACCGTCCACGTGTTGCTGACGACTGGCCTGGCTCTTCTGGAATAACACACGCATGCATGTAAACACGCTGACAAAAAAGGAAAAATAATCACATGGATACCAAGAAATACCACCTAATATTTCATAACAGGGTGAAAAACATGGCCCTGGCTCAGGCCAAAGCTTTCCTGTTATTGATGTAGTACGCTACGTCAGGACGCTGGCCAGCTACAGCCGTGTTGCAACAGTGCAGGAGTGAATGTGCTTCTTATTATTAGTGGAGGTAGGCCACTACTCATGGTATGATGACAGAGCAATGGGGGAAAGGCCAAAGGGCTTACAGAGTGTGTTAAGGGGTTCAGGTACAAGGACAAGAGACAAAAAGAAAGACAATGAGAGAGAGACAGAGACTTGTAGTGTGTGTTATAAGATCTAACCTCTGGTAGACCAGTGAAGAGTCTAGGTGGATATATATATATATAACAGGATGTCCTTCCGCTTCTTCAAATCATCCTCTACAGCCTAACAGGGTGTTTCAGATGAAGTAGGCAGCCAGTTATGGCATTTGATTGACAAGTACTTAAACACAAGAGACAGGAACATGAAAGAACATGATGAACATTTCAAAACTGACATAATCAGGTTGGAACAAAACCTCCCAACCTAGAAATAGCAAGTTCTCAGAAGTCATAATGGAACTTCATGTAAAAATTATCTTCCGGAATACAAACCACTTCTGATCCACACATCATGAAACTGAAGAATTATTAATAATTACTGATTATTAACCATTATTTTACACTTGAGGAACAATATTGCATACTGTTGGATCGTTCTATTGGAGTCTTGGAGTGCCCTTCAGGGCTACACCACACTGACAAACTTATGACTTGATACTGCGATAAGCTGGTCAATAGGGATTTTTTTATCCAATAGGGAACCTTCATGCTGAATAAATGACTAGCCTCAAAACTAATTGGTTCACAGTATATAGTTCTATAGACAATAATGGAAAAGGCATCTGCACACCCTTGATTGTATTTGCTTGCATGAAGCCCTTGACCATCACTCATACTTTAAAGCACTGCATCAATGCTTCGTATTCGAAGGAAATATATGATGAATAAAACGTGAAGCTTTGTTGAGCCAGCTGTAAGGTGAAAGTTTTGGAAAGTGGTTCAAAAGGAGGAAACCTTGCTGTGAGTTTCCATTTATCTGCACGCTTCTTTGCAATCCAGTATTCTTTATCATGTACCACAGAATTGGGCTTTTTAGGAGTTTTTTTGGGACAGTGTCATACATCTTCATGGACTGACATTAAATTTGCTCAGAAGAAGTCATGATAAATGACACTGTAGGGACAGCATAGAGGATAACCACATGAAAGACTGAAGGTTCAACTATCTGTTCAAAATAGAACATGCGAGTAAGGAAAAATATCATTAAAATACACTCCAGATGCACATATTTTACTAAAAAATAAAATGAAAGAAAGAAAGAAAGAAAGAAAGAAAGAAAGAAAGAAAGAAAGAAAGAAAGAAAGAAAGAAAATGTATTGATATGTAGCTTGCAATTACATATTTTCCCCAGTACATACAGTAATACATAATACAATTTGTTCTTTAGGTTCAGACAAGATGCCATAAAAGTGTCGATTGGTAAGACCAGCCTATAGTCGCTTTGAGGTACTGCAAATATACTTAGGGAATGTATTTCTAATTCAATTGGTCATTTTGAGGTCACTGGCTGTCCTGTCAGGAAGGTTGCTCTGTCTGTTGCTAACAGCACTTTCTTTGATGAAATATCCTTAGTATCTCTATATATGAATGGACGTCTAGGGTGTTCCTAGTTTCTGTGAGTGTTAACTGATGAAGTCAGAGTTATTTACAGCTCACATGACACTTACACACCCTCCAAACAACAATGTAGACATTATCTGCCTTTAACTTATCTACTTTAACTTATGGACTACATCTTACAGTGTGCATTTATTATGTACAGCTCTACTCCACCTTCCTGAGGCCCACCTTAACCTGTTCAAAGCTTCAACCCTTTGATTCTTGTAATGCACAACCTAAACACTCACACAGCTTGGTGCCGAACATCTGTAATGATTTCCATATGGAGAAAGGTCTGTTTTTCAGGGTTCTCACTTCACTTAGTTGCAGATACAGTCATAGTCAAACACCAATGTATGCATCTTCTAGAAGCTATCACTACATCTGCCCTTAGGGACAAGATTTACACCCAACCAACCATCTTTCCATATTCTCCTCCCCTCTTACAGAGACAATAAATCAAAACAGGTCATTTATGCAATATTACTTCCTATAATATCCTTCCTTATGTATCTAGCAAATGATGAAAATGTGTGAATAATGAAAAACTTGAAAACGCTGTGTAAATTGTTAATAAGAACGAAATGCAATTATTTGCAAATCTTATTAGCCAAAATTTCCTTCACAATAATTTATAGAAAATGTAACTTTAAACTGAGTAAATCTCCTGTGTAAAGAAAAAATAAAGACATTTTTGTGATGACAGCAACATGTCTCTAAAAAGTGGAGCATCCTCTCTTCTTGTAACAGTAACAAACAGTACGTAACCGAACATAAACATCTGGGAACTGAAGAGACCAGATGTTAGACGAATGTAGTCCCATTGTTGCCTCATATAGCATTCTAGCTGCTTCTTTGCCATATTTTTGTTTCATGATTCGTCAGATGGAGTGCAGACTTCTAGAGATGCAGTATGCAGTTTAGTATTGTCTTTCTGAAATATCTAAGACCGTCCATGAAAATGATGGGACGGGAGCTTATGCTGCTAAAGCCTGTTTATACATTCAGCATTGATGGGTCCTTTCCCATTTTTGGCCCAGAAAAGACGTTGCAGCATCTTGATCATGTTCACATATGGCTTCTTCTTTGCATTATGAGTTTTAACCTGCATTTGCAAATACTGTAGAAAAGTAAACTATGTTCATAGATAATTATTTCTGGAAGTGTTCCTGCCTATGTAGTGATTTCTATGACAGAATTCCTAATTTCTTTTCTTTCTTTTTTTCCACATGTTTATCACACTTACATTTTTCAGATCATCAAATATATTTAAATGTTATTTAAAGTCAACGCAAGTTAACACAAAATGTGTTTTTTAAGTGAAGAAATTTATTATTAAGGGAGAAAAAAAATCCAAACCTACATGGCCCTGTGTGACAAAGTGATTGCCCCCTAAACCTATTAACTGTGGGCCCTTAGCAGCAACAACTGCAATCAAGCGTTTGCAATAACTTGCAATGAGTCTCTTACAGCGATGTGGAGGATTAGAGGGGTTTCGACCATGAACCACCTTTTTAAGGTCATGCTGCAGCATCTCAATTGGATTCAGGTCAGAACTTTTACTAGGCCACTCCAAAGTCTTCATTTTGTTTTTCTTCAGCCAATCAGAGGTGGACTTGCTGGTGTGTTTTGGATCATTGAGGTCAGCACCAGATGGCCGAACATCTGGGTTAGTTTTTGGTTGACAGTAGAATTCATGGTTCCATTTATCACAGCCCTAGTCCATCCACTACCACCACTATATTTTACTGTTGGTATGATGTTCTTTTGCTAAAATGTGGTGTTACTTCTTCACCATATGTAATGGGTCACACACCTTCCAAAAGTTAAACTTTTGTCCCATCAGTCCACAGAGTATTTTCCCAAATGTCTTGAGGATCATAAAGATATTTTCTGGCAAAACTGAGATGAGCCTTAATGTTCTTTTTGCTCAGCAGTGGTTTTTGTGTTGGCACTCTGCCATGCAGGACATTTTTGCCCAGAGTCATGAACACTGACCTTAACTAAGACAAGTGAGGCCTGAAGTTGTTTGGGTTGCTGTTGATCTTTTGGTGTGCGTCACTTTGTCAGACAGGTCTTATTCAAGTGATTTCTTCATTGAGAACAGGTGTGGCAGTAATCAGGCCTGGATGTGGCTAGAGATATTGAACTCAGGTGTGATGAACCACTATTAAATTATGGCCATGTGGCCAAATAATTTTTTTTCTCCTTTAATAATAAAATACTTCACTTAATAAAATGCTCTTTGCATTTACTTGTGTTAAATATTTTTTAAATTTGTTTGATGATCTGAAACATTTAAGTGTGACAAACATGGAAAAAAAAAAACAGATCTACCGTGTTTTTGTAGATTGGTGAACCTCTTTACTTCTGCCTCTCTAAGATGCTCCCTTTATACCCAATCATGTTACTGACCTGTTGCCAATTAACCTAATTAGGTGCAAAATGTTGCTCCAGCTGTCTTTTAGTTCCACTTATTTTCCAAGGCCTATGTTGCCCCATTACAATTTTTATGAGATAATATCAAAATTAAAATGATATTTTTCACGTAATAGCAACATGTCTCACTTTTTGATATATTTTCCATTTTCTACTGTGAATAAAAAGCTTGTTTTCTGTTACAACATTTAAAAATTATTGTGCATTTACATTTTACACAGCGTCCCAAATCTTTCGCAATTTGGGTTGTTTTCAGAGCTAGCAGCTCAGTGCTTAGCTGTACAATATATTTTGTACATTTTTTCAGCCATATACAGGCTGATGTAGACCTAGTGCTAATTGTTGGCCATAAGTCTACTTTTTCCCTTTACATACCGCTGTGCCCCTTCATTAGGCTAAAGCAGATCACTCACAATTCCCAACCCCCCTTGTTTTTTTAATTAGCCAAAAGCTTTTAAGCTAACAGGGTCAAGCTGAATTGACCTCCTCATGGGAATGTATTCCCCCATTGCAATTCCAATTAATCTTTTGAAGCAATGTCATTGTTCCCTTACAGAGAAGCTTGAATGAAATAGAGCCAAGGATGTCTAGACAATGTTGATGGTATTGTGTGTGCACGTGTGTGTATGTGTGTGTGTGTGTGTGTGTGTTTTGTAGTGATAGGAGAGGGGG
>JBBIGC010000082.1:25100811-25114620 GCA_037576955.1 Lepidarchus adonis | reverse complement strand
GTGTGTGTGTGTGTGTGTGTGTGTGTGTGTGTGTGTGTGTGTGTGTGTGTGTGTGTGTGTGTGTGTGTGTGTTAATTCTTAAATAGAATTACAGCAACAAACTAGACTTCCAAGTGTTAAACTGCTACCTGGTACCTGTCAAGTAATTCATCAACCCTAAGGAATGCTAACATACTACACTGAGTTATTCTTCATAAAGGAACCTGCAGAGCTTCCTGACTGCTTGAGAAATGACAAATTCCAAAAACATTGTCTTCTCATCATTTCCCAAGGCAAAGACGGCACTGATGGCAGCCATCAAGAATGCATAAGATGTGGGTAAATTGATAGCTTTCTTATGTACAGGGACAAAAAAATAGATGTACAAGATGATTTTGTGAGTGCTGAAACCTCAGCCAGTACACAAAGTTAGTCTACTGGTATCAACACAGCTTCCAAGCTCATATGGTGTTCCACTGACTACAGGTAGTATATGGACTACTGGGAAAACAAGAGAAAATTCTGCAAATGTTTTGACATGAGTCTGAGTATGTCATACATGGCTTTGATGATTTTCAGATAAGTCTGATCAAATATTTTTGAAGATTGATCCTGATTGTAACAGGTTTTCGGATTGTAAATCAGGAATTGAAAAGCTAAACAGTAGATGTAGATGGCATGTGATTCATACTAGCCTGCTCATGCAAAGAAGACACTGGAAAAGGCTTTGTTTAGCATATCAATACCAATATAAAAAATGTCAAACGCCCAGTCCGATGACACAACAAAATGAATAGTTCTTATTTTAAAAGTAATATCTGTTAATAGAAACAATAAAACAGAGCATTTCCACAATGACTGACATCCACTGTGGCTACTCAGGATAAATGAAGTCCACAGACTCTCACTGACAGTGACTGTTAGCCATGTGCAATAATGCCATAGCCTAGCTAAAGGCTAGCAGTGCCACAGGCGCCGATGGCTGCGAGTCCAAGAGAGCAAATTTGGCTTTTTTCTCTCTGAGCAAGCAGGGTCCCGCACCACAACAGTGGCCTGCTAGTAGACATAACAGAATCGCAGTCAGTTTTATCCTCCAAACCTGTTAAAATGTGCAATAACATTATGTTAGCAACAAACAGATGCAGCTTCATGCAATCTGGAAGCATGTGCTAGCCTTTAGCCTTCCAAAGTATGTGGTATCATGTGATGGGAGGGAGGTCCCAGATAGTGGGAGAAACTGGAGATAAGGTAGAAATTCAGGGGGGGACATGGATAATGGGATTAGGTTTGCCTTAAAGGGGCAGGTCTATAGTCTCACGAGTGCACGTTTGAATTAAAGTGTGTTGAACTCCTTGTAACTCACATCAGTGTTGTCATGTCTGAATTTATGCTTGATTGTTCCTGTACCTGGAAGTTGACTTTGGACAAAAGCATCAGCAAATGAATAAATGTAAAAGTAAATGTATGAAACTGAAGTTAAAGTTAATTAAAAAAATATATTTTCTACTACAGAAAAGGCTTATTCAAGCCCAGACTCTTTTTAGCATAACTCAAATTAGTTAAATATGTCAGAAAACCTTTTTTTCATGAAGTAAAAAATTAAGTTTGCATTTGCTACCAAACAATGTCAACTGCAAGAGAGACCATATGTTTCCACCATCTGTTTCCAAGAAATAATCTTATTTAAATGTGCTTCTAACAATCAGAAATATCAAAGTTGTTGCATAGGGACAAATCTAAATGAGGGCTTGTAAAAACCTTCACAAAAGATTTTTAAAGGGTTTAAATGAACACAAAATCTCCCTTGTCTGGAAGAAACAGAAGTTATAGAAGAAAGAATGACAATGGCAAAATCACTTGCTTTTTAGGATTATCAGAAAGACACTGAACGCAACAAAACACCGGGGAGCGGATGGTATTCAACATCTTACACACTCGCACTCTCTCCAAAGTCCCAGATCAAAGAAGAAAGACTTTGTTCAGAACTTGTTTCCAATTAGGAGCAGACGCAGGAGACAAAAGTCTCATTCATGCAAAGCATTTCTGGGACGCTAAAGAAAGAAATATGAGGCACATTTCGAAACATTTCATTTTGCTCTGGTGCATCAAAGATAAGCCAGGCTACTGTATAAGTGTCTGTATAATTATCTATATACATCCATTGTATTAAAAAAAATTAGGGATGCATTTAGACCCTCTCTAAAACAGCTGAATTAAAAATAAAACTGAAGACCCAATTATCAACGCTGATTCCTTCTAAAAATTCTGCAAGCATAAATGTTCTAGCCATTCCATATCTTCAGCCAAACCCCTGCCTGTAGAGTACAAACTAAATTTCAATTCAGGGTCAAATTACATTTTATTCTCAGAATCAGAAAAAACTCCTGGAGGAAATTACTTAATTCTGGAAAAAGATAGAAAAGGGAAACTCACAGTCAAGTGTAGTCCTCTTTCCTTCAGATTTGTCTTAAGGAATGAGACAAGAAGCACTTTAGAAGATCTTGGTGGAGCACATAACCACCAGGCCTGGCCACTAAGAGCTCTGAACCCCGCCTAAAATATCTATTTAAAGATTTGTATAAAAGACTACCCTTTTTCCATATTCTCAACCATAACGTTTCCATGCCCACAAAACCTCAATCCATCAACCAATTATAGGGTGATAGTGAAGATCTGCAATGTGAAGAGAAAGGAAGCCTCCTGACATGGGTATAAAATCAACTGCATTCTAAGAATATGAGTTTCTATCAAAGAATATTTGATGAATTCAAAAGAATCAGCTTTCAGGTTCACTGAGTGTGCTTTTAATTGAAAGATTTTACAAAATAAAAGCACAAAACATTACATTCTTCCATGTGGAACAGCTACAGTACTGGTCTTTGGTGATATTATCATGCTATCAATAGCTCTGGTGGAGGCTTAAGCATAAAATTGTGTTTAACAGTCCACGAGTCCAGTCCAGATGCAACCAACCATTATAGAAATGTTTGGAAAGTAAATCAAGCATAAATGTGAGTTTGAGATGGAAGGGAAGCATTACTGGCAATAAAATATTTAGCAAGACGTCGAAGAGCAAAGGAAATGCCTGTGTATGGCTTCCCTCAAAAGCACTACGCCTGTTTTTTCATGATTCTGAACCCCAACTCCAGCAATGTGACAGACGAATCCTTTATCTCGTTCTCTAAATGCTGAGGCAGCAGCCTGAGGTAGAATCGGAGTCTTCAATATTAGCTTTCAGCTCCACTGCTGCAGACAGGCCTATTGCTAATGGCATCCTGGGAAGGGGACTTCCTGCAGGAAGTCATTATCTTGCTAATCATTAATTTGCCGATATCTAGATGAAGGAGTTGAAAAGATGAAAGGAAATCACATTAGTCTCCATGATGAACGTGGTGGTGGGAAAAAAATCAGCGGATGATATCATTTTAATGGATCGGCCCTTTAAATTTGTGTGAGAATGTTATGGCCAGAAGTCTCCTTTTGTCTTACACATACACACACACAATCTCCTCCCTTTCTTGTGGTCATTTCCACCCTACGGACGACCTCCTTCTGCCCCCTTAACCTCCAACACCGACACACGCACTCCTGAACAGGAAGTCGAGCCAGAGCGCAGTGTTTCCTGGAGGAGCGGAGGAGAAAATGTGTCGATTCAGCGAACGTTTCCTCCTTCCAGCCTTCCAAAGCCGTTCTAGTTAACTCCTAATGCTCCAGGTAGACAAAAAAACTTGAAAACCTCTTTGGTTAAGGTTTGTTGAGAAAACGTAGAGCTTCTCTATTACTAAAAATGTGGTCAATCATCAAAGGCCATGCCACATATGCCCATCAGCCACAACATTATCACCACTGACCAGTAAGTTAATAACATTGACTGACTAGTTATTTCATTACAGTAGCTGATGTGCTGGAAGCAGGAGTGTAAAGATCTTAGACACTTTGACTAGACCCTTTTGTCATAGACAACACAGTTAGAGCATCTCCCAAACAGCAGTTCTTCTGGAGTCTGCAGTAGTACCTACCCAAAATGACCCAAGGAAGGACAACTGGTAAACCAGCAACAGGGTCATGGGCACCCATGGCTCAGTGATTGAAGTGGGGAGGGCAGCCTAGTCAGTCTGGTCCGATCTCAAAAGGAGCTGCTGTTAAAGTGAACGCTGACTCTGACAGAAAGGGTGGGTGGTGTTAATGTTATGGCTGAAAACTGTTTTTTGAGTTCTGCTGGGCTTCCTGTTGCTAAGCAACAGCGGTGTTGTTATAGTCAATCAGCTGTCCATTGTTCCAACACGTACAGGCGGAATGTTGCTCTTTTGTTTATGACATCACTTTGATACATGTAATTTCGGGCGACTGCAGCCACCAACCCCCTCCTCCATCACACGCCACTGAAGGTCCACTACTCCTGCCTGCTCATCGCAGAGGAAACACTCGTGATGTAGTGACTTCACGGCTTCAAGTTGGACCATTTCAGCTCAGGGCTCCATAAAAAACAAGGCGCCCAGAGTGCTACAACAGCACAAATGTTCAAAATACAACTCTCCCATTGACAACAATAAAAGGGCGAACCATGCAAAATATGGAGTGTGAACCCCCTCAGGTTCGTAGTTTAGACTTTTCTATATAGCTCCCGTACAAAACTAAAGAAGCAAACTGTCGCCCATATTAGTCTTCTGGCTTATGTTATCATTAATGTTATGTCACTACACTGATCATTTCTAAAGAATAATACAATATAACATATATCTTCTAATAATAGCCTGTCTCTTATTGATGCCCGTTTCCAATAAACGCCGGGGTGAAGAGATGTCATGACAAATACACGCCGGTCTCTATTAGTAAACACCAATCTCTAATGACCCATCGCATTTTCCCTACGCTAATCCTCTTATCGTACCTCCTGCAGTGAATTATACTGTAAGTACCTTTTCATATAAAATAACGATGGGAAGGAAACTGTCATTTGATTCAGCATTCAAACTCTGTGGTAATATACACAAAAGAACATTCAGGCGAAGAAGCTGCAAAACATCAACATTCCGTCTCAGAGGCGAATAATGGCCCGTCTCCAACAACCGCCGGTCTCTTTGAAACGCTTTTTTTTTAATAAACACTGGGGTTACTATTGAAAGATATACAATACTATATGCTTTGAAACACTTATAAATAAATAAATCATATTCTGTTCCATAGAATATGTGAAGGAACATTCTCTTCAAAAAGGGAACCAATGAGTCCTTTGCATTCGGTTTGCTGCTCTATGAACATTTCCTTCTCGTTTATATTCAGCAGCATGAACAACATTGGCCACTCCAGGTCTAAATGACTATTCCCTTGAATAGTTACATCAATATCCAAAAGACTCATCTCCAAAAGACTAAAAATACTTTCAACATTGTAAGTAAGATTAGTTTGTTTTGTAGAACTTTAGAGTAAAAAATGAGCACCTTGAAGAATTTATGCCCATACCTTGTCACAAAGGCTATTTCTGTGAGGTCTTCATGCATTGCTCTTCTGTTTAGGTGGGTGCATGTGCAAAGTAGAACAATGCGCCACCACTCCAGAGGCTCCTTACTCTTCATGAAGGTCTTTCTAGGACCTTCTGCATTTGATTTGCCTTTCTAGCAATCCTATGAAGAGTTTTTTTTCAGAAAATGCTCTTGGTCTTTCAGACCTCAACTTGACCTCCACCGTTGCTGTTAAATGCCATTTCTTAATTACATGCCAAACTGATTAAATGGCTACCTGAACACCCTTCGCTCCCTTTTAACAGCCTTCTCCTGCTTTGTGAGAATCAATTAGTTTAATTTCAGCTTGCGCTGTAGTTGCTTAGCTGCTAATTGTTGGGACAAGGTCAGAGTTTTTTCACTAATCTTTGACATTTGCCTAAAGATGACTGTGAACAAGCCATAGCCCTCACAAGCCAATTAAGGTCTGAACCTCAGTAAAGGGTCTAATCTCTTGATGGGCCCAAACTCATGCAGTGTCTTCTTTACCTTTATTCTCAGCACAAACTCATACAAAGCAAAACTAATACTGTCAAAAAAAAAAATCTGTGAACAATGTTTCTTTATAGATCAGTTCATCTTCTATGCACGTCGCAAAAAATAACATTTTGACAAGAACATTTACATACCACTGCAAATAAAAAGATGGTAGACTAAAAATAGACTAAATATTTTAATAGACAAAAAACTAGTTCAAGATCAGATATGCAGATTCTCCTCATGCACATGGATCCCCATTTCTCTGAATCCCACTGTGACACGGGCTTCCCACGTTACCCACAAATGTCACTGTTCTCACAGATCATAACTGCCACATGATGTAATCATCCTACCCTGAAAGCAATCCCATCCACCCCACTGTCGACAAGCTCAAAACAACTCAAGCCCACAGGCAATGGCAATTTAGCAGCACAAGATGTCTTCTTGGACAAGGAACTAAAAGGAAGGAGAAGGAAAAAAGGAGCCAGAGAAGATGGGGAAATGAAAACAGGCGAAGGCAAGGATACAGCAGGAACAGGAGCTGCGTGTCAGTGTGAATTACAAGCCCATAAAATTTCAAAGATTGATAGGAAGCCTGATTACGTATGTGCTGTGAAAAACGTTAAAACACAATTATATGTGTGAATTCATCATAATCGTTATGTGTGTTTCTCGTCTTTTATGGAAGTGTGGTGATCTTTGGCTGCCCCAGAATGGTTCTGAAAACATCACTGTCTATACTATCACATGATCTGCACTTTCCACCACCCTCACCTATACCGGTAATGAAATGAAGTGCTTAACCAGTCCACAGAGCCTACACAATACTACAGTCCCACACATCATGTACAGACGCAAGACACATTTTAATCTCTGATTCTTCTTGACCTTAAGAGAAAACAACACCCAATCAGAGCTCAGCAGAAAAACAGTGTGAGCTGTGTTCCATTCAAGTCAATGGGTCAGATGTTATAACACATGATCAGGTGTAGATTGCCTCTTAGGCTATAGCCTTCACACAAAATACACCGATTGTTACACCAAAGTGTTTCCTTTTTTATTCACAATAGTAGGGCTGGACAATAATTCAATATCAATATATATCGCGATAGAATTTTTTTCAATAACGGTGATTTGATTTTTAAACACATTTCCGATATTTCAATATACATTTAAATGGCCTGCAGGCGGAACTTTCAACGTTTCTGTCCAATACCCGACGGCGCGGGTGATCAGCCGATCGTCGAAGGCAGGAGGCGGGACCAATCGTCGACATAATTTTTTTGGTACTGTTTTTATTTTTTTTTTAATTATATCGTTTTAATAGGAGGAGCCTGGAGGTATTATAGATTATAGAATTCAGTTTGCAGACGTCCATTGTGTGTGTCCTCTGCAGTTTTGTCCTGAGGCTTTTTAATATTGTCCATATCGATATCGATATCGAAATTATGTTGTATCGACCAAAATTAAGAAATATATTGTGATATAAATCCAGCCCTACACAATAGTATCAAATATTTTCTTATTGAGACATCAGAAGAGCAAAAACTGTTAATATTCCCATTTCTAGAATCCAAGACCAGCACTTTCCAAGTACTTGTTGAAGCTGGAGCTGGTTTATGATGTGATAAAAGAAAAAAAGAAAACCGCAAAAGAAGAAACAGAGCAGAACGACTAAAGGGGAGTGTAAGAAGTTGCAGAGACAATGGTTGTCTCTCTCTCTCTCTCTCTCTCTCTCTCTCTCTCTCTCTCACACACACACACACTTCTTGGACATGTGGGACTCTGATAGGCCTTGGCAAAGACAATGAGAACATAACACAATGACCTAAGTAACATACGTACGTCACAGTAACAAGTAATTACCAAATTTCTCGCTCTCTCTCTCTTTTTCTCTCTCTCTCACACACACACACAAAAAAATACTGGTGTGCGTCCATGCAAAATCTTCAAACAATAGGCAGCCAGTGACTAAAACCCTTTAGGAGCCGTGCTCTTGAAAAGTCTCGACTTTACGCTACACATGCCGAGCACAGGCTCAGTCTGATGGACTAATAAGTAAGGGGGTGAAGTCAAGATACTATCTTAAACTGACGTTTTAGAACAAGGACGTAACCACATCCAGCTGAGAACTTGTTCAACCCAGAAGAAGAACGGCAGCTTCAAAAAACCAGCAGAATCACTTCAGATACTTGATTCACTTTCCTGTTGAATTTGTGCTTATTAATTCACTGCATAAACTTCCTGACAATACAGCACTTTAATAGAGCTATGAAGCAAATCTGTACGGCCTAGCTGGTTTCCTGTCTGGCAGCAGAACTGTCGTGCTCACTCTTTCCACTCCTGTACTCCCTCTCTTTTCGAATAACTTACTAATAATGATAGACAGGGAACAGTCATGGCCAGTATGAGTGTGTGTCATTTGTCATTGCATTCAGTGCGTTGTCAGCAGTGATCCTATTTCACCCGATGTATCTTCAGGGATACGTTGAGAGGGTTTACCTTTGTACCCTTCGACTCTTTCATTATCAGACGATTTCACCACACTTCAGCACCGAAAGCTGTCCACAGATGTGTGTTCTCATTAGCCTGATCCTGTCACACACTTACAGTACCAGCATCTGGAGTGGGAGCCTTCAGTGCGTTACTATGACATCATAACAGGAGCTCAACGCTGCCCTTATTATTGGATGTACGGTGATGTACATTCATAATTGGGTTGGGACGACTGAAGGCTCATTTATTCACGTGATCAGAGAAACAGTGAAAGGTAACTGAACAAAGGTGACCCACGTTTAAGCAAAATGATAGTTTGTAATGCAAAAAAAGATCTAAAAATCTAGCTTCTTTAGATCGTGTACTGATTAAAGGAAAGGAGTGTATTAAAAAGCAGAAATAACACTTTTTTGCGTAACCACTAAATAGTTAAAAGAGCAAAGCACACCTCCTCACTTCACACAAAAGGAAAGCACAGATTTAAGTATGGTCCAGCTTCTCAGCAGAAGGGAAGAAGCTGCTTTTCCTCCAGGCAGATCACTTCTTTTGGGAATAAAACATAAAGGATGTGGGTCTGAAGGCCCTTCCCTCCTTCTCACACAGCCGCTACTTTTCCGCTCCCTCTCACAGGATAAGTCTCTCCTGCTGTTTCACAAACACAGCGAATGAGCCTACTCCATTCTCTCTCTCTCTCTCTCTCTCTCTTTCTCTCTCTCTCCTCAAAATAGTTGTAGAGGTCCATGTGAGGCTGAGGGATAAGCCCATCTAGATTCTTCTCACAGTCTCTCGTTCTCCCTAGAGAGAGAGAGAGGAAGGAGAATACAGAGAATAAAACAGCCCAGCAACAGCAGCGCTGTAGAAACTGCTCGTCTCTGAACTGATCTCAGTTCAGTTTAGCTGCAATTCATCTACACTGGGTTTGAGAGGGTAAAACTGAGGAAGTTGTTGTCTGATATCCGTCAAAAACAACAAGTGCATAAACATCTGTGGACTCAGGTAACACAGGTTTCACAGAACGCATAGAGTTCTATGTCGGTCTGCTGATCTACAAGCCACTACTCCCCATATTACAAAAACAACTTGCAATGTCAACTACGCTAAAGAATTCAGGAAAACTTTTAAATGCAGTTTGACTATTCCCAACGGAAAATGCAGCCAATTGTGGAAATGATAAACCTAAACAAAGCATTGCATTTTTCATCGCAGGTGAATGTTTCTGCTTCACCACTTCAGCTTAAAACCTCATGACTGAACATTTCAGGACCAGGATCTCACTGCCTGGAAAAGACCACAGGAGGTAATGGGACCCCCTGCTTCACGTTAGGCCGTGGCCTAATGGTCAGAGAACTGGGTTAGTGACCAAAGTGTCATGGGAACGATTCCCGGGACCAGCCAGCAGGCTGAAGTAAGGCACCTAACCCTTAATACAAATCTTCCCTCAGGGATTAATACAGCATCATGAAAAAATAAAACACCTAACCACCGGCTGTGTATATTCGACAGTGTTGCATAACATAAGAAGAACTACCGCTGCTCCACAACTGCTACAGTTGAGCCCAATAATCTCTAATACTCCTGATTTAACTCAGCCTCGTTACTGGGGTTGAGGTAGTGTGTAGGCAAAATCCAGACCTGGAATTGATGACTCCTGTATTTGGTATTGCACCAGTCTGAGAAGGCTCAACATTCACCAATGGGTCCTTGGGCAAGAATACTAACAGTACATTCACCTACACCTGTAAATCTGAGACTCTACCAAACGCCCTACGCAGTGTCAGGTACTCTTTGTTCCAACACACAGGGTCTACCCAGTAAACTGAAACATATTCTACCCATTTTGCATGGGACCACATCTGTATGCCTGCACAATGTCCCATTCGGGCTCAGTATCTCTCTGGTTGAGAGATTTTTAAGCATCAGCAAAAGGTGTCTGCATCAGCTGTGGGACGGTTGCCTGTAATAGCAGAACGTTC
Source organism: Lepidarchus adonis (assembly GCA_037576955.1). Taxonomy (NCBI): domain Eukaryota; kingdom Metazoa; phylum Chordata; class Actinopteri; order Characiformes; family Lepidarchidae; genus Lepidarchus; species Lepidarchus adonis. Next base: position 25,104,191 of record JBBIGC010000082.1, on the reverse strand, counting down.
CCATTGCTGTCATTGGGTACTGTCCAGGTATCTGGACCAACCGCTTTGGCATTATTGTTGTGAACACACACCATCATAGGTTTAGCAGAACCTTGATCAATGGTACCTGGGCCAGGACTTAAACATGTACCTTCTGGTCACAAGGTTCAGCCCACTGTACAGAGTCCAGCACTGGACATCAACACAGACATCATCTCTCTGACATCTTTTTTGTGACTTAGCTCACTGGGAAGAGCTGGACCATGAGTCCAGAAGATGGAATAGGGGGGGTTGTGCAGTGACTAGTTAACCCCAGGAGCTGAAAACCACACACGTGACCAACACACAAGGAGCAGTGCTGCCTGTACAACCTGCCCGTTTAATATCTGCTGGGGTAGCCTACTACAGCAGGCCCTTCAAAACGGGGCTGGGATGCACGTTTTACTAAGCCCCATGCGTCCGGGGAAAGTTGCCGAGCGGAGGTGTTCGCGACCTTCGCGCATGACGTCACCTCTCCATCCTCGCGTTCGGTTTGTCTGACCTGATCTGCTCGACGTGCAGCCGTAAAAATGGAAAGGGGGGGGGGATGCACGACTGCCACAAGGGCGGGTGAGAAGCAAGGCATGCAGGCCCACTCACGTAGTGTTTGGACGGGTGTCTTCTCTTCTCCACGTCCACGACTTTCACGTCCAACACGGTGCGGAGCTGCATTGCTGAACCGCGGGCTTCCACACAGCGGGAAATCCTGTTAAAGGTGTCAGGTAAAATATATCTATATAATAACACAAAGTAAAATAACAGACGTCCCCCTTTACGTTCGGGCAACGGAAGCAGTATCTCGCTGCTCTTTCCGTGAAACCCGTTCCGGTTTGTTTGGGGTGTGCGGTCAGTCTCCCCACTTCAGCTGATGTAGACGAAGCTACAGGAACACGGAGCGGGAGAATCGGTTCGAACTTAATGCTGCCTTCTTGCAAGAGGCGAAAAGCACGAGTGCAGAAACGACAGAATCCATTTGGGGTAGGAGAAAACGAGGTCTGGTCTCCTCCGTTCGTGTCCGGGTTGGTTTCGCGGGATTTCGGCTCTGCGGCGCGCGCGCAACAAAGACTGGAGTTCAGCGGTGTAGCGCGTGCGCTCGGACGAGGAGGAGGCTCGTTCTCCTTTTAAAAACGAAGAAAACAAGACCGTGTGGCTCGTCGAAAAGGCTCGCCAGACTTCTAAGTGAGCGTTCACACACACTCTCTCCCTCACACACACGCTCTCTCTCTCTCAGGGTCGTGTGTGTGTGGAGCTAATGGGCCGGGCTTCTGCTCGAGCTCAGCTGAGGAAGCCTCTGAGGATTTTCTTTTGGCTGCTATTTGTCGGCGCGACGCTTCTTCGTGTAAAAGCAGACCAAATGCAACGCTTGAGCTTATCCCGTTAGAGCTAAAAGCATTTTTCGCCGTTTCCCCTGCATTCGGTGCTAAAACCACGACTGGTAATCAGAGTCTGTGGGAAAATGGGATACAGCTATTCAGCACGGAGGTGTACGAACGAGCAGTCGTTAAAGAAAGCGTTTTCTCGTCCCCTCGTGCTTTACAACAAAGTTCCCAAACTGTCACCGAAACTGACTCGTCGCTTTTCCTTAGATAGCTTATCTTCTGCCAATGGGGGAGGCAGCACGGCTAAACTGCATGGATACAGATGTGCTCATGGATACAGATGCGCGTGAGTTTGTTTACACTGCCCCCCTGTGGTACGAGGCTGCCATCACATCGTCACGTTAGTATCCATTATTAACCCAGTTGTATAAAGGTAGCATTTCATTACATCCTAGCAAGTCAACCATCATGGTTTAAGTGTGATGGGCTGCTTTACTGGGTCAGGACCTGAATGACTAGCTGTAACTGATGGAAACAAGAAATCATAGCAATGGATCATTTTTTCAATGCTTAAATGTGCAATGTGATTATCAAATTTATTTAACTGTTTTCTCATTTTATTTTCTTTCAGGGATTTTTCAGGACTGTTTTATTTACACAGAAATAATACATTCTAAATGATTTCCAATTTTAAAGCACCAATGTAGTCTTTTTTTCTGATTTTTTTTATTTATATACATGAAAAAAATATCAGATGGCATCACCCTGCAAGTCCTACATCAATGAGTCCCTAGTATGTGCATTTGGAGCAGTATTTCTCACTCCTTAAATCATCTGCATGTCTGAACTGTCCCTACACTGTTAAATCAAGTGAACTTTTCATTAAAAGCCCTATTCAATAGCTCATCATCCATGCTTCCCTTTCTGGAGTTTTGATTTTCAGTATATATTTTAAAACATCACTGGACCCAGAGTTAAAAAGAATGACATAAGAGTTACATATTTTCAAACCCAAAATGGTATTTACCTTCCAGATTCTTCTCAATGCTTTGGCTTAAACGTGGAGTAAAAGAGACCATTTAGTCCAAGCCTTGCCTCATTCCAGACAAATAGTCTGAATACTTTAAGACAAAACTTTAATACTCTATGAGGCATGACTGTGTAATTGCTTTAATCCCAAATTAGGACAGTTATTAAAATTCAGTTATATTTATACAGATACTGTAAGGAAATAACGGCTTCAGGTAGGTAAAACCCTGCAGAAATCTGTCCATGGCCAATCAAATAGTAACACTACTGCTACTTACCTATTGGCCAAATGCAATTTAACTACCCAAGAGAATGGATAGATTATGTTTTCAAGGAGCATTCCCAATAAAAAAATATCACAACATTGTCCATGGTCCTCTAGCAGAAAATCAGCTTCAGTTTTCTCTGTATAATATGATTTAATAGATCTCTGGCTCTGTAAACTTCACAAATCCTTTCATTCACCATGGCTACAAAACAGTATAGTAAGAGTCCATTGTGCTGATGATGTCACTGTTACATTCTAAAAACTTGAGGGCGACATCCAGAGCTTCCCTGCTCAGATTTCGACTGTAGCGTTGCCTTACACTGGACAAGATGTGCAGGACGTGGCAGCCTTTCTCAGCATCTGGAAATAGACACATGCAGCAATCAGTGTGATAAAAGTGCAAGAGGACATAAGCTATTGGGTCATATACAGGTACATCAAAAAACAAGTTCAATATTTCTTGACATTCCTAAATTATATAGATTAATTACACAGACTGAAATATGTCAAGCCTTTATTCCTTTGAATTTCATTGTTTATGGCTTTCAGATGATAAAACCCAAAATTCACTGTCTCAGAAAATTAGAATATCATATAAGATCAATTTAAATGTATATTTTAAACAGATGTGTCAGGCTTCTGAAAATTATGTTCATTCTTGGTTGCTCCTCCTTTTGCATGAATTACTGCATCAATGTGATGTGGCATGGAGGTGATCAGCCTGTGGCTCTGCTGAGGTGTAATGG
>JBBIGC010000082.1:25083224-25093959 GCA_037576955.1 Lepidarchus adonis | reverse complement strand
ACATATAACAATAATATGCATATACAATATATAATTATAAATATAAGTAACAAGCATTCAACTAAATAGCTTTTTAAATATCTATTGAATGCAAGTCAGTCTGAAGTTCAGTTCAACACATTCTGTTAAATCTGACCCTCATCTTTAAAGACGAACACTAAACCTGTAGATAATCACCAGATTAACTATTTGTAAGAAGTCTGAGAATCTGTAGATACTCTAAAGGAGTAAATAAACCAAGCTATAGTGAATTATGGCAGATGTACTCACTAAGTTTGGAGCGCTCCGTTGCCATGCTTGTGTCCTCTCGTGAGAAGTGACAGTGGGTGGATAAACACACAGCTGAAGTGCCACTTAAGTAAATGCTCCCTGTACATACCAGAAACTCATCGGTCCTCAGTTTCAGGAACTACCTTGCAATAAGCATTATCCTGCCTGGGGGAGTTTGTTTGTGTCAGTTTGTGTCAGATGTGAAGGGCATATCTTTATTTTCAGAGATAGATTCATGTTATATATCAATAAATAATCAAATAAAGCTTTAAAATGGTCACTTTCCATCTGAAAGCAGGAAAAAATATTCTTTACTACTTATATAAGTCAGTGTGAAACATTTTGGACCGTTTTTATTGGTCCGTTCATAAGAGTATGACTGTAAAGTTCAAGTTCAAGTTCAGATTTTATTCTTCACGTACACAATTATACAAGTACAATAGGCAGTGAAATGCTTTGTTAGAGGAAAAAGTAAAACGACAACATTGGGGCAGATGGGAAATTAAAAAAGTCTTCCTTCCATATGTATTGAATATTTATTATACAGAGTATAATATAGACGTTCAGTTTTAGGCTTGAGAAATATTTATATTATTATTATATATAACAAAAGTGTGAATATTTTCACTGTAAATAGAAAACTTCTTCACTTTTTACAGTTTTATTTTTCTGCAATGTTTGAAAAAAAGAAAAAAAAGAGTTGCCGCATTCAAACAATACAGAAAAATAAAACTGAAAAAAGTGAAGATAGTTTTCAGGGGGTGGGAGGAAAAAAAGATTTGCCACATTCAAACAATGCAGAAAAATAAAATTGGAAAAAGTGAAGATGGTTTTCTATTTACAGTGAAAATATTCACACTTTTGTTATATATATTAATAATATAAATATTTCTCAAGCCTAAAACTGAACGTCTATATGAGCACCTATAAAACACTATAAAACCTTTTGCATTGTTGATGTGTTTTTTATGTCCTGTATTGTGGGTGTGGGTAACTAGCGAATTATTAAAAAGTAATACACAGAAAAAACACACACCTATACACAGTCACACCTAGTGGCCATTCAGCATTCACCTGATGTTCATGTCTTTGGAACTCATGCAGAAATGAGGAGAACATGCGAATGCCACACTGCAAAGACCCTGGTGTTGAACGGTGGGCAGAAATGTGCAGTAAGCAGGAAAAATGGGTGAGTGTACGGATTTTACACAAAGCAAAGTGAAACTGCTGAATGAACAAGGCCCTGGGCACCCAAGACTAACTGATGTACGTGGGAAGTGAAGGCTAGTCCTCCTGGTCTGATCCCAAAGAGGAGCTCCTGTTGTACAGAATGTTAATGCTGACTCAGAACACAGTGCACCATGAGGGGACCTACACAGTAAATACAGCATCTGACAAAAGTAAGTACACCCCTCAGATTTTGTACATATTTTATTATATCATTTCATGGGACATGGCTGAAGACATGAGAGGGGTATACACTGTTAAACAAGCTGTACACTGACTAATTTACATTGTATCAAAGTGCCATATCTTGTCCCATGAAAAGATATAATGAAGTATTTACAAAAATGTGAGGGGTGTACTTACTTTTGTGTGATACTGTGTATAATAAATATTCAATACATATGTATTGGAATATTGGGTTGATGCTCAGACCTTCACATCTCTGGAATTTAATGTGCTTTAATGAATCAGCCATTGCACAAATGAAAATATGATATTGAGCTTGTAATCAGTTTTCGCTCTTAGTGGCAGAGAAGGATTCTGTGGATAATTGTTTACTGTATTTCTGCATATTGTACATATGTTACAAATTTTTGCTCATAGTTCATAGCACAAAGCTAAACAGCGAAACTATCAATATTTCTCACATTGTGCAAGTCATGCTTCAGAATTCTGTACAGAGATATTAACCAATCACAGCTTCCTGTTTGACTGCATGAGGTCAACCAGATTCGCTTTCATACATACACCCGTTTGTGTTACAACAACAATGGACTCTTTATTCAATGATTGTGATTAAGAAAAATATTATAAAAAAATTGTGAAATCACTGTGCGTTGATTATTTTGTTAAAATATAAAGTTAAAATGTTACAAAATACAGTAAAAAACCAAACGACTGCAGAATGCAGCTGCAATGGGAAGTGAAAGTGGCAGAGAAGCGTGAGATGAGGTTTGTCATGTGGTAATTGTGGGAATAACTTTGGATCATAATCTATTTTTTTGCCCTCCTCAACAGTAACACATTTCTCTCTTTTTTAAACTATGGGTTTAAAGCATGTGCTGTGGTTTTCCAGTTGGCCTCAAGCTGCAATCATATGGAAATCTACAAACTATGAATAATTAACATAATCCATATAATTGGATGAAAAAAAAAACATTTCACTTACACAATTCATACACAAACCTCTTCTTTGTCTCATTGGTTCTTCACAGTTCTTTAAACGCCCCTGGAGGTCTCTCTTTTTTGTTGGGCTTTCATATCCTTACCTGGCTGTTTATGAACTGATGTGATTAAGCTCTTTCTTCACTTTCTGTATCTCTGTAGCCTTTACTCAGAGAAACTCCTGATAGATATGACCACCAGGTGTCACTCAAGTCCCAAACTCGTCTTATATTCTTTCGCAATTGTGTTTGGACCGGAAGAGGATTCAAACAGAGAGAGACAGACAGACAGACACACAGTTAAATGTTCCTGGGGGAAGTTTAAGAACCAGAAGCATAATTTACAGAGGTGAAAAGAAGTTACATAAATACACACTATGCACCTATACAACCCACCTGTATACAAGGAACTGCAGACGTCTCTTTAAACTCTTAACTTTATTATTACTACCAATATGTGATATATTTAAGTTATTTTGGTTGAACCAGAGGAGGATGGGTTCCTCTTTAACTGAGTCTTGGTTCCTCCCTACGGTTTAGGGAGGGCTTCCTCGCCTCTGTCGCCTTTTGTTTGCTCAGTAGAGACTCGGACCCGGATTCTGTAAAGCTGCTTTGTGACAACGTCAGATATAAAAATCACTATAGAAATAAAATTGACCTGACTTGTCATAGCTATACACAGTGAAGATCATCAGGATAGTTCATTACAATTACAAGTCCTACAATTAGTCTGATCTTTTCCTCTTTCAATGGCGGTTTAATGACACACCTGACGCTAAGCAGAATGGTGCACTTTTTAGGATCCATTCTTTGTCAGTATCTCTCAGATGATGCAGATTAGCTGTTTTTTGTGTGAATCAAACCACAATAAGACTTTCTGAAATGTGCCAAAGCATTTCCTGCTAAAGCTACTGATTCTCAAAGCTTGAGCGAGAAAGACACTGCAGTGCTTTTCCTTTGGCCCCTACGTTTATCTTTTCATCTGGATCTGACTGCAGTCTCGTCTAAATTAACATAATCGCAAGCGCTCTGCACAAACCCCCATATGCTCGAACTACCTACAACTAACCTTCACTCCTCAGGGGCCCTCCCCCCACTTGGGGCCCTCTGAATTTAGTCCCACTTTTCACCAAACTACGACGCCCCTGACCCAACATCTCCTCATGCTCTTATTGTCATCTTCAGCAAAGAAAGAGAAAATCCTGATCAATATGACCACCAGGTGTCACCAAAGTCCCAAACTCGTCTTGTATACTTTCGCAATTCTGTTTGGATTCAAGAGCTTTATCCAAATAGTCAAGTAAATCTTCATTTTTAGTAACTATTAGGAAGTAAAGCTTCATCAACTGCTCAGATGCTGCCATGGTTCCTTTTCTTGCTTTAAAGGACTTTTTAACTTAACATAATACTGAGCCTAAGTAAAGCAGAAGATAAAACTTCTGCTATCGGTTGCTATTTGGGTTCATTTTGCATGTTAGCATTATGATAAGCATTGTTCAATTTAGCATCAGTGGATAAACTACTCATTTAAAGTCAGCTTATTACAATATAGATTATTCTCTATTACCACATTTATTATTCTCTTTATCATTGTAACCATAGCTAATATAAGACCTGACTGTTGAGAGGCTCATTAAGCATTTGATGTTTTAATATTAGGGTTACTTCCTGATAAACATGGTGTTAGCTGTTGTTTAGGGACCCTACGTTGCCAGGGAGCCAGTACAAATAATTAAAAGTATATGTTTTTATTGTTTAATAACATTTGGGGGAAAAATCAGAACAATCAAATATAATCAAAACAACACGAATAAAGTAGTATAATAATAATTAAGGCTAATTGCAGGTGAAACTAAAAATACAACTGGACTCTATGGTAGCTCTCAGCTGGACAGTGGCATGTGAATTGAAAGTGACTATTTGTAATTGTTAACAATGTGTCCTCTGTATTTAACCCATTAAAGTTAGAAGGTATGTTTGTTCTCCAAATGCCAAACTACACTATTACCTGCACTCACAATGCTCTTGATGGTACCATCACAACACTGGATGTCACTGGTGGTACCATCAAGAGCATTGTGAGTGCAGGTAATACCTTCCGGACAGTGGTCAGATTACAGCGCTCAGTTTTCATCACTAGAGCATCGTTACACTGTTTGCAGTGGGAGAAAGGATTGGGACCAGGCCAAACTGAGCCACAGTGACCACTGGGCTGAAGACCATCACCGTTCTGTACAGAACGCTGTATCTGCACTGTTTGTTGACCTGCTCAAGCCAAGGAAGAAGATATACTGCAATCAGAACTCTTAACTTTCTCATTGTACCTCCTGGTGCCTTGACCTTCATTTGACCCAGGTATTCACAAAGCCCTGTGTTGTCTTCCCATTTATTTCATTACATTTGGTGATTTCTTACTATTGATCAAATTTAGTGTCATGTAACTGCCTAGACTTCCACTTGAGGGCACCAGTGGGACTAATCCAAGTTAGTTCTCAACCCCTGGCTTAGACATTTTCACAGAAATATAAGATATTTGATTAATAAAATCTTATGTCAGTAAATCATCCTTGGACGCAGAGTGAAGCCCCCTGTAACTAATTCCAAAACGTACCACAAAAATTCACTTTCCTCAAAAATATCACCATTTATAGTTTATTTATTTGAGTAAACACATGTTGCTAATGGAAACTTGTAGTAAAGGCTGACGTAGGTGACCTACCCCACATTTTTTCCACCCGTAGCTCAAATAAACAGCGAGGATCCCCCGGATCCAGGTTTACGAGGCTTCCCCACAGGCAGGAGGCATTTCCCCATGAAGCAAGAGGGGGGGATCTGCTAATTTGAAAAGACCCCCCACTCTCACAGTGTTTCCTCCACACACAAACACACATTCCCAGCTGGAACGAGACCATTACAGCGTCACAGCCAGTTATTTTTATGTGCAAAATACACAGACAGCAGTGTTTAAGACACTTTTTTGTATAAAAGAACCAAGTGGGATATTCACTTCATCAGAGGTAGACCACCAAGGGCTGGTTTCTCAGACACACGCAATATGTCCAAAAGTATTCAGACACTCTCTCTGATTAGTGAACCGATCTACTTTAAGGTACATCCATTGCTGACACAAGAGTCCAGTTGCACACGTGTGGAAAACTTTTATGAACTTCACACTCTGGAGCAGCAGCACAGGAATCTGCCTGCTATTGGCTAGGGGGGTATAAAGCTTTGCTGCATTTTGCCCTGGAACAGTGGAACTGTGTTCTCTGGAGTGATGGACCTCCACCCAGTGTCTATGGGATGATCTGGAGTGGAGTTTGTGATCCAGAACTAATCATTCAATACCAGTACCTGACCTCACCACTTCTTTTGTTGCTAAATGCAAACAAATCTTCAATGCATTGTTTCCCAGAAAAATGAAGACTGCTACTCTTGACTTCAGACAAAATTTCTGGGAGTGGGGTTGTAGGATATTGCTTAAAATGACTATTCTTATGATTAGTTTAAATGTGACTCTTATAATGACTTTGTTTTCAGAAGAAACGTATATTCTAAGTAGGAAATTAAATCAAAAGTGTCCTCACTATTTAATTCGATATGAGTATTGATGCCAACGATCCAATAACACTGCACAACAAAGTTTCTTGAACACTGTTGGGTGTTTTTTATAGGTGTTTGGGAGCTGATCACAAATATCACATAAAAAATTACCTATTTTGTACCATTTCAGAGAAACCTTCAGTTTTCATGATTTTTTCTTATATTTGTATCCAAACATTTTTGTTCCCGTAAGTGACTTATCAACAACAGCTTGTGCAGCCTGGGCATGTCCAGGCCTGGTTGGAAGCTGTTCTGTGGAAGATGACATCCTGGGTATGAACAAATTTGACGCTGTCTCAGCATGCTATAAAGGTGGCTTGCATAAACAGATCCTGCTCATTTGTTTAATATAAATTGTCAGTATGTATGTATATTATCAGTATAGTTAAGTATTGTATCTGTAGCAATATAACAGTAATTCAACTTGATGCTATAGATGTTTTGGTGTCAGGCGATATGTCTTGTCAATGTCATAACAGCCGCGATACATTCTGCTATATCACAACCCAAGGCTGAGAACAATCTTTCAAAGTCACAATAGTAATAGAGAACATCAACTTGTGCTTGATGTCTGTCTCAAAACACAGAAATATTCATACCTTGTGAAAGTAAACACCATTCCTGCAGTCGTGAACCCAGCAGCTGAGCTTTTGCGAATATACACTTGCTCCTCAGAGATGTTTAAAAGCATATCATCTGTATTTCAGCTGCAAAATAGGTGATCAAGTCAAGCAATGAGTGCCTCACATTTGCTGTGTGACGTGCTGTCAGTTTGAGATCCTGGCTCAGGGGCACTCGAAAGACGATGTTGTTTGGTATTCTGATGACATGGTGAGAACAGAAAGATTGTGAGGCACTGTTACTTCTGTTTGACTAATATGTCTGGTTTCTCTGCCAAAAACAAGAAGTCAATTGAATATTATAATTTGCCTTCAGCAATGAGACCCATGCCACATGGCGACAGTCTTTAAATTCCGAAACCATAGGATAGGACTATAGATGAACCAGATGAAGAAACTGTAATGCAGGGTACTGACAGTGACATGGACCCGGACTTTAAACCGTGCTCATCAGGCGATCCACATTTGACAATATGATTTGGGTCTGTCAAAAGCAAAAGCTCAGCTGCTGGGTTCACGACTGCAGGAATGGTGTTTACTTTCACAAGGTATGAATATTTCTGTGTTTTGAGACAGACATCAAGCACAAGTTGATGTTCTCTATTACTATTGTGACTTTGAAAGATTGTTCTCAGCCTTGGGTTGTGATCACAAACCAGAAGTGTGGTTAGTTATTCAAAATTGTCAATCAAAACTATGTTTGGATTAGCTTTAGTCTTAATAGGGCCAAACGTCAAACTTATCTATTCTTAGACTATAACTCTTCTAGAACAATCTCTGCATGAATAAGCTCATGCAGGCCAAAACAAATACACTGGGAGTTACTTGAGCTATAAAGTTGTGGTTGTGAATCAGCTGCTGCTAATTACAGAAGCTTGATGTTACCTCAGCCTGATGGAGGGAGGCTGTTCTGAATCCTTCCACCTGTAAAACGGCACGTTAAAATGATGATAAAGCAGCTGCTGGAGGGCCAGGGATGCCTCGGCGCTTCGTTAAACACCCAGACGTTCGAGGGGGAGGAGAACGGCAGGCCCATTAACACCCTGGGCTCTCCGCTCGCATGCTGGAATCAGACATTTTGAGGATTTCGCTCATGGTTTCCTACACGTCATGTTTCGCTCCATTCCTTAAGCGAAGGGCATGGTGCCAGGCCATCGAGAGATACCTCATGGCGTATGGTAGTGGTTGTTTTAATTGCCCTGCACATAAAAAAGTGTTGTTTTTAAGCTACCGGTGAAAAAGCCTGTTAATAGTTGTGGGGATCCCTGGATGCTTCCTGCCTTCCACAAGTTGGGCTCAGGTTTGGGATTGGGCCAGTGAGGCTGTTGGGGTTTCTGTTCGACACACATGGCCATATTTCAGCACCACAGCTGAGGCTGAATGGAAAATCTGCGCATTGCTTGGCAGAGTTGCTTACCACAGGCACTTAGCCTTTTAACAGTTCAGATAAACAATAGCCTACTACATAGGCCCTCCATACATTTAGCACGCCTATCGTAGCCTATTCAGTCGACTGGAAAGTCTTCGACATCCGAAGGCTCAAGATTCCACCCTTATCTTTCTAGATTAACAGCTCCATTCCCCTTCTCACAGGAGATTATGTAAGTGAACATCCTTATCTAACAGCTTTATCAGCTGCATGTGGTTCTGGATGCAAGCTGCTGCAACTGGCTGTTGAGCATGTGATAATCTGTGTCACCGATAGAGGGCAGCAGTCGTGTTGCTGTCGGTTTGATCCTCGTCAGCCCAACAAGTAAGCTCACTTGCTGCACGAGCACACTTCACTTCAAGTAAAGTGGGATTCTGTGCGTCCATAGCGTTGCTCGGTATTTATCTTGTATTGAAATTTCCCCTTGGGTCCTCTTGTGATATTTATGTGGATTAATGTAAGAAAAACAGCAAATAATCATTTTCACAAATCCATTTTTCAACGCGTCTTTACTTTTTATTGTAAAATGGGCTGTTTTTGTTGCTGTGCTTTAAACACGGGTGTATATTATTAGCATATACTTGAATTAGCTGCCCTGTATTGTGCCTTATTAAAAATGCTGTCTAGATTGAAACTTTAACTTCAGGGTGGGAGGCGGGTGTAGACTGCTGTTTGTTAATACCATGTTGGCTTTCATCACATTTTTATATATGGAGAATATTGACTGAAATGTTTTGAAACATTAGCAGTGTCAATATGCAACGTTGAACAATTTCATTTATAAAAAATAATGACATTTTTGTAAATTTAGCAGTATTGTTGAGACCTCGTAGTACATATGATGAAGAATTCATGTTTTTAAAAAAAATGCTTTCATACAGATATTCTCATTTCTAAAGGAGTACTAACACATTCTCAATACAGAGGGTCCTCGTGTTATGTTGCACTCGACATACTGCTACGTCACTGACTGTCTTTTTTTAACACTGTGACATAAAAACTGAGTTTGGGCAGGAACTATTTGACGAATACACTTGGCGTCACACAGCGCTATGTGCCTCTTTTGTTTGTGTTGCTTTTTTGGAAACTTCATTATGGCTGCCAAGTCTAAGGCAGACTCTACAGTGAAGGTCAGGAACTGTTTCACTTCATTACTGCTGTGGACGTGATCCATTTGTTTATTCGTCGCTAAAATACTACAACTCCCAGTAAGCAACTTTCTTTCCACCTCTTTTGCACCCGTATTACCCACCTGTTTTCCCACACCAGACACTACATAGTCCACAATGCATTGCTCCCCATTAAACACACCACATCCCACAACAAACACCTATGAGAGATACTTGTGTTAGCTATATGTTGCTACTTGTTCATATTTAATAACTATCATCATCATTACATGCATGAGTTCTGACTTTGTGTTACGTTACATTAGAATGAACCCTCTGTGTTTCTGAGGCAGCTGTGTGGATACTAGATCTGAAAACACACCTGATTGGTCCATATCTCCATTATGTGACACAAATCCACCTGAAGCGTCTTCCCTTTGTTTTCCTGCTGTGCCTGTGATGAAGATGTAATGATGAATGTAATATAATATAACTATATATATATATATATATATATATATATATAATATTGAGGAAAAATGCTACAGAATATAATGTGATTTGTTATATTTTGAAGACATATTTACAGTAAAAACCTGTTTTTTCTCATTTTCTCCTCTTTTATTTTAGTAAAGCAGAGACTGATATCTCAGAGGACACAGACCACAGATATGGTCAGTAATGGGTTCAGGTCAGATGCCATACAGCTGTTGCTCCCAGATGTAAACACGTGTTGTTCCACACGGAGGTGTGTGTTTAGGCTGCACTGCGGTCTGTGGGGACTGGAATGCATTCATGGCTTCACCACACACTTGTTTTCACCAAATGAACGACATAAATAAAGGTTCAGTGAAAAGCCTCTTTATACTTCCCAGGCTGCAGGTCCTTCTCTCTGCTCCAGCGCTCGCTCTCCAGTTCTCCGCCAATAGCGCGCCGCGTCGCTCCGCTGGCCCCGCCCCCGTTCCGCTCCGCTGATTGAAGTTTCCTCGTTTTTCTCCGTCTCCCTCACATCCACTTTCTCTCGCGCGCTTCAGGGACGCGTCTCCTCCGCCGGTCGCAGCATGCAGAGCGCCGCGTGTGTGTGGATTACTGTCCTGCTGGGCTGCAGCAGTGTTTTCGGGAGAAAAGCGGACTCGTCCTCGGCGCTTGGCGGAATTTTCCGCACCAGGTGCGCCGCCAGGTGCCTCAGCCTCCACAGCACGCGCATCGCCCTCACAGCCAGCAACTTCCAGGTGCGTGTGGGTGATAGATAGATAGATAGATAGATAGATAGATAGATAGATAGATAGATAGATAGATAGATAGATAGATAGATAG
>JBBIGC010000082.1:25036169-25053054 GCA_037576955.1 Lepidarchus adonis | reverse complement strand
TTCTTTGCGGTATCTGGGCCAGAGGGAAATGGATTGTGTGGGCCGGATCTGGCCCAACAGAATTTTGCTAACTGGGACATTGCAGACACCAAACATGTCTTGGCTGACCGACTCCATTTAGAGTAAGAAGAAAAACTGTATAAATGTGATTATTCCTTAAAGCCACTGGCATCAACAGGCACATAACTGAGCCCTCTTAAACGGTTTGTAGGAAATGAGTAGTTTGAAATGCTTTTGCTTCGTTTGATTGTTAGCATTCGCTAATTAGTTCCAGATGCACAATAAAAGAACGAGAGCAACTCAAGTAATTCAAGGTAATCAGCTCAAACTGTTCTTGGCTTTTGTGGCAATTCACAACCGTAGAGTCACGACTGTTTGTACTGTAGCCTGTGAATAGACTTCAGTTCACTTTTGTGCTGATGAGGGAACCTGAATAGGACGGACAGGGATTTAATAAAGAGCGATGCCCGCACCATGATGAATTTAGTCCCTGAGATGGAATGTAATTTTTCCAGCCTAATCTAATAGGATGTGGTCTGGATAGCAAAGTGGGCCTTGAGTTGCTCTGGGGAAAGGGGTTGGGGGTGGAAGGGGAGGTTGGGTGGAGGGGGGTGGGGTGAAGGCCATTAGTGCAAAGCCTGCAGTATCTCAATGGAGTTGTTTTGCTTGTTCTGAATCATAAGCAGCATCTTACTTAGAGAGTCTGGCGCTGTCACTAAGGAGACATTCGGGAGAGAGAGGGAGCCCAGTGCAAACACAGCTGATGAGTGTGTGTGTGTGTGTGTGTGTTTGTGTGTGACAGAGAGAGAGAGATAGGAAGGAAAGGAGACACGGGAATGCGCTTGTGGATTTGTGTGTGTGTGTGTGTGTGTGTAAAAAGCAGCAGATGTGCAGTTACGATCTTATTATTTTCACGGTTATGGCTCTCTCTCTTCCCCCTTTCCCCCTTTCCCTTTCCTCTCTCTCTCTCTCTCTCTCTCTCTCTCTCTCTTTCTCTCTCTCTCTCTCTTTCTCCACCCCCCCCCCCCCCCATTATTCTGTAGGCTGAGGCAAGTTAAAAGTGCACTGTAGGCTACATTCAGTAGTATCCATGCAGAAATGTAGGCGTACATCAAATTAAATTAACTTTATTAGGAATGTGCCTTTGGCCTTTCCATGGATGTAACGATGTAATCATGCACATTAATAACGTACAGTATTAAAAGCCCATATCATGGAAGAAAATTTTAAGTAAGTAATATAAGCAGTTAGATGTTTTTTTATTGACTCTAGTTTCTATGTATATGCACTAGACATGCAAATTTAGCTAAAAAGCATAAATATATTTACATTTCCCACTATCTATTCAGCTTACAGCATTTTAGCTCCGCCCTCACACTGAACTTATAAAGAAGCACAATACAAGGCAGAAAATCTAAACACCCAGTAAAATATATCAGTCTTGAAAGCACAGTAACAAAAACAGCCTGTTGAATTTTGAGGGATAAAAAGAAATTAAAAAATTATTATGTAAAAATGGTGATATTAGTAAAACCCCACAAACATACAGCTCAGAAAATCAAATGCAAGAAAAAACTCCTTCTTCTTCTTTATCCGACTCCTCCTGTTAGCGGTCGCCACAGCAGATCCTCTGTTTCCATTTCTTACTGTCCTCTGCATTTTCCTCTTTCACATCAACAGCCAGCATCTTCCTCTCTCACTTCATCCATAAACCTTTTCCTGTGCTTTCTTCTTCTTCTCCTGCCTGGCAGCTCCATCCTCTACATCTTTTTCCCAATATAATCAGCCTCACTCCTCCGCACACGTTCAAACCAACTCAATCTCGCTTCTGACTTTGTCTCCAAACCGTCCAACCTAAGCTGTTCCTCTTATCTATTCACCTCTAATTCTGTCCATCCTCCTCACTCCCAACACAAACCTCAACATAAACTGTGCATCTGCCTTTCTATCTATCTATCTATCTATCTATCTATCTATCTATCTATCTATCTATCTATCTATCTATCTATCTATCTATCTATCATGCCTGCCTGCCTGCCTGTCTGCCTGCCTGTCTGTCTGTCTGTCTGTCTGTCTGTCTGTCTGTCTACATCATAGTGAAATAATGAGAGCTACTCTAATAAGGCAGATCTTGCGGGTGGTTACCAGTATGTAGTAGTGACTATCTACCAAGGTACAACAGTGGGTGACAATGGGTGCCCAAGGCTCATTGATGCACATGAACGCCAAAGGCTGGCCCATCTGGTTCCATCCCAAAGATCTGCTGTACAACAGGCGGGTGGTGTTAATGTTATGGCTTAAATGTTAAAGCAAAAACAAATCATTGTGAGAGGAAAGCCAACTTGCTAAGAGGAGCTATTTTAATAAAGCAGCTCACACACCTACAAGCAAACCCTGGACCTGCTGCTGCCTGAGCCCACAGAGAGAAATTGATCTCTTGCTTCCTTTTTCTGTCCTTCACCGGACAGACAGACGGTTAAAAATAACCTAAAACTGCAGACATGTTGATACTATAGTGAGAGGAAGCCCTGCGAGAGCTGGTGTGTTCACATTATAATCCCTAATGGACATCTGGAGGCCTCCATTTCTTCGTCCATATGGATTATCATCAGGCTGCTTTGTTGCTTCTTGCGCAGGGATTAACGGATTGCGCCGCTTTGTTGTTTTTGTTGTGGAGATCTATGTTGCGCTGCTGCTGTCTTGTTTATGAAGACCACTTTGAGCGGTTGCTGTTTTTATTATTATTATTATTATTATTCTCTCTCTTTTCCTCCAAATCCTGTTTAATATGGATTATGTAGGCTACTGTGAGTGTACTGGGATTACTGCACAATAATGTGCTAGCTTCAAAAAGCAAATGCTTTTTGTCCTTTTAGTTGCTAAGCTGAAAAGTTATTTTTACTTAACCAAAAATAAAAACATTATACAAATACTGTATAGAAACAACTCGTCTTTCTACAGATTTCTACAGCTGCCGTATCAAATTCAGAGGCATAAGATAGACTGACAGGAACAAAAAGACCAAAAAAATGGAATCCATGTAGCTTTATAGGCCTATATTTATTTATTTATTTATTTATTTTTATATTTGTTATACCTTTTTACACCAGTAATTTTAACTTACGAATATATACTGACAAAACAATAAGACATAATTAATTAAAATGGGAGACAAAATATTTAGGCCAGTAAACCTTTCTATTTGGGCTGCAGAGGGGTGGGATGGGTGGGGTTTAGGTGGGGCGGGTATGAGAGGAGTGGAGGTGGGGTGGGAGGTGGTGGGGTAGGGTTCTGTGGGGTGGGGTAGTAGGGTCAGGGCAGCAGGCCACAAGCAGTTGGCTAAAGAAGTAAAAGTATTTTTTTTTATTTTGGCACGCTAATGCATTAGCAAGCCTGAACCAATCAGATTCTCCCCCTGGTGTAACTGAAAAGTAGAAGAATAAAGGAAGTTGCCTAATGACTGAGGCCGAGACTGACCCCTGACTCCCATTTTTTCCATAAAATACTTGTTAATATCTAAGAGAGGAACAAAGATGAGTTTTCAGGGTGATAAATAACACCTCCTTGTCTTTTACAAATGTTGAACCAGAGTCACTAACATATATTCAAATAAACCTAAAATTTACAGAGATTCTCTAAAAAAAACTAGTGCACTTAAACTGCACCCTCCAGTTTAAAACATGTTCAAATGTGCTGCCAACATGTGCTGCCATTTTAAATCCGTTTACAATTATAGTAGGTTTTCTGGACCGTCGTAGCCGTAGTAGCCATAGCAAGGTTTACATTACTTCCAAGTATGTAAATGAATTATGTTTCTAAATAATGAATCTGCAGTTGATTCTGCAACTTTGCAGCTGCACTTCTCTTATTTTCCTTAGATAATGAAATGACTTTCTTGTGATTATGAGATTTTAGAAAAGCAACACAATTATAAATTCAACCCGGAATCGCATACTGTAAACCATGTAAAGCTTCTAATCATGTATGATCTCAGGAAAAGGTGTGAACCCAAAACAAAATCCACCTGTTGGACTGAATTACATCCAGTCAGGGAACAGGAAACTTTTATGTCTGAATATGGACCATTTAATATATGAATGGTTAGAGCCAATGGACTTTGGAAACATATGTATTAAGGAAGACAGCAATGGGAACTTTTATGCTACGTAATACTGACCTGATTTTTGTCGATTCCTTCAGGTCTACAGCTTTCTCCAACATTTCTCCATCAATAGAGCTAAAATACTGTGTTATATGGACTATTTTTTGTGCAAATGGGTTTGACATTGGTGTTTGTGTCTTTAGGCTCAGATAGCTGAGACCTTGTCAGACTGAGTGTATTGCCAGGCCACTCATTACCATTGGTTTGAAATGCCATGTCGAGTGTGATCATCTCCGCTAACACAGCCTGACGTCCTCAAACAATGGAGCAGCTCACGGCCACGGATGAGATATATATCACGTCTGTGTGTTTGTGAGTGAGTGAGTGAGTGATTGAGAGAGATTAAGCTAATGAGAGCGAGAGAGGGAGTGTCAAGTGAGGTGTATGTGTGTAGAAGTGTATGGACCCTGTATGTGATATAATATGAAGTTGACATGAAATGTGATCATGCTTTGTGTGTGTGCGATGGTGTGTTGGTGAAGATTGGACATTGGAGCCATGATTTTAGTCATAAATAACCCACAAAGACACATAGTGGTCAGAGTCTGTCTGATCACCCCCTCTTTACAACACCCTGAAGAACCTTAGAGAGCTTTTACTGCACATTTATTGTCCAAACATAAGTGCACACTGGCCTATCACGTGTCACCATGATAAAGTGGTACTACATCATAGTGTATAACAGTTGTTGTCTTGTTCAAACCTTATTGGATTTCACGCAGGCATGAAAAAAAAAGGAAAAAAACAAGAAAAAACTAGTAAAACACTGAACCAGCTACTTCTCTCTTAATATTGCTATATGAGCTTAAGTGAAATACTGTACCAGATACCAGTGCTCTGCAAATAAACATATTTTCATAGTAACAAAGTGACATAACATGCAGAAAGTTATACCCTATACTGTCTTGGAAATGGAAAATGGAAAAGTCTATGATGTAGAACCAAATCACTGACCAAAAACCAGTAAAAAAATGAATAAGACATAAAAACCTTTTCTCTAAAAATGTACAAATTGTTACATGCCATAAATGTGTATAAAACTGAAAAAAAATAGTAATAAAGAAATGAAAGGAGATCAATCGTGTGTGGCTAATAGCCTATCCCTTGCCAATACTGACCAAACATAATGGATTGCTGCGCCACTAAAACTGTGGTCAATTATGAAATGTCTCAAGCAATCTCTTTTAGAAGAGAAATGAACAATGAACTGAAAATATCTTACTCTTAATATGTGTTGAAAATAATATGCTGTTTGTGATGTCAATAACTGCTCAAGAAAAAAAAAGTAGGCCATTCATCAAGCGATGATTGACATGTAGATGAGCTCTCATTAGGAAGCTGTTAAAATGGATGTGGCAGATCAATATTTAATCATGGCTATTTTTCACTGCTGAGAATTCTCATTTTTGGTGTGTCTGAATGAAAAGCTCAATCAATCATTCATCGTCCCTCATTCTGTTTCTACAAACTAAGGGTCTGCAGCATTATTTAAACTTGAGCATTGGCCCATTAGTTTTTATATTAGCCAATCAGGTAATACGTCTGTGATACTTCTGAAAGAAGCAATTCTATTTGAAAGGATATAAAGTGTGTGCTCTGTGAATATTTCATTAATATTTAGAATTACAAGCAAGAAGATGGTCACATAAGGCTACAGAATTTCAATCAAGTCTTGAAAAATGTATGTTTTTCTTTTTAAATACTTCAAGCAAACAAAGTACATGTTTAACATTGTTCTTGTCATTTTTTGTAACATTCTATTACAATGTTTAGGTGGAATTACATACCATTATTCATTTTATATATCCATTGTTCCTTTCTATTCTTTCAGTTTGAA
Source organism: Lepidarchus adonis (assembly GCA_037576955.1). Classification (NCBI taxonomy): domain Eukaryota; kingdom Metazoa; phylum Chordata; class Actinopteri; order Characiformes; family Lepidarchidae; genus Lepidarchus; species Lepidarchus adonis. The sequence continues at coordinate 25,047,055 of JBBIGC010000082.1, read as the reverse complement.
CACACCCATTCAAATCACATGCTTTATTGATTTTCTAAATAAAAATTCCTTGCAGAGAGCACACTTAAATGAAGCATGTTTCTGTTAAAACTGAATTTCTATTTATTTGATGATTACATTTTTTAAACATAACATATGTTAAGTAAATATGTATGTAAATGTAAATAAAAAATCACTATTCCATGTCCCTTATTTTTCTTAGATTTTTACATTTACATTTATTCATTTGGCTGACGCATTTGTCCAAAGCGACTTCCAGGTACAGGAACAATCAAGCATCAATTCAATAATTGATAAATAATTAGGATAATTAAACAATTTTCTTATGATTATAAGTAAGCAAAATTTGAAAAAACAACACAAGTACAAACTTGGCATTACATACTGTAAACTTGATTATGTATGAGCTTAGGAAAACGTGTGAATTCTTGGCCTTTAAGAGCTTCCATAGAAAACAAACTCCAGTTTTAAACTACTGAATATAAATAAATCCACCTGTTGGACAAAATCACATCTTTTTACACAAAATTACACCTGGTGAAGGGCGGAGACATAAACAAGGCATGTGACGACAGAAGCCAAAACAAAACAGATGGGCATATGGTGCTATTGACATGAAATTCACACCAGATGTTGGTAACAACCATCCAATATACACAAACAAAGTATTGAACACATGAAGGAATGTGCAAAAACATTGCATGATGAGTAAAACCAAAGAGCTCTCAAAACCTTTGCAACCTTATTGTTGCATAACATACTGATGCCATTGGTTACAGAAGAATTTCTAAACTACTGAAGGTTGCAGTGAGCATTGTTGGGGCCATAATCCGGAAGTGGAAAGTACATAATTTCACTGCAAACTGGCCACGACCAGGTTCTCCCCACAAGATTTCAGACAGAGGAGTGAAAAGAAACATCAGAAGAGTTGTCCAAGAGCCAATGACAACTTGTGGAGAACTTCAGAAAGACCTGGAATTAACAGGTACAATTATTTCAAAGAAAACAATAAGTAATGCACTCAACTGCTATGGTTTTTATTCTCGCTCACCAAGCAAGACTCAATTGCTGAAGAAAAAGCATGTTGAAGCATGTTTAAAGTTTGCTAAACAACATGTAGACACGCCTGTAAAATACTGGGAGAACATAGTCTGGTCAAATGAGACCAAAAGCAGGCATCTTCAAGCTGCCATCACCGACAAAGGATTTTATACAAAGTATTAATTACATTTCAGTAAGGATCTCAATAATTTTGTCTTTTTTATTACACATAACTTAATGTATGGGCCTAGTTTGATTTCTTTGCATGTTTGGATTGGATGGTTGTTTCTGACATGTGGTGAGAATAGCGTCTTTAGAAATATATTTACTTAGAAAATTGACGTGTTCATTACTTATTTTACCCACTGATATAGAGTGTCAGTACAGGATAATTTTATATATAAAAAAGTTTTTTTTCATGATATGAAGAAACAGTGGCTTTGAAAAATCCTGAATTTGAGAACCTTTCTTTTTTTTTTAAGGTTTTTAAAAAAATCACTATGCTAAACACATGCTTATGAAAAATCACTTTTCTAACATTCTAGCATTTAATCTGTTGACAAGAAACGTGCACAATAGTAATATATTTGATTATGCCATGGTGTTTGGAATACAGAATGAATGAATGATGGAAGCATGAGAGAATGAAAGAGTGCGTCATAAATCATGAGTCATAAAAAGCCCGTATGTGGTGGGAGCTTGGAGCAACCTTGAAAGCATTGATCCGTAGATCCATTAATTTTTACCAACATGGCAAATCAATTTTCAAACCAATGATATGAAGATTGGTATCGATTGTCGTGGGTGCTGACAGACATGAGGGAAAGAGTGAGAGTGTGTAGTGAGTGTGTGTGTGTGTGAGAGAGTGAGAGATTTGTTGGACATGTTGACCTAGGTGTTAAAGTGAGTTACTGTATGCAGGATAACACCATAAGTAGTCGGTGATGTTCTTTATCTTTATAAGTTCTGTAGTGAAAACTAGTAAAAAAAAAAAAAAAAGATTTTTATTTTCAGGTCAAAATACTTTACTTGTCATAGCATCTACCATCTGTGAAAGTGTGAAATGTGAAGTCTCTGCCATGTTAGTGTACCATGTTGCACCAGCCCTGAATATTTAATGAATAGCCCTGGATCTATTCATCTGTCATTGTGTCATTCCAGTCATTCAAATGCTCGGTGATCGGAAAATCTAAATCGAAACTTTCCCTGGCACCTTCCTACCACCCCTCCCACCAATCCCATCTGCAAAAACATTGTTAAAAGTATGGAGTGGCTGGGTAAATATAGGATATGTCTACTCTAACCAACATTAAAAATATCTGAACTTATTCTACAGACATTTGCCAGTTACCATCCCAACCATTGTAGGTTTATTAGCAACACCTGCCTTGTTGCTACAATAATCTTTGCTAAATTACATTGGTTACCAGTTCATTTTAGAATTTAATATAAAATATTACCTTGTTTTTAAAGCTATTAATGGCCTGGGGTGTGGATTATTACAGATTTTGCTCACATCATGCTTCCAGTCTTTCAAGATCACCCTCAGCACCATCTAACTGTTCCACCAGATTAAAGACACATGAAGACTATGCGTCTACAGTCTCTGACACAAAACTATGGACCAGAAGTGCTTCTTCTATGGCCAATGTTTAAAACAAACCTCAAACATCTCAAGCTAGCATTTCAAAACCATGGTCAGTGAAGTGAGGTTAAAATACAGGAATATCCAAAGCCATGGTCAACACAACAAGGTCAAAACACAATAGACAAGAAACCTGATCAGTGTGTTTGAAGCAGGAAAAATGGGAGGGTGTAAGGAATTGAGTGACTATGGAATGCGTGATGGCTAGAAGACTGAATCAGAAGATCTCAGAAACAACAGGTCTTGCGAGATGCTCACGGTATGCAATGGCGTGAACCTACCAAAGGTGGTCCAAGGAAGGACAACCAGTGAACAAGTGCAAGGATCATACACAAAACACTACTATACCACTAGTGTTGGTCCTACAGGTGTAAAAAGTGTCAATCACTTAGATAACATCTGTCCAGTGGTCCTATAATGATCATTTCCCACTGATTAATGGATAAAACAGTTAGTAACAATAGACGTTCAAACCCCGACTTGTATAATCCAAAGAAAAGCAATGCTACACATGAGGGGCAGATGCCAAGTATCATCTATGAAGCGCTCCAGAAGTTAATTTAATGGACGACCACAAGGTTTCGAACATACAATGTAGACGCAACTGGTAGTTATACAACCAATAGGAAAGAACAAGCTGTTGTACAAACCTATCCAATGTTTTCACAAGAATTTTTCGTACGTCCTACTTTTTTACTATTATCTAAGTCACATGGCATGAGAGCATTTCTCTCTCTAACATACACACAGTTGAGCCATCTGACGCTCCATCCATCATTCCCATAATGAGCTGGATTTCATCAAGAACACTCCAGCAGATGGGCTGTGAATAATGGCAGAAGTGTGAAAGCACACATACACACATGCACCCTTTCACACAAATGTCTGAAGCTTATACAGTCTTCAAAGAATGGGGTCTTTGAAAGACGTCGCCGACATTTATCTCGATCCCCATCCAGGCTTTCTCCTACCAAACCTCATGAGGATTTTGGGGGGAAAACCCAACAGCAGAATACTCCCTCTGGATATTAGCCCCCAAAGTCGAGAAGTTGAACGCTGATTTAACAATGCGAAGGGATGACGTTAAGGCATCTCATTTCCAACTGCAAGTTGACACATTTCTGGCTGTTACAACCAGATTTAACATTAACATATCGAATGTCTCATGGCATTAGAATTAAAAGGATATGTAATTTACTAATTTGGATAAAAGTGCCAGACAAAGGAATAACTATATGGCTGTCTGATTAAATACAATTGAAATAAAGGGAGGAACATTAAACGTTTTGCTAAAGTATCGCTATGAATGCTTTTGAGGAAGCATGTGCTATTTCTTGCAGCCCAAAATGAGCAGGACAGAGAATTTGCTTCAAATTTTGATTTCACTGAATTTCAAATAATAAGCCAATAAACTTTGAATGTTGAATGTATTTGAATATTGGTTTAGTTAATTAGATTCAAAAAGCAAAATATTAAAATGATTATATTTGTTTGGATGTTATTGTTATGATTATGGTCAAATGCATTATAACTGTATTAATACTACATTTAATACAGTTATAGTATAATCTATAGGTTTACTGAATTCCAATGTTATAAAGCATGTTAATAAACCGATTGGGTTAGGCCAATTACAGTAAAATGCAGTTTCAATGAAATGTTCTCTAACTTTATAAGTTTGTATACGGAAGAGGATTAAGGCCACTATGAAAATATTATTTGAGTTTTTACTTTAATCTTAATTCTGACTTAAATTCTCTGAGATTAAAGTCAGAATTCCAAGATTAAATTCACAATTCTGAGATTAAAGTCACAATACTGAGATTAAAGTCAGAGTTCTGAGATTAAAGTCAGAATTCTGAGATTAAATTCACAATTCTGATATTAAAGTCAGAATTCTTAGATTAAAGTCAGAATTCTAAGATTAAAGTCAGAATTCTGAGATTAAAGTCAGAATTCTAAGATTAAAGTCAGAATTCTGAGATTAAAGTCAGAATTCTAAGATTAAAGTCAGAATTCTGAGATTAAAATCAGAATTCTAAGATTAGAATTCCTCTTCCGTATTTGTATCATAATTGAGAAAGTAGAATTTTACTGTTTATTATGACCCTTTTTTCTGTCACCTCTGCTGGCAGATTTTTTAACAGTGCAGATGAGCGAAAATATGTGGGAGAATATCTTAACATTATTGAAAAGCTTCAGCTGAGAATCCTACATGTGATTAATATGAGTCTGAAATACCCCGTATATCCATAATAGTGCAGTTTTTACTTCTTCTATGTATATAGAGGCATCATTTTTCTTTTATTGTCAGAGAGTTATTCTTTTAATAAACAATATTACATATTTATCTCTTTTTGAAGCTACATCATTATAATATACATAAGGATCCAGGTTCGGAGTGGTTTTAGGCACGTGTGATGGCCCTAAGCTTCCATTAGTTGTTAGCGACATTATCGTCTTAACTGGAGTGCAAAATGAAACAAGTTTTAGATATGGAATTACAATAAAAGACAAATTTCATGAACTGGGTATTGTGCTTCCCAGCATCTCATGACAAATGGCAAGTCTGTGCAATCGTATTCTCTGAGGACATTTTGAAAGCAAAAAACTGGAACAGATTGTTAGAGATTTTTTCCAGAACATTTGATGCCACTTTCAAACAGTGACCATAAAAGTGACAGGCAACAATGTAATAGCAAGTGACATTTGCCATTTGGTGCAAATTGTTTCTAATTTGGGTTCAGTGTTCATCGGTTTGATCTGATTGTTCTGTCATCTGTGGCACTGTCATCCCAGCGAGACGATTGGGTACTTGTCATAATATTGATACAAGCGGCGTGTCCTAACAAGGCTTACTTCACAAGTATGACATATCCACATGATAATGAGAGTGAAAGATCAGATTCTCTTGGCGCATCATCATTCAGGGTGAACCGCTGCGGCTGTCGTCTGTGTTATGATTAATGGTCAAATGATTCTGCTTTTTATTTCTCTTTCCTGTATGTAAATGATGTGGTCTAGTGCTCTGCTTTCATTAAAAGCCTTTCATTTTTGATAGCCAGCCAGTTTGACCTGACTTTCTACATGTGCTAGAACTGTTAGCATTTTAGCGTTGCCAAGAGAGTACGAGGTTATGAGGCTAAAGATTGTACTTGTTATGTCTGGTTCTTAGTGTGTGTGTGTGTGTGTGTTTTCAGTTTGACGGCCATTAAGGCAGAACTGTTCCTACAATCAATATTTGACCTATAGGATATGTATGTTTTCGAGCATGAGTATGAGACCTGTTCTGTGGACCATGTATTTGTCAATGCAAGCGTAAATGAACCAATGGTGACCTTTAAATTTAGCAGTGAAGGTGCTAAGCTTTTAACAGAAGGTGCTTCAGGGACTAGCAAGGTCTAGTTTTGCTAGACCACCTTCTATTAAATGATATAAGTTACACAATTTGTCTTTACAGCTACTAATTTTACTATTAGTACTACTATGAGTAGTAGAAGTAATAGTAGTAGCAGTATTACACTAGTTCACATTAGTTAAACCCTAGAAAATCTCCTAGAAAATAGCAATGTTTCATTCATGTTGTAGCACTTGCCATTTGTATTTATTGTCTAAGAGGAAATATGTTGGTCTTTATAGCAGGGTTCACTTCAGGGATGTCCCACACAAAAAATATTCTTCATTAGTACTAGTTTACTATTTTTAGACTACAACTACAAGTACTACTACTAGTACTACTACTACTAATAAATAGAATGTTCAGTTCTTTAAGAAAATGGTCCCTAATTCTTTTTAATAGTACATCCTATATCTGATATTTGTAAACTATATTTTAGTACTTAAATAAATCATTTTATATATTGTAGATTATTATTCATATAATTATAACCACTGATGTCACTACTCCTAGTATTACTACTCCTAGTATAATTAATACTACTACACTACTACGAATACCACTGTTACTGCTGCTGCTGTGGTAACTATGACTACTACTGATAAAAAAAAGTTGTAGTAATTTTTGAAGGAAATTAAATTACTACTTTCCTCTTTTTAAACATTGCAGTTTTGCAATATACTATAAAGCACAAATGGGACTTTGGTACATTTTAAATGCATTGTTTAATTCCAAAATGTACTCTAAACACTTGAGTAAAAGCAATCAAAAATACAGTTTTTGGTTATTTTGTGCATAAAAAAACAGATGATTTGAATACATTCATATTTTTAATTTCGCATCCAAATATGCCATATTTGTCATGTTTGATAAATCACTTCATAACTCTGGCATGATATGAATCCATGATGTTAGCTCTCCAGCTCCAGCTAATTATAAAGTTAGCACATAATTGTATCTATTAGACACCGCAAATTATTTCAACTCACACATTATGCGGAATTATGTGTAAACAAGGATAAAAAAAAAATTATATTGGAAATAAAAAGTCAGACATTCTTTCTTCAGCTTTTAGCATATGCTGCTAGCTACAATTAACTAGGAGTTTTTTATGAGTTCTTAAAACCCATAAAAATAATATTCCGGTTTATATTATGGTGCAGCCATTATTCAAGAACTAATGCATGGTAGCTGTATCCTCACCTAGAACTGTTAGAAATACATAAGACTGCTTGGCCTGCCTGTCTGATTTGTCTCTATCTATTTTATACAACAAGATGATTTCTTGAGTTGAAGTAAAATTATTCACCACTGTGTTACTTCACCGATTATTAGCTCATCATTGTTGCTTGTGCAATCATGTCAAGATCTAAAGCCCTTTTTAATGCTATGAGAAGCAAAAGTTGTTGATGCATATTAGTCTGGCAAGCAATGAAACATCTCTGAAGGATTCAAAATAAATAATTCCACCCAGAATTCCAGAATTAATTTACTATTGGTGTAGATTCCAAATGACTGACAATTTGTCCAGGACCAACTTCCCTAGCATATTTAGTTTAACAACAGGTCATTTGATGAAGAGGTTCTAAGAACCTCAGATACTTTTGGGATCTGCAGGTAACTCTTGCAGTTATCGATGTGAAAGTGCATACTTCTACAAAAAAAACCATGAATTTGGTGTTTTATTATCTGTAAGCCATAATAATCTAGAAATAAAGGCTTGACATATTTCACTCTGTGTGTAATGATTCTATGTAACATATGATTTTCACTTTTGAAAACATTTTTATGATATTCTAATTGTTTTTTATATCTGCCTGTTTATGCAAAGAACAGGCTTTTTGAGTAATGAACATGGTGCTGCTTAGTCACAGTTACAATGCATGTGTTTAGTGTAGGCAGACAGCTTGGTAAGAGAAGAATCACATATCAACTGTGAAGCATGGTGGTGGAGTTTGCTTGCAGTTATTTATTACATTTACATTTTACATTTATTCATTTGGCTGATGCTTTTGTCCAAAGTGACTTCCAAGTACAGGAAGAATCAAGCATTAATTCAGACATGACAGCACTGATGTGAGAGCTACAAAGAAGTTCAATACATTCCTCTTAGTCATAGAATACAGTGAAGGTGCTACAACAATGCAGATGGCAAGTGCTACAACATTACTATCTGAGAGGCTAGAAAGACAATAACACATTCCACATTATCATTAAGTGTTTATAAGCAAGTCTATTACAGACAACAAGTGCTACAGCATGAACAACATGAACTTTTACTATCTAGTAGAGCTAAAAGAGTTCAGGAAATGACCCTGTCATTAAGTGTTTGAGATAAGGATTACTTAAAATGAGTACAGGACATTCCTCCTCATCAGTAAAAGCAAGATATTCCAACACTTGAAGGTTTTTCTTGAAGGTAGAGAAGGTCTCTGCAGTTCTGATGTGACTGGAAAGAGAAAGAGAAGAGTCTGGAGTGGTGTTTGACTCCACGTGGGGACTGACTCTGCAGGCGCTGATATGATTGCATCAAGGACTTGAATTTGATGGGATGGGAAGCCAGTGTAGATAACAAAGCAGCGGCGTCACATGGCCGTGTTTCGGCTGGTTGAAGATCTGCATTCTGGATCCTTTGCAGTGGCTTGATTGTGGTTGCAGGCGACTGGTCAGCAGCGAGTTGCAGAAGACCAGGTGGGAGAGAACCAGTGCCTGGACCACGAGTTGAGTGGAGTATTCTGGAAGATATGGCCTGATCTTCTGGAGTGAAGTGAATCTGCAGGATCTTGATATTGCTGTGGTGTGGTCCTTGAAGGTCAGTTGGTCATCATTTGCAGTGATGGTTGGTGTGATTACCAATGGGCCAAGCTGGATGGAAGAGATGTGATGTATTGTCGGGCTGGTGGGGAAGCCATGAAGACCATTTTATGGTCATTTTATGGGGTAGTAATAAACTAAGGCAGTTTCGCATGGAAGAAGGTTCAAAATGACGATGACAGAAACTAGTGGACAAGTTGAGGCCAAGGTGTACTAGCTTTCTCCAAAGTAGAATATTATATCTATTGAATAAAATCCTTCGTATGTGTTTGTTCAAATATGTTGAAAGAAAATCAACAATTTACATAAGCATTATTTATTTTACTTTTTTTACCTTTTATTTTCTGAAAAAACAATAGCCATCATGGACAATAATCATTTAAGCAACTATTAGAATTTCATAATGAAATTATTTCTTTATAGAATGACCCTTGGGGAACCACTTTTTAAGTGCCAAGAACCTTTATGATTCAGAGTGTTAAGTTTGAGAAATCTGAGATTAATTGGTTATGCAAATAATATATCCTGCATAGAATATGTGGTGGCCACATAAAACCAGAACACTTTCAATATGACTATAATTCTGCAGAAACCTCCAAAACTAAATGGCCCAGCAGCTGGAGTGTAATGGATGATGTGCTTGTCATGTGTGGGTGTAGAGAGAGATGTGCTCCATCCTAACACCTGTAAGTTTGCTTATGGAATTGCGAAGCCAGTGAGATTTGTGGAGCGCTGACACGTTGAAGCTTTATGACAGAATGTCAACGCCTGCATCAATTAACCTTTGGAACTGGCATCTTCCGCACAGTGTCTCAGTGCAAATGAAGAGAGTGAAAACAAAATGACAGAAGATTAGACATGATTCCTGCAGGGTACGTACCTCAGTGTGGTTTTTAGCTGCTCACGTAGAGCAGGGAGCTGGAGAACGTCTTGGACATTGTAGTGTCAACGTCTTGGCTTGGGATGAAGCAAAAGTGCAATTATTCTTTAACATAAACTAAAGGATTCAAAGTGTTGACGTAGCAGTACTTTGGTTAGAGTCATTTCTGCGCCAATAATCCTTCTAGGCAACGTGTCATCACTTTTCTAAATTATCTTGTTTCAGGAGAAAAGAGGAAATTTCACACCTCAAGGTAATCACACTTAAAAGTTGTGTGATAATGTAAAAACTAACAAAGCAACCATTGAGCCTCAGTTGGGGCCTGCTGGCTGTTTGCTTTGGATCAATTCACAGCCACCATCATGGATCAATAAAGGTTTTATTAAGAGCCGCAGGTTGTAGAGACTTCCGTTTACAGATCACATTCGAATATACTCGTAAAAAATAAAATTAGACATGTGGATCTAGAGATAGAACCTGCAACTTACATCACATGGGTTTCCCATTCTTCACACTCATTAATAGCTCATTAATAATAATCATTCTTTAGGTCATTTAATGAAATGGGCATTTGGCTGACAGTCAAAAATAATAATAATGTAATTAAATTCTTTGTGTATTATTGCAGCTGCTTATAAACAATATGGCCACAATGGTCAATTCAGCTTGCTTTAGTGGTGTATGTTAGGTTGTACTGACAATCTGTTACAATATTAAATGTTTTATTTTTCTTCAGTTTTTGTGCAGCTTTAAGAATTTCCAGAAAGGTTGGGACATTTTGTAAAATGCTATTAAAAAACAATTATCTTGAAGTTAAACAAAGAAAATATTTCATGTGTTTTAACTTACCAATTTAAATGTGTTTTGTAAAACAAATGTAGGCCTTGAAGCCTGGGAAACACACACACCGGCACACACACACACACACACACACATACACGTCTGACTTCAGTAATACTAAACACTGCTACAATTTGTTGTACAATTTTCCTTAACTCATAATGGTAAATTTGAAAAAGTAAATATATATATATGGGGCAGTGGTGGCCTAGTGGTTAGGACTTTGCCCCTGAAATCTAAAGGTTGCAGGTTCAAGTCCCAGCCCGGGC
>JBBIGC010000082.1:24984926-25019470 GCA_037576955.1 Lepidarchus adonis | reverse complement strand
TTGAAGGTAGAGAGAGTCTCCGCAGTTCTGATGTGTCTGGGAAGCTCATTCCACCAGTGAGGGAGAATGAAGGAGAAACCAAATAGTACTTTATTTCCCATTGTGAACACACCATCACATATCCAGTATATGAACCACAAAGAAATGTGGCGTCTGCATTTAACCCATCACACATGCACACATGGAGCAGCGGGCAGCTACGAACAGCATTCAAGGAGCATTGTAGTGGAACGGTACCTTTCTTCGAAGGTCCTAACCACTAGGGCACCACTGCCCAGTAAATTCAGTTTGTGATTTTGAGTCTTGGACAATTCCGATTACGCACCTCTACCATACGCTACAGTAATTCTCATTTGTATTTGACCATTTTCCGTTCTGTCTTTATCCCTTAGAACAGTGTTTCCCAATCCCAGTTCTAACCACCTCAGGCTCTGGACATTTTTGTATCTTCTCTACTCTACACACCTGGCATAGCCAATGAGGAACCTGTTAATTATCCTGATTTGTGTTCAGTGTGCCAGTTGAGACCAAACACAAAATGTGCACAGTGTGTAGTTGCCAGGACTTGTATTGAGAACCATTGCCTTAGGATTAAACAGCATGTAGCTCCTGTGAGCTATTTCTATAATAAAAAGCCTGCCCGCTTTCCCAGTTCCACTGCTGAACATGGCAGAATAATCAACCTTGTTGTGGTGATAACGTGAAGTGCCAATGGAAGTGTAATGCACACACAAGAAGAAACTTTATTATGAAAAGAGAAAGGTTTTGTGAATGCAGTCTTCCATATGAGCCAGGAGTGTTATCTGTAATAACGTAATAGCATTATGGAATGGCAACAGCTAATGCGAAAATGTTTATTATTTAAAGTTCAAATTAAATGTCAAAAGTTTACATTTTTATAAAGATTGTATATTGAAAAATAAATGTTATTTAAATAAAGTGTTTATATGAATTGACAGAATTAAATTTAATTTTTTATTTCTATAATAATTTTTTTGCTGCATATCGGTTCCAGTTATCCAATTATCAATATTGGCCTTGAAAAATATGGGTTGAACCATAACTACTTATTCTGTTGTACATACAAGATATTTCTGACAGACACATGCTAGAGTAAGAGAAAAAAAAAAAACAAGTGATAATTTATTTGACAAGACAAAATGCAAAAACTTACCTGGTCTTCACTACTAACAAAAGTAACCGAATTTACAGTTGTTTCTATTTTTTTTTTTGCAAATGTAACATTATTTCTAAAGTAATGCAGTATAAATGACTGTAGTTGGTTTGCTTTAATTTATTTTGTAAATAAAAGTTTTTTTTATATGGATTTACAAATATACACTGTTTACTCAATGTAAAAAAATAATTCTACATTAACTTTATTTCAGTTATGTTTAAATGTTCTATTGCAGTGTGGATTTCCCTTATACTGTGGTCTTCCAGCATCCTAACTGAAGGTGTGGTTTTTGGTGCAGGAATGGCCGCTCATAGGCGTGTTGGGGTATTTCTGGTCTCTGCAGCTTCAGGTGGTCTTCCTCCAGAGGAGCTCACGTTTGCCAGGATCCTAAAGGAGCAGGGCTATAACACTGCTCTAATTGGTATCTGCCATATGTCACACATCAATCTAAACTTTTATTTTCTAAAATACCCGTCATGTTCATTTAGTATGAGACATTACAAATGGGTGCACATGCGCTTTTATTTTTCACCCTAAGCACAAGAGTGCTTTACATTATTGCCTCAAGACAATCATTTGTAAGAAAGCAATAATCATTTGTCTAACAGTTATTACAGTGTATATACACACTATTGACTTTAACCCTTAACTGCATTGTATCTGTTATGATTTAATGCTGTACTCTTGACAATTACACATTCATGGTTTCTTTAAAGGCTCATTAAATAATTCATAGTAGTTAATGGATAATGAGCCATTTGAGAGAAGAGAAGCTCAGTAATAAGTCATGTGTTTAAAGGGTTTGACATTTTTTTAACACCTTCCAATTTCACTTCAGGCAAATGGCACCAGGGCCTGAACTGTGAAAACAGTAGTGACCACTGCCACCACCCCAGAGTTCATGGCTTTGATCACTTCTACGGGATCCCCATGACCAATCTGCGGGACTGCCAGTCGGGTCACGGCTCCGTTTTCTACACCGTATTTCATCACATTCCCTACAGTGCGATAGCAGCTGCCTTAGCCACCCTCCTCTTCCTCCATGCTGCTGGAATAATGGCCGTAACCCGGAGGCTACTGCTATGCCTGGTGGCATTAATGACTGTGGCAGTAGCTCTGTTTGCTTTTTTCATCATCACATTCGCCAACTTCAACTGCTTCCTGATGAGAGGGGAGGAGGTGGTGGAGCAGCCATATGTGTTGGAGAATCTAACACAGCGGATGACAAGTGAGGCGGTCGAATTTCTGGAGAGGTCTGAAAATGCTAATTCTATGTACAAATAGACACTTCATTAATGGATTGAAATTAAGCCTGATGCATTTTAAAGCTATTGAGCTGTCCTAGGATATACCACAGACACAATATGCATATTTAGAACCTCTGCAATGGGGCACAATTGGGGCAGTAGGCATAATCTAGCCATTAGATTTCTGCTGAATAATTCCAAAGGTGTTCAACCAGATTTAATCTTTTTATCCAGTCGATCTATACATATCTACAAACAATGGAAACATAAAATGCTGTAACTTATGAACATTTCGGATGAAAGTGGCACAAGGGCATATGTTGCATGATTTTGGGGCTAATTGTAAAAAACTGAGGGGTAAAACTGACAAAAAACTGATACATATATATATATTATATACCAATAATAATTTTATATATATATATGTTGATTGGTATATAATATAAATAATGGTAATTATATATAATTAATATAAATTATGGTAATATATTATATATTTATTAGTTGATTGGTCCAGATGAGCATTTCTATCAAATGTAAACTAGCATGAAATGATATCTGAAAATGTCAAAAAATTATTATTTAGAATTTATCTGAGCAGATATGAGCTTATCTCATTGGTTACTATAGGGGACTTGTTTTGCATTAGTACTGTGTAACATCTATAACCCCATTATGTACATGTGGTATTTTAGCCTGGCCAGCAGTTACTGTGAGTAACACATTACAAAATGGGGCAATATCATAAAAAAGACCAATTACATTATATACAGTACTGTGCAGTACTGTCGACATTCAAATTCTATTTGAAAGCTTTTTTCCTCCAAAAAAACATTAATTTTACTATCATTTTAAATTACAGTAATGCAGTACACACTAATTTTGTGAGATTTGTTGGCTTTACCATTTTCATTTCTCATGGAAGCCCAGTGTTCTAGTACTTGCAATCAATCCCTGGTTTGGCCTCAGTCAGTCCTTCCCTACATTAGATCAGGTGCTGGACTTTCACACATTCATGCAATGGATCCCAAGGGCCCACGACATATTAATGACTTGCACATCTTTATGAAGATACTTTTACTGCTTTACTGTCGCTTTTATCCCAATGTTAACGTGTGTTCTTGCTGCAGAAAGACACTCATTACTGAGATAAATGGCTTTAAACCATTTGTGTAAGACCTTTGCACAGTTCTGTAGAATTTCACAACTTAAGACTTTACCCTGTTCTGGTTTATGCTTCAATCTTTAACTAACCTCCACACTGTGTGGCTTCAGTCAGACCCTGAACTATATTGAGATTGTCACTGCAAATGTTTGCACAAGTTCATTCGTATAGGCAGCATTGACATTGAGGGTACAGATTAGCTGAAATAATGTCATTTTTCATGTTTGGTGATGTGTAGCTGTCGGCTGTTTGCAGTTTCTTATCTGTTTGCTTTGCTACAGGGACATTTTCTGTAAATGAGCCAACAGTCTTATTACTATCGTCCAAACAGTGGAACATGTTCTCCCTAGCTTTGTAGGACCTTCGGTGAAATTGCCATGTGATTTTACCCAAGAAACATGCCGAGAGATAAAGCTGTTTAAACATTTTAACTGCTTTTCACCAGGAACTCAGAAACACCCTTCTTGCTCTTCTTCTCCTTCGTCCAAGTCCACACGGCTCTATTTGCCTCTTCACGCTTCCGCGGCAAGAGCCGCCATGGTATCTATGGTGACGCTGTCATGGAAGTGGACTGGAGCGTAGGTACTTGTTGTGCTCATTTCACATTGAAACTTGATGGAAATCTTACAAGATCCAGATCCTGTAGGCACTTTGTTCTGTGAAGGGAAGAACCAGCCATATTTTCTGAGATTGACACTGTTGTTAAAACAGTAGTGATGCAATTAAATTTGTGGCACAATCAGAGACCCTAATAATGGACTGACATTTGAATTTAAAGTGGTTTTCACAGTAACAAGTGGATTAGAAAACTAAGGAACCTAGAAAAGTTTGCAACTCTTCATTTTTGGTATTAAATAAATACTATAATGAAATAAATGTTCTCGTGTGCTTTGGATGCTTCTAGGTCAGATAATGGAGACTTTGGAGCGCCTTAAGCTAAAGGAGAACACATTAGTTTATCTGACCTCGGATCAAGGTCCGCACTTGGAGGAGATCTCCATTCATGGGGAGATGCATGGGGGCTACGCTGGCATTTACAAAGGTAAGAATATACACCAGTCAGTCTTAACAAACTAAACTGCTGGAACTTTGTCTGATCAGGTTTGCTCATCAATTGGCAACCCACACGTTACTGTGCTTTTGCCTTTATTATTCAGTTCTCAACACAAATGGGTCAAAGCGGGCCTGAAAAATAAGACCATCCTAAAGTATACCAATAATGTCATTGTTGATCAGTTTCAGGAAAAAAAAACAGTGGTTTGAGGAGTCCTAGCTTCAGTCAGACATTCACGAAGACCAAACTTACACATAACACCCATTAAAGGTCAGAGAGTGGAATGTGTGTCTTATAACGGTCTTGGCAGAAACTTTAAAGCAAATTGTTCATCTGTGTGGGAAATGGTGGGTCAATGTTTGTACTGTAGTTTGAAACTCTTCAGTTTCCACACTCGTGAAACCAAATTTAAAATTGATACAGTAAATGGTCTAGTAGGCTGACTGGTGAGTCACAGTTCAATGTCTCGGCCAGCAAGTGCACAGCCAGTTCTTGAAAGTGAAGTGTTATAAGGAAGCCATATTGTGATGGCTATAAAACTACGGCCAGATCCTCTACAAAACAGCAGGTCTTGTTGGGTATTCCTGGTGTGCAGTGGTTAATACCAAACAAAACTGATCCATTGGAATATATTATTCAAGAATGGTTTGAGGAACACAGCAAAGAGTTGGAGATGTTAAATTGCCCTCCAGATTTCCCAGAAGTCTGTGTAGTGATGTGCTGGACAGTCTAGGAGGTAGCAAATACCTGCAAGCATTTTGGTGCCAGATAACAGCACACCATGTGCAGTCGGTGCCTATATGAGTCTGAGCTATTTTGGCAGGTCAAAGAGGCCTACACCAAATTAAATGTTGTGGATGATGTTAAGAATTTACTAAACAATAATATAATGTAATTATCTATTTTCCTAGTCTCCAGATTTGAGAAGCAAATAATTTTTGATATGATTTTTTAAATATAAAATTTTAAAAACGATGTAAAACTTATGTAAAACTAATTAAAAACCTTAATTTATTTATAATTTATTATGATTACAGATCACGAAAAAGAATGACAGGAAAATGCTAGGATGTTCTTCACATGATAATTAAATATTTCATTTGAAATGTCTACTAAGAACATCCAGAATTTATTGAAATGAACATTTGAATAAGTATCAAATGCTCTTAAGTAGCCCCGAATGCTAACTGTGTTTCTATAACTTCCACTCTCTCTTTCCGAGTAGCAGGGAAATCCACCAACTGGGAGGGAGGTATTCGAGTCCCAGGTGTGCTCCATTGGCCGGGTCATATACCTGCAGGGAAGATTATTGATGAACCCACCAGTAACATGGACCTCTTCCCCAGCGTAGTGAATTTAGCTGGAGCTAGAATACCCAATGACAGGTGAGCCACTGCCTCCCAGCAGCTCAGACGTCATCTGACACTTGAAATGACGGCTTGTACAGATCTGGGTCACCATGGTATATCTTATTCTCTGTGGTCTTTAACTTCATTTGATTCTGTAAGGAATTTAAACAAATGCTCTATAACTATTACAGCATTTAATCCCTGATATTGATAGTTATAGCGCTATTTATTATGTATATCATTTATTTATGTTTACTACTTGCCCCTAGTCAAAGTACATTTTGTTGATGGTACCGTTCTCTACATAGTACACATTTTTGCATGTATTAATGAACATTTACTGTGTATACTGTTTATTAATTATTATTTATTGATTTTTAGTTTAATGTGGACAATAGAACCAATATAGTAAGGGATGTTTTTCCAGACAGGGATTAGCCTATTTCGAGACTTGGGGGTTTAATTGAGGGTGGACAGTCTGGGGCTATGCTCTTCCATGCATCAGGCCTGGGTGTTATTTACATTGGTAGCCATTTATTATCAGAATCAGAATCACGTTTATTGGCCAAGTATGTGAGTAAACACACAAAGAATTTGATTTCGGTCGATGTTGTCTCTCAAGCTCAACAGTATAAAAAAACAACAATATGTAAATATACAATGAAAAGACTACTGAACAAATATAATATACAATAATATACACTATACAATATGGATTTATATTTATAAATATAAGTGTAAACAATATATAGAAGTGTAAATTAGTATTATTGTACATATACAATAATATGCATATACTATTTATAATTCTAAATATATGTATGAATATACATATGTGTGTATACATGTGTATAAATGGACACTCGTCCATACAATATAATGAAATAAATACAAATATATTATTATATATTTAAAAGAAAGCTTTTTAAATACCCACCCAATGTCTAAAACATTTTGCCCTTAGACATCTACCCCCACCAACATAAAGGTAACATATTTGACTAACAATTTAACCCCTGAGTATATTTACACCCTATATAGGTTGGACTTTTTTGGATGCTTTTTTGGATTTATCTGTTTGAAAATGCATATTGAAAGTGCATATTTTATTGGATATTATACTCTTCTTTTTCTATTACATTCCAAGATTGATATTCTGTTAAATCACCAACTGTATTTTTACACTAAATGTAAATCACTATAGTCAATGTGCTGCAGAAATGTACCAACCTCACTGTGCGTGTGTGTGTGTGTGTGTGTGTGATTTTTAGGCAGATTGACGGACGAGATCTCATGCCCTTGCTGCAGGGCCGTGTAGAACGCTCTGAACATGAGTTTCTTTTCCATTACTGCAACGCTCGTCTGAACGCTGTGAGATGGCACCCTGCTAACAGTGAGTCTTAAAATACACACAAACACATGCTCACTTTATAATGTTTTAGTCCAGGATCAGGTCTGTAGAAATGAAGTGTTAATTACAGAATGGGACTACTTTTCTAGTTTATGGTATACACTATATATGTGAAGTACAATTAGAAGGTGATGGTGATTTACAGTAACAGTTTACCCACTGTTTTAAGAGACAATTAAAAAAATAATTGCAACACTAGAAAGTAACACACACCAACCATGAACAAAACGGTGAAATACCTATGCATCATGAACTTCAGGATTTCAGCTGTAGAGTTACACTGACTACATCTAAAGGATCAGTGCTAAACAAGTGTAATCCACAGACATGGGACTGGGACACTAGGCTTCTAGCTGCCACCTGTGGACACTGACACTGTTTCATTGTCTTTTGGTGTTGACCTGAGGAGCATGGGAGCCATGGTTCCTCCTAAGACTGCTCTTCTTTTGCTAATTGTGGTCCATTTAGAAATGATGCCATGTGCAATCGAACCAAACCTACATTATTACGCAACATTGTAACCATATCTTCATTGCTGTAGACCAAGGCAATTGAACTAGAAGTCTGAAAATGCCCTTTGTGAATTTTAATCTTAATATATTGTCAAACAATAAAAGAAAACCTGCTGGCTTAAAATGAGGCTTCAGAGATGATTGTTCCAAACCCAGTGCTCTAATGTAAGACAGGATCAGCGAAGGAGTTATCAGTGAAGAAGTCTTGGACTCTAAGTTAGTGAAGTGAAATAGAAAAAATGTGAAAATCTAGTTTCCTTTAAAATCTGAAAATATTTGTTTGCACTCATCACTTGCACTAAATATTTTCTTCTTCTTTTTTTTGCACTCATTTGCACTGTCACTTTAAAATGTCTTTTGTCTTTCTGTTCAGTGTATGTATATAATTCTTTTCTTTATATCTCCCTTTTGTTTTAAAGAATATGTATATTTATTATTTTGTTTTTGTAGTTTGTTTTATCTTTTTTTTTTTTTTTTTTTTTACAAATTCACCAGGGTAGGGGGCTGCGTGAAATGCTATTTCAATACACTGTGTAGTGTATACGGCTGTATTGACAACTCTTGAATATTGTTGGTCTACCTACTTCCAACTTTCCTAAATGCCACTTCTTCTGTTCTGTTCCTGCAGGTTCCTCTGTATGGAAAGCCTTTTTCTTTACGCCTAATTTCGACCCCAAAAACGGATCGGCCTGTTTTCATACGCACATCTGCTTCTGCACCGAGGCTTACGTAACCCACCATGACCCGCCGCTGCTTTATGACCTCTCCAGGGACCCGTCTGAAACCACACCGCTGACTCCAGAAACTGAGCCAAACTACGCCTCCGTTGTGGACGTGATGGTGGAGGCAGCGAGGGTCCATGCTCAAGGAGTAAAACCAGCAGTGGACCAACTCTCAATCGGCCACGTAATTTGGAAGCCCTGGCTCCAGCCCTGCTGCTCCTCTCTCAGTCAGTTATGCCAGTGTGAGCGAGACCACCAGAAAGGAAACTGGGACGAAAGGATATAAAGATGGTTTGTGAAGACGCCATTTCAACGTTGCAGGAAATGAGAAGTTGGTTGTCAATCTGTCCACCCTGTGCAACACACTAACATGCCACTAACATGTCAGTGTCACTGCTCTGTTGAGAATGAACTATCACTAAAAATCTTTAATTTGCACCCACATTCTTATGATTATTTGTCACATGAAAGCAAGTGGGTGGGTTAACTACTAATAATAAATCAAGTGGATTTCTGTGGCTGCAATGTATGTACACCTAGCCAGACTGTAAATTATTTAAAGATATGCCTCTATTTTAATGCAATTTATAAAAAAAAATCAGTACTGTATGTATGAAAGCTCTGGATTTTAATGAAAAACAGGGGTTCCTTGACTTACGATGTACTCAACTTACAATAATTTGTGGTTGTGACGCTTCCCCCAACTCCTTTTTTGTGGATTGTATGAAAAATTCAACTGAAAGTATCTTCCTCTGGTGGACTGACAGTGGAATGGCCCCAGCGTAAAACATAGTAGACGCATATGTAAGGGGTTTCAACTTCGTCAAAATTTAACTTACGACACACGTTGAGGAACGGGACCCCATCGTAAGTTGAGGACCCCCTGTATTCAGGTAAACCTGTGAGTGTGCTGGAAGTTTATTCTAGCACTTACAGAAAGAAAGGACACGATGCCAGGCCCTTGTAGGGCACATCTAGGCACTCGCCTGACATGCATATCTTTGGACTGTGGTAGGGAACCACAGAAACGGGGAGAATGTGCAGATTCTACACAGAAAGTACAACCAGGACCTTCTCCCTGTAAGACAACAGTACCGACTACTGCACCATTGTGCTGCCACCAAATGCACATCAAATTCAGCACAGAAAAAAAATCCTGGTGCTTCTTTGGACATCAAGCATTTTATCTGCGCAGGGATTGAGTGCTACTACAATGGCCAACACATTTCCTCCTAGTCTATAAACACAGATGGCAAGTTCTACAACATGAAGCATAAATGAAAATTGCTATTTTATGGGCTGAATTAATGTGTATGTGTCTGATCGTTTTAGGGGCTGAGTCAATTGATTTTGACATGCAGCCTTAGTAGTGTGGTGTTAAATTTAAGGATTAAATCAATATTAATGCAGTTACAAAAGAACAGTACCTGCAGGAAATTTTACCAACTGGCAAGCTGGTAATGCTAGCAATCCCACTTTTCAAAATAATAAAGAAATGATTTGTCTCAAAAGATCATGACTTTGTTCTAGTCTTTTACTGTCTCCTACATTCACGTTTCCCTAATATGATGTGTATTTCTCAGTTTAAGACATCACTGTCTGGAGAAATGCATATCAGGGTGTTAGGAACGTTATAATGACTTGTGGTTCTTATTTCTGGTGTTAATATTTAATGGAACAATGGTTCCTTTCGCCATTAGCCAGCCCCACTGCTATAACAACGAGCCAAAGTGTCTTTTTTTTCCTAATCTTGGCCTGATGGGAACCAGGAACACCCTTTCCAAATATACAAAATAAATACAACATATAAAATCTTCACAATGGCCAAGTTCTATGGCCCATGTTAAAAATGGGTCACCCCTTCCCCATCTGTGGTCTGAGCTATTTAATTTGCAAAGGAAGATGGTAAATCCTGCCTCTTGTTCATATGAATTACCAGAAGAAACCTTCACCCATTGCAGCATTGCTGTTCGTCCAGATGGCATAGCGATTTAGCTATCTGGGTTAAATGCCACTTTGAATATCATGCTTAATCTCGTGGCTGTGAACCCTCAAGGAACATCTTGAATACTGAATGCACTAATGTCCATATCCCTTGGCACACTCGGACAAGTATTAGAACCAGCATCCGTGCTTTTACCATTGAGCCATGGCCTTTCTTCAGACGCAAAGAAAGAAAGGACTTGAAAGAGTGGGAGCACTCCTCTGAACTCTTTCCTTTTTTGGGTTTGGATGATTTATGAAAGGCTTTTAGAAACTTGAGTTTGGTCCCCGAAGCCCCTCAATGATTTCTCGGAGGCCCGGGCAAATCCAAGCTCTCCATCACAGTATATGGCAACATGTGCTTTTTGGCCAAGGCGGTTAAAGGCTGTCCAGTTTCTGCTGACACTTGTATTTGCTTAACTTGAGAGTCCAGGGGCACCTTGATTACCCATCCATGGTTTTGAGTAAAAGTGCTTTTCCTTAGCCTACAAGCCAATGCTAAATTTGTGCTAGCGTAGCATGTTTAGCTTAGCCACGCAATGGGACATTTCTGCTGCAACATGGCTGTCGAATGACTTTTGCGATCAGTATTTTTTGTCAAATTCTAAACGTACAGAAACAGCCAGTTCACTCTAACAACGAGGAAGTGCTAGTAGGCCTGAAATTACATGCTAAACAGAATCATCCTAAGTGATACAAAAGTCATACTCTTCAACATGGATGCTGAAATCACACAGTAGGCAAAAAAGATCACATTATTTCCTGTTTTTGTTGCATTTTTTCTTGTATATCATTTTAGGTTAACAAAAAATGCATTGTTCGGATGCAGAAGTGAGTACATATTTATGTACCATATAAAAAAAAAAGTTTTTCCATGAGATGGACGCTTATATGGCATATGGTGGTTCTTAAAAGTTTGTGAATAATATGGCCTAAAACAATATCTAAAAATTATATTTAAAGAGCCCAAATATGAAAAAGAGAAACACATTTAGTTTTCTAAAGGTTATTGGGAATTCTGAGTAATACCAGCAGAATCTGAAGGAAAGATTCAGAACTTTTCATTAATTGAACCTTAGAAGTGCAGAAAGGCAGCCACCAAGCACACACATAGTTTACCAAAAAATAGTTTAAAAAAATAATAAAGTTCAAATTTTGGAAGTCAAAGTTCTGGCCTTAACCCCAGAGAAATGTTGCAGAAGGATGCAAAGCAAGTGAAGAAACCTGCCAACATCCCAGAGCTGAAGCTGTTCTGTATGAAAGAATGGGCTAAATTCCCCCAAAACAGAATGATTTGTAAAAGCTTAGTGTTTTTGATGACGGGGATAAGACCAGAAACGTAAAGCAAAGGTGCAGCACTCTCAGATATGTGATGGTGGACTATTGTTCTCAATAAGTTAATTGCTAAGAAAATGTGTCTGTTTAATTGGGTTCAATTAATCTAAACTGAAATGTGGGAAAGATTCACAAACTTTCAGGCACCACTGTGTTTTAAAGCAAGTTGGCTTATGCCACAGCTGCAGTACCATTTTGTCCATGGTGCTGCCTGACATGTCCATAAAGAGAAACTTTATTCCCTCTATCTGGCTTTATCATAGAATTATAAAGCTTTCAGGTGTTGCTGGAAGAACCCAGGGTGCTGCTGAGTTTTCTCTGGTCAAGGGCATTCAGAGAACTTCAAAGCAAGAAATGTTTATGATGAAAAGGTATTGGTCTGAATCCCAGGTTCAGGCATAGAGAGCTCCCATTTCTCTGGTTAGAATGCTTATTGTGAATTATCCTCGCAATAAGGTGAGGTCCTGGCAAGGCTGGAGGCACTCAATAAAAGCATATGCTTAGCAAGGAGGTAATAATGGGCCGGGGTGGAAGCCAGCGAAGCTCCTGGCAGTGGACTGGATGGTTCGTTTAAAGTGTAAAGCCACCATCACTGACAAAACACTCTACACCTTCTCCCTCTCTCAAGCCAGCTGCTTCCCAACTCGTTCTTTTATTGGTTTTGACATCTTGAATTTTTGAACTTTATTAGACATTGAGCCATTCATGGATAACTGACAAAAAGTGGCTCTTGCAGGTTGATGTTGATGTTGATTTAAGCTTTTACTTTTCTCTGTATGACTTAATTTGCCAATCTGCATTTAATTGAATTACGCTGTTTTTGTAAACAGTTTGCTTTATTAATGAACAATTAGTCACTGATTGTGGTCCTGTCAGTTGCTTTGATTGAGCCAATTTGTATTACCTGCAACCTGAAAAAAATGTCAAAGTGATTAACCTGAGTAAATAGGGCAGGGGGAAATGGCTGTGAGGAATGTCTTATTTGTTTATGTCTCCTTTGTTCATCGCCCATAAGGTCTTATCATTCGCTGATTAGAAATACAAAAAACGTGGGGACGTAAACACAATCTGAAAGAAGAATAAGCCCAAAAGTATGTTAAAACAGAAATGTAGTATTTATATTCACTGATGATATACATTAAATCACCCGCTGCAACACATTCAGAAGGCGACGGGCAAGGAACGACTTACTTTATAGGAAGAAACCATGGAAGGAACCAAAGCACCAGACAACAATGAGCAGAAGGAAATGAAAGTCTTAGTGTTTACATCTAGCAGCTAAAGCCTATAGCTCAGAGCAACATACTTAGCATATGCATATAAATCCTAAAGCACAGGGAGATGGTCCATGATAATTAAATCTAGTCTGAAGGAGGTGAGCAGAAGGTTGATTGATGGATGGTCCAGACATGTAGAACAATAGGTCCAGAAGTTGAGAAGGCATCAGGGACAGGAGGTATGTACGCAAATTAATAAAACGAAACAATGACATCTATTGCTTGATACAGTTAGTCAAAAAAGAAGACTGCTACAGTCAAACCCTGCTAGCTCTCTGTCATTATCTTGTCAACCTGGCCTCTCGCCATGAAAGACAGGTTTCCTTCCGTAATTCACCTCCTTACGGCGCCAACCTCGCCTCTCACCCTAGCCATAACGTGCAATGTGTCCGATGTATGCCTTTCTCCATCTATAGCTTGCCAAACCTCTGTGTCCGTGTTAGCACTGTAGCTTAGAACATGCTCATTCATGCTAATTCTATGCTGCTGCTTCTACTGCTGCTAATGCAATGGCTGCTAATGTTACTGCTGCTAATGCTATGGTTGCTAATACTACTGCTACTGCTATGGTTGCTGATGCTACTGCTGCTATTGCAGCTGCCGCCATCGTTGTTTTCTCATTATTAACTCAGATTAATGCATGTAATGATGCTGAGGAGGCTTTATTTACAGCCGGCAACATGCTAACGTCATGCGACTGCAGGCTAGTCAAGCACACACAGACACACACACAGAGACACACACAGAGACACACACAGAGACACACACACACACACACACACACACACACACACTGTCTAAAAGCCACATTGTGTTGCCTGCAGAATGAGGCCTAGTATTGTCTTGCTGAAATATCCATTGGCAACCTGAGAAACCTGGAAAGAGACATCACCTTGATGGCAGCATATACCCCTTTAAACTGCAAAAATGCTTTAGCATCAATGATATTGTGCATTAAGAAAGGCTTTTAGGAACAGTTCTCTCAAAACTGAGGCTTTCATGGACGCTCCGTTTACATCTAATCAGGAAACCCTCACCTGTCACTTGGAGTGTTGCAGCTTGAACATTTTATAAAGATTTGTCTTATTTCTGTCAGCTATTTATTTGATGATCTTCTACCTAAACCTAGTGCAGATGCGGAATTGTTATTTATTCTGTTAGACAGGATCTTCTTTATGCGTTTATACTGTTCAAATTTGATATTTGACTCACACACACACACACACACACACACACACACACACACACACACACACACACACACACACACATATATATATATATATATATATATATATATATATGGGGCGGGGCTTTTTAATGTTTAATATAAAATTTGTTTGATGATCCAAAACATATCCAATACTTTTTCACAGCACTGTAGAATCCAATGTGACCATCTATGAAAGTGTGACAGAATAATAAATGTTATACATGAAAATTTGAAAAAATCTGACTGTCAGAGACATGCAGTTTGAACGCGGTCTTAGCTCTAACTCCAGCCCATTACCTCTGTGGGGAAACCTAGGTAGCCATGTTGGCTGGTTTTGTTGACAAGAAAAAAAATGTTGACAATTTTTTTAGCTGTTTTACCATGATTCTGGAACAGGGAAAGGGTTCATTTCTACACATTCATTAATCACACTCATTAAGACAAGACTTGTTTAGCATTTTTACCTGCATTCTTATTGGTATCATATCCGTATTTAGTGTTAACCACTAAATTAATCAGTCGTGCATGACCCATGTGCAAGAGTAGAAGCTGATTTTTTGGCGCAAGGGGGATTAATGCAATAAAAAGGGGGTGGTTTAATGTTCTATATACTGAAAATCAACTATTTGGACTAAAGGTCAGGTGTCATACCATGGCTATTCCTCCCCACTTCAAGCTGTCCATTCATTTTCCAAACCACTTTATTCATTTTGGGTCACGCGGGAAGCTGGAGCTGATCCCAGATGACCAGGGCAGGGCAACTTTCTATTGGGCCAAAAATTTCTTATGTCAGCTTGGATCTGAAGACACTTTGGACAACTGTTGTCTAAAGAAAAACAAAAATTTTCTTTAAAATCTTTAAAATGCTTGATATTGTTTGATCTTTCAAAGAGACTCGTTCCCATTTCCCATCCACTCAGTCTAGTAACCTTTAAAGCAACCGGACAGCCATGCTTACATACCGTCCACATGCTGTCCACATACAGCGAAACACCACCATCCTTTGTCCTTGTCATGTGACTTTTTCAAAAGGCCACATCATCACCATTTCTGTACGGAAAGTACAATTTATTTGCCGCGGGTGCAAAGAAGTACATACTAGGCTAAATCTGACATTTACAGTGTTTTCTCTGCCTGAACAAACCTTGGTAATATAGCCAGCGCTAACCTTTTGATTTACTGAAGGACATTTGACGTGCAGACCCCTTCGGCTTCGTCACATTTGGTGGAATCCAGTGGATATTGCACATGTGCTGGAGGATAATGTTCACGATGGACTATAGTCTCTTTTTTATCGTTCTTCATCCTCACCGTCCTGCAGCTCATTTTTGCAGGGTGCCATTACGGAGTCAAGTGAACACACGCTTTGGGAAGGGTCCAGAAAAGCCCACCGGTGTGTCTTGGACTATTAAAGCTGCATTTCCTCTAGTGGAAAGAAAGCGGCGTACTAAAAGTGTTAGCCAGGGAATCTCTTGCCTGAAGTGCATGAATTATGAGTTGGCCGAACTGAGTAAAGCTCATTATATTATAAAAAAATACACCTCAAGGCCTCGTTTAGAACTCCAAGAAGCAAGCACCCAATGTTTCTGCTCTGTGAGCGTGAATTCTGCAAGGAATAACTCACAAGAAACTTGCTGATGGAAGAACCGATGTTTTACTAGACATAGTTAAGTCTCATTTCAAACCGGTTATTGCTGTTATTTGTCATGTAATAGTCTGTGCAGCATTTAGCATCATTGATTGAATCGAATCCCCACCCCCAGACACACTGTTGGCTAGCCTAGCCTAGCCACTACTGTAGAGCCCATCAAATGCTGTCAAAATACAAGCAGAAACATGAGTTATCTCGCATCTTTTTGCATTAGTCGGCTAGTGGCACAAAAAACAAACAGCTCATTCGATAATTCCACCTCAAAGCACTCGTTTATTAAAAGCTCCTCCCACCTTCGCCTACTGTTTAAACTGGAAAATCCCAAGCAACTATTGTGGAAATGCTGTAGATGGTGTGTAACCATGCTACGATGTGATGGTTAATTTTTTTATATTTGCAGAGGTGCGCCTTTAAAGTCAATGTTCACATGGGTGGTGCTACACTATAGCATAAAGTGTCATATACACATATAATGCAGAAATATTATTGTGAATTCTTTTGGCCATGATAATCTTGTAAAAAAATATAGCCCTAATCTAAATAAAGGCTATTTTTGTAGAGATTATCTATACAATGGAAGGGGAAATCAATAGTCAGAAATGTGTAAAGTAGCTTAAATCACATTTTTGTGCTTTTCCTGCTCTAGCACATCCTCAGCAAGGGGTATTTCATGAGCTGAGTAGTTCAGGAGGTAAAGATGGAGGTAAATGTATTCAGTGGTGGTGGGGGACTGGATTCCCTACTCCACCCTCCCTAGCATGCATTCAGTTGGTCAATGGCACCAACAGATCCTTTTATAAAGCTCAGTAAAAGTAAAAGACAGAGAGATGAGGTAGATAAACAGGCATTTCGTTAAGTGAAGGGTATGATGCATCAGGTTCCTCACTCTTGGGTCCAAGCTGGGTTAACATAGCACTTCTCCCAGATCTTTACTTTCAGCAAATGCTACACTGTAACCTGAGCTTATCAACACACTTTATGCCTGATTGAAGTAATGTGACTACTACTAACGGCACTTTTCTGTGACTGCAGCAACATGCTGTTACTTTTCTCATACCTGGAGGCTCACTTCCCACACCAAACCCTCCAAGTTACATACACAGGTGTAGTTAGGCTCTTATATCGATGAGTAAAGCACCAGAAATGGACAAACCTAATTTCTTCTATAGTACTTACCCCGGTTCAATCCCAAATCACAAACCCATTGTTTCCATGTCAAACCTACTGATCCATAGCAAAAAAAAATATTTTCAGTCAAATAGAATGAAGATCTTCAAGCAGGAATACTGTGCAGAACTGTGGTGGAACTTCTCACTACACCCAGCAACTATCAGTATACTGTACTGTAGGCTCTGTTCTTCCCTTATGATACGCACAAGGTGTAAAAGTAGTTCCCAATGTGGACACAAGTGCAACCTTATGACATTAAACCCTAGAAAAGAATTTGAAACCAAATATTAATGACAAATGTAAAAAAAAAGATTCTTTTCAGTCATACAAGAGTAGATGTAATAGCATAGTTTGAAAATATTCAAATGCACAAAACATCCAGTTACATGTAACTGGAATAAATACAGTGCCCGCCATAATTATTGGCACCCCTGGTTAAGATGTGTTAAAAACCTTTAAATAAATTCTTTTTTTATTGCAGAAGCATACTCTCACACTAAAAATTGTTGAAAAATGTAACCTTCAACTCGACTAAGAAATAATTATTTTTCATAAAATTACCTGTTCCAGAATTATTGGCAAACCTAACAATTCCTAGGAAATAAATGTAATTAAAGTATTTCATTTTTACAGTAATTTACGAAGTTGATCAGGGCATCTAGGAACATTTAATTAGTAATTCATCACTTCCTGTTTCCCTGGGGTATAAATATGATGTGACACAGAGGCAATTTCTCTTATCCGCTCTTCAACATGGGAAAGACAAAGGAACATCCCATTCAATTAAGGCAGATGTGTGTCGACCTTCACAAGTCAGACAATCGCTACAAGAAAATAGCCACTTATTTAGAAGTTTAAAATTGGAACAGTGGTAAACAAGCCTGGACAAGTTTTTTTCTGCCACCATCATGCAGAACAGCACCCCATGCCCACTTTGAAGTATGGGGGAGGATCTGTGATGCTGTGGGGCTGTTTCTTTTCCAGACGCCCTGGGAACCTTATTAGGGTGCATGGCATCATGAATGCATTGAAATACCAGGACATTTTAAATCAAAGTCAAGTGGCCTCTGCTCGAAAGCTGAAAATGGGTCATCACTGGGTCTTTCAGCAAGATAATGACCCTAAACATGTGGCCAAATCTACACAGAAATGGTTCACAGACACAGAATCAAGCTCCTCCCATGGCCATCTAAGTCCCCAGACCTGGAGTGAGCTGAAGAGGAGAGTGCAGAGGAGCAGACCAAGGTCACTGTATAATTTACAAAGATTGTGCAAAGAGGAATGGTTGAAGATCCCTCTTTCTGTATTCTCCCATCTTGTGAAACATTACAGGAGATTAGGTGCTGTTTTGTTGGCAAAAGGGCAATGTACAAGGTATTAAAATCAGGGGTGCTATTAATTGTGGCACACATCATTTGATGTAAAATAATTATTTTTTAATTTTTCCCACTGAATAAATGCACTTGAATTATTGATTGGATTTTCCTCTTTTTTTTATTGTGGTCCTGTATTATTTGGAAGACAAGTGAATTTATTAGAAGCTAAAAAACACATCTTAACCAGGGGTGCCAATAATTATGGAGGGCACTGTAAATGGAAGAAGCTGCCCAACTATCCAACCCTGCTAAAGATAAGTGTGTGTGAATGGGACTTGTGCTTGACAATGACCCAAGTCTGTGCTTAGAAGAGCACAAGGCTTGACAAATGGACGAGTCCGACCATACAATATGTCTTAAGACTAATGTTTATATCATGTAATGGCAGTGATCCATGGCACAAATTCATCCATCAGCATCAAGTTAATCGCGCTTAGTAAATAATATGCACCTCTTGTCTAATGGAGACTAATTTTAGTTGCAGCAGTCTTTCTTCAAATCTTGTCATGAGCGTTGAGGAATCAGACAGAGACCTGAAACTATTGGATGAGTAGATGAGTAGAAGCAAAACTAAGCCTTGTGCTGACAGTTAAGCAACTATATACAGCACTCTCCACATTTATTGGCACCCCTGGATAATATGTGTTAAAAGCCTTAGTTCTAGTTCTTTTTAAAGTTGAGCAGAGTAAATAAGAAATTATAAAATTACTAATTATTGACTTCCAGTTTCCCTGGGGTATAAATTGCTCTTAGCCAACCTTAAAAGCAGTACAGGGAGTACAGGGATTGCACACAATTGCAGATTGCAGATTGAAAAACTTGAGCTTTTCAGATACAAACCATCTAAGTGGGAATCGCATAAATCCAAGGCTGAGTATGCGGAAAAGCACCTCAAGCCCACTGTAAAGTATGGTGGAGGATCTGTGATGCCATTTATCTCAATGCCATTGAAAACCTGTAGGGTGAGCTGAAGAAGAAAGTACATATGAGGAGACCCAAGATGGTCTAGCAAAGAAGAGTGTTAAAAAATCCCTGCCTCTGTATTCTCCAACCTTGTGAAATGTTGTAGAAGATTAAATGTGGTCTTGCTGGCAAAACGAGGGTTGTATGAAATATTAAGAGCAGGGCTGCAAATAATTGTGGCACACAAGATTTCATGTAAAATATGTATTTCCAAATGTACTTCAATTACAAAAGCTAGGATTTTTCTTTTTTGTGTTGTGAGCCTATATTTTACAGGAAAAAAAATACATTAAAAGCCTAACATCATCTTAACCTGGGGTGCCAAAAATACTGGAGGGTGCTGTATGTTCTAAGAGTAATTAGATTGTAATATAGAAATCCTTGAAAATAAGGGTGCATCAACATGGATTATCATATGTAGATAAACATTTATAAAATGTCTACATAGATTACAAATGGTATAATATTCAAAAAGAAAAATGAGTTATATGAAAGCATTTTGAATTGTTTTGCATTACTACATGGGTCACGCCATGATCTACAGGTCAGGAGGTTTTGGGTCAGCTTATTAGAACATTTCACAGGTAGAACAGGTCAAAATGCAA
This sequence comes from Lepidarchus adonis, assembly GCA_037576955.1. Lineage (NCBI taxonomy): Eukaryota > Metazoa > Chordata > Actinopteri > Characiformes > Lepidarchidae > Lepidarchus > Lepidarchus adonis. Next base: position 24,999,260 of record JBBIGC010000082.1, on the reverse strand, counting down.
CAAAGCAGCTTTCTAAGTTATAAATTACTCTGAATAATCGAGGATCAGTTTGAGTTTGTTCCACGGTTTAATACATTTTTCTACAAATATAATAATAAAAAGTGCTCATTTGAATACAGCAGCCTCATTAGCACTGCAAAGGTCAGCACTGCAAAACAAAAAAAGTATACAATAGCTTTTCTCAGAATAAAGAATTAAAGCTACTTGAATCCAAGTTAAAAGCTTATTCATGTCTGTTTCTCTCTTTTCCCTCCAATGTCGGAACACAAATACACCCAAGCCTTCTGCTGATCTTTACTCTTTCCCCGGGGAAACGATGCTCTCTTTCTAGGGGCAACTGGCTAGAAATGTTTGTACGTTGCAAGGCCTAGCAAAACGGTTGCTCTGAGAGGTTAGATGACTTACATAGTTCAAACAGCTTCTCTTGTGGTTATGCTTCAAACGCTTGTTCTTCACACTTGTACTGAAGGAACAGCAGACACACCAGTCTGATATAATGTGATGCCTTATAAAAGGCTGGCGCTCAGCTTCAAACTGTAACTGTTGGCGATAACGCTCATGGGATAACAGTGGTTTACAGAGCATCACAGAAGTAACCTTCCCATACAATAATCCCATGAATTTTGCCATGAAGGGAAATTAGAATGATTACACAAATCAAGTCAACACAATTGTCCCCTTAATCCAAATGGAGCTGATCCCTGAGCCATTTTTAGAGTGTTGGGGAAAAGGACTTCCCCTCGCCCCAAAAACCTACATTGCGAGTAAAATGCATTGTCCTCGGCTCAAACCAGACACCCCTTCAGATGTGAAGAGCAGCTTGTCCAAACTCACACTGAAGAGAACACACTCAGAGACGAGAGGAGCCAGCTTTTATAACCTCCTGGAAAAAGCACACAGGACTTTTGATTAGCAGCTAGCAGTAGCATGAGCTAGCAGCTAAAGCTAAGTTAGCCAAAGCAGCAGGTTTGATTGACGTTAGCAAGCTAAGTACACAAGCTAACATGGACTCTAAGGGGCTTTTTAGCCAAAACAATTTTTGTTTGTTGACATTTCAAGGAGAAAGGAAAGCATCTGTTGGAGTGATATTATGAGAAGATGTATGGAAATTACCACATGGGTTCTTTGGGAGATGACTTCATTCACTGACGCATGCGTGACGTGCTGTCATTAGTCAAAACATAGAAGTTTTCTCATTAAAGCAGAGCAGTTGGGTGGATTTTTCTGAGTCTGTCAATGTAAAAGGAGACCCTCACCCAATGTACAGGCTCTTCGGAGAAAACTTCAGACTAAATGCTGGGGCTGGACGAGGACTCGTTTCACCCGTTTAAACGTTTTTCGTGTAACGAGAATTAGTAAGTAAGAGAATTCTTTTTTTAATCAAATGCTCTTCTAACATTCTTTGTGTGGAAAATCATCATTTAGATAAAAGATTAGTTATGTCAAGACTACACGCAACTTAAAAGTCCTTCACACTGCAAGGAAAAGGGTTTTTATTAACCCTTTCCTTCCGCTTTCCGGGAAATAATCAATTTGGATCAGAATGCTTCAGAGTACACATCATTATATGATTATATTTACCTAATATAATCCTATAATAACCTCAACAAAAGGTTTGTTTTTTTAGTCAATATTTTGATATATTTTGATAAAACCATTGCCTTCATGTACTATAATGTGGAAGTAATGTTGACATTATCAGGAAAACGACTAACATTGATTTTCACATTTATTTATGAAGCATTTTGCACAGAATATATAAATAGATCATTTACATCAACAATTTTATTTGAAAATAAATTATATATTACAATTGGAGGCAAACCTTTGAGGTCTTGAAACTCCCCTTTTAAAAGCTTATGTTCAGTCTGTAAAGTATTTCCGATCTGCCAAGTACATAGAGCCCAAACTTGACATTTATGGTGAATTAAAAAGACTAAAATTAGAAACGAAGGCTTATTACTGTATCCAGCCCTCTGTCCTCAGAAAGCGCAGAGCGTCCTCATAACCCTCCTGATGTAATGCTCGCATTCTGGACAGGGAGGGAGGGAACAGGGCCTGGTTTAGCCGTTTGATGTTCTCCCTGGAAAACTGAGAGAAGAAAATCAAAGCAAAAGCAAAAGATCAGTGACTTTTCTCACTACATACACTTTACTCCTGAAACATACACAGCTTGTCCTAAGTTTGGGGACACTAAGCTTTTCTCAACTTTCTTAATGCAAGTGAGGACTCTGTTTTGTTGGGTTGCAAATGTTACTTTCATTAACATCTTATACCTATGTTGTTATGTCTGCACCCATCAGCACCACCTTCAGGGTAAAGGACTGTTACTTTAGTGAAACCTGGTTTTCACACCAAGGAAAACACTCCCCATTATACCCCTGGAAGACTAACATTAAAAATCAATGGATTTTTTTTATGTATAGTAATATTCATTTATCTGTTTTGTTATTTATGTTAATAATGAATAATGTTCATTAAACGATTAAACTGCTCCATTGTTTTTTAAAATAGTTTTTTTAATAATAGAGTACGTTTTGTCATTTGTTTGATTGTAAATTGGTTTTCAGATATTTCTATTTTAATTTCCAAACTATTTCCAACCCCCATCCATTTTATTCTCTTATAGAGGTCAACATTCAACCCTTAGTTGTCACAATTATTTCAACAATAGCATAGATTAATCACTGAAATTTAATATTTCAAACTGGTAGATCACTAAAATAAGAGATATTGAACAGAAAATATGTTTAATTTTATGAAGTGATTGGTGAAAATTATAATGAAAATATTTTTACTATGTTGACATTAAATAAACAGATTCAAATCTGTCCATATAGAATGTATATTGATAGATGTATAGATGTATATAGATGTAATTCAGTACACAGGTATGTAATTAATACTTACACTGTAAATGAAGATAATATCACTTACTACAATGGTTTAGCAAGTTTGCTTATTTTGAACCATCTGAGGTTTTCCTAAATCAAATATCGTGTTAGTATTTAGGTAATGTTTAAATTAAGGAATTACTGTTTCCTTAAGTAATTTTTGTAGACTAAGATTTAATTAGAAAAAGTGAGGAAATACATGTCCCAGCTTTAAGTAAATTAAATGTTTAGAATGTACTGTGTGACTGTGTATATTTAGTTAAAAGGTATAATAAAATGGCAGTTATGTTGGCCAAGAGACATTGTACAAATGACCGTTTCTCCAGTCAAAAAGAAGCAGTCAAACCCTATACAGATGTAGATCAAATGTAAATACACAGTTTAACTCACTAGGTAATTAAATTAGCAAGATGGACCAACTCACAATAACATTCATGTTAGCCACTCTGAGATGGACCCTCCTGCGGCCGGTGTGACTTGGGCAGATGTCCTGTGGGCCGCTGAAAGGGGACACAGTGATGGTACGTCCCACAGGAAGGATAGGAAGACTGTCTGTAAAACCCCCATCTATCCATTTCTATTGGAGTAAAAAGCAAAAACACATTTTCAGAAGTGGAGTCAAAAACATTGTTATTGCATGGCCAAATAATATGAGCTTTTCACAATGTGAGTTGCCCTACATGTTAATTTTTGTGTCAGAAGCTAAAGATCAATCAATAAAATCAATTATTATACTGTGGAATTGTAGTAATAAACCCAAGGTTGTGCCATGCTATGAGACAGGCACTGTTTTCATACAGATTAAGCTACAACTCTCCGCTAAAAACAACAATCTTTCCACCCATTTTTTGCACCATCCACCTGTTCTCCACTTCACACACTACACAGTCCATAATGCATTGCTTCCCCACAACACCAGAAACAAACAAGTTGCTGGAACTAACATCAGTTAGCAGTTAGCCTAGCCGTGATGGTGCACTAAAATACGCAGACTCTCTGTATATTGTAAAATAAAAACGGTTGTAGAGTTGATCTCGTCTAAATGCAGCAAATTATTAACTTTAACCTTTCTTCAAATCAGATTTGTGAACTCGTGGAAATGTAGCAGACTGTGTGAAATTTAATCATAGTGAATTATCGAACCAAATGGCTGCAAATTTATGCTATGGAAAATGATCGGATTGTCGGCTAAAATAATCCATATAGAATCAAATCGTGACCCTGTTTACTGTCGGGATGAGAGAAACCAGGGGTCAAGTATACACTGTTTACTATCCAAAACTGCCAGTGATAAACTCAGACACCTCTGTATCCTACTTCTAGGCCAAAACCTGATTATAAAACTAATGTAATTTCATATTGTAATTTCCTATCATGTGAGGGTGCTTTTAGGAGGCATTAAATACGCATTCACATTTAATGCTATAGTAGCTCTTCTGTGGGTATTGGACCAGACTGACTAACCTTTACTCCCCACTAGTGTCAATGAGCCTTGGTCACTAATAACCCAGTAGGTTTACTGGTGTTCCTTTCTTAGATCATTGATAGTAGGTATGATCCACAAAAAAAACTGAATCTATAGAAATGTACATTTGTATTATCCTTGTAAATAACTTGTCCATTCACAGGCATATGGACTGATGCTGACTGTACTTGAAGATCGTCTAACATCAGTTACTAAACACCCCCCACTGGCCCCCTGATGTTGTTTTTACAGCCATACTCTGTCAGGCGAAGGAACAACTTGAAAATCTAAAGTGCGCTGCCCATATGTCTGAAAAATAGCCTGGAATAGGCTGTTCCAGAGGCATAAGCTATGAATCACATAACAAGCTAGTGTTTAAAGCTGAAAAACTACAGCAAACTAGAGCACATTACCTGGCCTTGAAATTCCACTGCCTTCATTCCAGCATAAAAAGGCACATAGCTGCTGGCCAGAAGGACCTTCAAGAACAATATAAATACAGGGCATATATCAGATCAGGAAATCAAAGAGCTGTTGGGGAGAGCAAGGTGGAAAGTGACAGAGAACAAGAGACACGTAGATGAGAAAAAAAGAAAAATGGAAAAGAAGGAAAGAACAACTTTGAAAAAAATAAATAGGAGCAATAAAATATCCAGCAAATTACTCTGTAATAAAGATGAATAATAATGACAGCCCCCTCAGATCCAGTCTATAATAAAATTATGTTTGTTGAAGGTGCAAATTCAGATTTGGTATAAATGACCTTTGTGTTTATGGTTAGAAGATGCCAGTAAAAAATAAATTTTATATTATATTATATTATATTATATTATTTTATTTTTATTTTAATCCTAGGTACAATGTACTTCTGCCATGGACTATACTCAACATGCAATCAACAAGCTTCATTTTTACTTATGACTAATGTATAGATAATTTTAAGATGAGGATCTGCAAAATCCCCCAAAACCACAACAAAAGAATTTCCAAATGATTTCCAAATTTTATCACAGTTTAAGAGCTTTAAAACAATGTTTCTGTATTTATGACATTTTCAACACCTTTAGACATAAATACCAACTCATAGACTCTTATCTATTAAGCAAATTTAAATTTTCAAATTTATGATAAATCACCATATTTTGCCATCATCACCATTATACTGTGAGGAGATCCAGTGGACTAACACAGAATTGTACAAAATTACAATGAGTCTTTTGTAGAAATGCTATAGAAATTAATTTCCATTAACTGTTTAGTATTCAGTCTTATGATAACAGTCTTTGTTTAATAACTAAGGGTTACACTTGTGTGAGTACCTTAATGAGGTCATCTCTTGAGGAAAAGCTAGACACCATACTGTTCTTGCCCGTCCTGGAGTTGGTTATAGAAACATGGAGGCGCTCGTTGGCTAACAGGTGGGCATTTGGAGGGAGGATGTCTTCTATGCCGTCTCTAGAGTACAACAGCAAAACAGATGCTCGTTTGTCATCTCTGCATAATTAACAACCTCAGCAGACGAGAAATTTTCCCAAACACCATCTCATAATTACACAATCTGTTTGGCCAAATCACTTAGGTAACAACACAGGAGGTCCTGTTAAGCCTGGAATTCACTTCCAAGGACTTTTCTCCAGACACACGGTGGTGTCTAGACCTCCTGCTTGGTGCTTCAAGGTGATATGTTGTCTATAGATATGGCAGTACTGTTGTTACATTAAAATACTTTATCATTTGGTGCAATGCAGATCATTTGCTGGGGTCTCGGCCGTTTCGATTTACCCTTGTGAATATACTGAATCTAGGGATGCAGAAAAAAGTGGTCAAGATTATTTGTCTTGGCCAATGGTGGATTTTCTTTTCAAAGTTTGAGAAACAGTTTGAGTTAAATATAAAACCAAAAGTATGAATGTAATTTAAAACCATGACTAAAATGCATTTTTGCCATTCATTTTCCTGCTCTGCTTAGCAAAGAAGCGTTTAAACATTTCCAATGGCACCATAAAAGCAGTAAAAGTTTATTTTTTTCTTCTACGGAACAGAGGACAACCATTTGTCATTACTTTTTAAATCCAATTTAGTTAGTTGACTGACAAATGGCTGTGATATCACTGAAAAACCAAACTTCCAATCTCGCAGTGATAAGGCCAATGCGTAGATGCCCCATCAACTGAGAACTTTAACAATGTAAACAACAAAAGAAGAATGCTTTCTACGAGGTGGTGGGCGATATGGCAAAACATTTATATCACGATACTTTGAGAAATTTTCCAGATACGCAATGTCACAATATGTATTTTTAAAACAATCTGTTAAGACAAAAATGAGCCACATATATATTTTTAACATAGTACAAATGTCTTTTATTCAGCGATTCTAATACTGCGGTACAATAAGTTCTCTTAACCAAAACTAATGATGCTCTATGAAATAAAAACGTTTTTTTAAGTACTGACGATATGACAATCTGCTCAGAAAATCACATTATGGCTACAATTTATCACGATAAAGATAAATATAGTCATACTGCCCAGCAAAATGCCTGGTATGGTAAGATTAGATGCTATTGTACAAACAACCAACGACTACTGTCAAAAATGGTTGAGCAGCTTAAAAAGTGGTGGTGTGTGTATTTTAATTCGTATGTGTGGCAGGGTAACACTCGCTGTCATTGTGAACTAGAGTTGAGGGAGATGGGGAGGAAAAAAATCCCAATGCTGTGCTCAACATTGTGATGATTTCAATCTAATTAATGTGTACAGTGTTAAGTAAGGCTCCTTTGCCACAATGATAGGCTGCCCCATTCTATAACCTGCAGAAAATGCTGATTTATGATTTAAAACTCTAAAATATCTGCCCCATGTTATTAGCTGCATCGTTACTGAATTTACTGATCTGAAGTAAAAGCATCTGACTTGACCCCTGGAGGCTTTACAGCTCTATACCGATAGTGACGTTATACAGTAGTTGAACAAATTGATACAATTTAGCAATGATGACAACGTTTACAGATCTGATTTTGAAGGATTTGAGGTTAAAACTAATAATTTTTTCATTTCAATGTTGCTAATTTAATACTGAAGAACTTACATGTACATGGATGAATGACATTGATGAACTGTCGTACCCCCACCCTCCAGTCATTCTAACGAAAATTAAAAACTCATCTTTTTCCAAACAACAATAAGCATTCGTTCCTTTTATTTCTCTTAAGTTTAGTTTTTCTTAGCTTGTATTATACACTAGGAAGCTGATCACTGATCTTTGCTTTGCGTTGCTTTGTGAACTGTTCGTCGCTGCAGTAAACAGTAGATTTAAATTCAACTAATCATTTGGGGATGTCGTTTTTAGTGCAGAATTATACTTTTAGTGAATGTGTTTTCATGTTTTTAGATTACGCAACCAATACCAGGTTTGTAACACTCATGTAATTCGTTGGGGAAATACGGTATAAGAAAACAACCTAAGTTGTCAGATTTGTAATTTCTTTCAGCACAGAGCAGCATCAAGAAACCTGAACTAAATGGCCATTTAAATACCATCTGATACAGTGATGCATCTGAAAAATATGATGTTGAATTTGATCAAATTTACCAGCACAGAGCCACTTTAAGCCTCGTGCACAGACGAGATATTATGTTTTTGCACCTTGAGAAATGGCAAAGGGTTTAATATTATATTGCTGCTATCAGCACTTGTATCTGTATCTCCCTATTACTGTGCGGCCAGGACGCATCTGAGCATTGGAATGGCACTATCTTCGAAGCGTTCAAGGCTCATTCTCACAGGCCCGGGGACAGCTTTCTCTTCAGCATCTCTGCTTCCTCTGACAGGCCTAATACTGCTGCAGCAGGAGATACACTTGTGGTGCCCCCGAAACGGCAACAGTGATTCATATTTCATGTGGAGATGAAATGAACGCTTTCTGGAGGGTGTGCATCAAGTTACCACAAGGTCAAGGCAGCCTTGTTCTCCATCTCCCACTCACGCTCTCTCTCTCTCTCTCTGTCTCTCTCTCTCTCTCTCACACACACAAACACATACACAATTATCTCGTAACCGCACAGCGTCAATCCTCCACAGCCAAGGACATTTGCTCCCTCTAAAACATCAGCCTGTTTCTCACCCTATTCTTCGAGAGAGTTACACACACACACACACACACACACACACACCCACACACCTGCTCAACATTTATCTGCCCCACGGTGCTGGAAAATCCACTGTGCCAAAAAGCTGGGTAAGGGGAAAAACGGATAGCTGTAGAAGCGCGAATGCGAGTTTCATTGGGCCGATTAAGTTAATTTACAGGCATATTCATCTGTTTTACGAGCCAGGCTCTGCCAGCAGGGGGAAAACATGCATAATAATGACTGCACAATAAATGGAGGCTGACCGGCCATTTTGCCATTAAACTTCAAGGACCCAGAAACACAAAAGGTGTGCAGACAGCCTGGCTTGCCCTGGAGCACCATGGTGCCTAGAGAGGAGTAATCTGTAATATGCAGGTGTTTGCTGTACTAGGAGTCCGTTAGGATTTGGAGTATGAGCACAGAAATGCACAATGACACAGAGTGAGTGTTCAGTTCCACATACACTAAAAAACACACTGAATATCCAACAGGACGAACAGAACGAATACATTTCTGCAGTATAACAACACACTGCAGCTTCAAATGTGCTTTGAGGTTAATTAAGCATTTGAATTTGGTCACTTAATTTACTATTATTGATTGTAATGTTCTTGTGCACAACAGGATGTCGTGTTTTTGTACTGAATTATAATGTTAATGTGTTTTCATGTTTTTAGACGTCGCTCCATTTAAGCAAGTCACACCCAATACCAGGTTTGCAAAATCAATGTATAAGCTGTGGCCTATCGTTAAAGAAATATGGTAATTAAAAACATTTCATAAGTTTCAAAGGCTTTTATTGGCAATTACATTAAGTTTATGCAAAGACTCAACATTTGTTGGCCCCTCTTTTTCCAAACCCCTCTGCAAATTGCCCTGGCAACCTGTCAATCAAATCCTTGGCCAACTTCTGACTGATAACGTCCCATTTTTGCATAATCAATGCAAAGAGTTGTTTGTCCACCTGCCTCTGACCACAAGTTCTCAATGGGATTAAGGTCTGGGGAGTTTCTTGACCATAAACCCAATATTTTGAGCCATGTAGTTATCACTTTGGCCTTATGGCACGGTGCTCCATGATGCTGGAAAGGGCATTGTTCTTCACCAAACTGTTCTTGGATGGTTAGGAGACGTTGCTCTCTGAAGATGTTTTGGCACCATTCTTTATTCATGGATGTGATCTTAAGCGAATAAGCCCAGGCTATTGGACGAGAAGCAACCCCACAAATGAAAGGTCTCAGGATGCTTTACCATTGGCATGATTGTAGAGCCAAAAAATTAAAAAGAGGACACTTTACCCCAGTCCTCAGCAGTCAATTCCTTGTACTTTTTGCAGAATATCAGTTTGTCCCTGATGTTTTTCTTGGAGAGAAGTGGCTTCTTTGCTGCTCTTCTTGACACCAGGCCATCCTTCAAAAGTATTTGACTCATTATGCGTTCAGATGCATTCACACCTGCCTGCTGCCCTTCCCGAGCAAGCTCCACATGGTGCCCTGACCCTGCAGCTGAATCAGCTTTGGGACATGGTTGTGGCTGTTGTTGGATTTTCTTGGGCGCCTGAGGCCTTCTTCAAACAACTGACCTCCTTGAAGTTCTTGATTATGCAATAAATGGCTGATTTAGGTGCCACCACCCTCCTCTTAAAGCATCCAGTCTACTATTCTAGCAATTGTCAAGTTCAATATGAATATATATTTTAGCATTAGTATTACAAGGATAGTTCATACCAGATCATGTCACTGCTCCTACAGCATATTGCAAAGTCCCATAGACCCTTCATCACTAAATCAGAAGTGTTTATTTCCATAAGGCTTGGGAACATAAAACAATGCTGGGAAAATCAATATCTAGAAACAGTTCTTGGCTCAGATGTACAGTTTTAAGAAAACCAAATGGGTACAGATCTTTTACAATCCTTTGTCTATATTAAAGGGTTGGTTAAAGTTGAAATGTACTTTTTACCCATTGCACTGATATGCTGCACTGTCTCAAGCCTGAAATTCAACCCCTGCCCCAGGACTGCACCCATGAGAGCCTTCAAATACACTCTGCTTTCATAGGCCAAGACTGCAGGGCTATGGATTGAGTTCTGTCAACTCAACACAGTTCTTTACAGTCTAATCAACAAACATATACCATCACAAGATAAAAATTCAAACTCTACCTGAGCTCCAGCATGAAGTCGTATCCTGGGGTGAGTGCACCAATCTTCTGCCTTCTGACATTGCTGGCGAACCTGTAGGTGAAGTCTGTACAATGCTGAAGAAGAGATTATGGCTGTCAATGCTATTTAGACACAGAGCACACAGTAAGGATAACACTGACTAACACAGGCGTAACGTACACCAACATCTAACCATCCCAGTTACAAAAATGAAGAAACTACACATCAATTTCTACAATATCTCTTGGGTAGGTATTTGATTTAAATTGGACGTTCCACATACACTGATTATGACCTGGAAAAGATGGAAGGAACTCCAACAAATTTAAGATGTGATTCATAAGATCTAGTCATATTCATGAAGCTTCAAATCACTGTTGATTTCTACCAAAGTTGCAGAGCTCAGAATGCTTTTCGGACCAGCCCTAATATTAAAACAATTACCATTTGCAAAATTTATGATGAATTTAACATTTAACTGAACATACACAAGTGCTACAGTTGTAAAATGTTAACATTGACTCTGATAGAAAAGGGTGAACGCACCACAGTAAGTGTTTTGGCCGTTTCCTACTCAATATAATGCAGGTGGTGTTAATGCAGTGCTGGCAGGTAGGGAGGGGTTGGCAGGATGGATGGTAAAGGGAGAGAGCTAGCTGATGTGATGGACAGAAGGACGGTCAATATCTTGTGTGTGTAAGAGAGCAGATGGAAGGGGAGTAAGGCCAGATACATCCCACGTCAATTCCAACTGTTCTGTGATGGTGTGGATGGAAGGAGAAATGGGGTAAGGGGTATTCATTCATTTTTAAAGAAGACTGTCAGAATCTTGCTTAAATTTTGTCTGCATTATATATGAAATAAAATTTGTTACAAATTTGTCAGAGCTGAATAATCCAAATTTGAAAGTTTATTGTTGCACCTGTGTGATGCTACTTATACTGTAACTTACACAAACAAAATTACAACCACTTGCCTAATATTTTCCACTAAACCTGACAGTTAGCAGGTGAGCTAAATCATATGTTTGAGCGTAAAGATCACCGTGTTGCTCTCTGAATATTAATGCAACAAAATGTAATTTTGAACTGGCCCATTTTATGGGAAAGACAACATATCAAAGGACACACTTAAAAATTTTTAAATTAAAAACACAAAAAAAGAGCAATTTTATGACTGATATGGAAAACTTCCACAAAAAGTACAGAAAAATAAATTGTTCCAACTTCTTGCATAAAAAAGCTTAGTTTTTTAATATACCCACCTTCCCTCCCCCCCAAAAAAGTTTTACCATGTTCCCTATAGTTGATATTTTATTTTCGGTTCAGCGCTGTAAGGTTGTAGGTTCAGTTATTTAGTGCTTTGATATGTGCAGCACACTCAGAAAAGTGAATCACACCCTTATTACCACCACACCCCCACCCCAAAATCCATGACCCATTCCATATATTACCTCCAGTTTCTCAGGGGCTGTGACACATACAGTGGCAACTAAAGCTCCAGCTGAAGCCCCAGCACAGGCTCGTACAGATGCCATCAGGCCATCACCATGTCTGAGGAGGGCTCCCACTGCACCAAGCTGATAGACGCCCATGAATCCACACGCAGCAAATGACAAGTTCACCACCGTCATGGCTGCACTCCTGAAGAACAAAATGAAGAAGCTGGAGCAATTATGTTAGTTTGTATTTACCATAAACCTATAGGCCCAAGATGAACTGATTTTGTTTGGAGGCTGTCACTATCAATGATCGAATCGTTGAAAAGTGCTCCACAAATGTGATATATAAATCAACTGAGGTCAAATCATGCATCATTTTTCAAAGATTTCAAAATCCTTTATAAAAAAATGTATAGAAAGTCAAATCCTGTTAGCTCACCCCGTTATCTCGCCAAACTCACCTCTCTCCATGAAAGGCAGCTGAACAGATTTCTCACCAACCTCGCCTCTCATGTTGAGTGTACGCATTTCTCCATCTATAGCTCGCCAAACTTGGTCTGTGTTAGCGTTGTAGCCTAGAACGTGCTAATAATATAGGTCAGCTGCTACTACTGCTACTGCTGTCGCTTCTGCCTTCTTATTATTAACTTATGCCCGTTTAACTCCTGCATGTAATGATGCTGCAGAGGCTTTATTAACAGCTGGCAACATGCAACATGAAAAAGCGGTGCGCATATTACGAACGCTAGTGTCTCTCGTGGGCGTCCAGTATTACCGTAAAGCAGTTAGTAGCCGTTCAACTACATTCTACTACCATATATGACAGACAAATTCCGTAAAAAAAAGGAGCCAGAGCCAAAAAACATGACCCCCTGTAATCCGTTACGATAGCTCGCCTGCTTCTCAACACATTTAGGGCCTGGACCAATGGGGGGCGAGTTACCGGGGTTCGATTGTATATTGTGTAGCCTCACCTGCTGAGGTGCTGATGCACAATGTTAAAACCAAACATCCAAATATGGCCTAGCACAACCTAGCCCAGCATAGCTAACTCCTTTTCCACGTTTCTCCTGCTCCTGGCAAACAACTGACTCCCCCAACTGACTGAACAGCCTCAGATTTGGAAAGCATCCTGGCTTCTCCCCTATTTCACTGCAGCTGTTCCTAGTCAGAGGGAGAGCCATACACAGCCAGGCACTCTGCTTCTCTACTGCCACATTAAAATGCATTGTCACTGTAAAACTGAATAGATTATTTTTAATCAAGTTACCAATTTAATCACTTAATTGTGACAGTCCCACTGGGCATTATCAGTAGCAGCCAACTCAATCTGAAGTAAATATTCTGTCAACAGTTCAAATGGGCAAAGTAATTCAGGACCAACATCCTGGATAAAGTTTCACAAGGTCTGTCCTTGAGCAGAACTTTTCTATTCTTCAAGGAACACATTGGGTCAGCTTTTTAGGCAACTGTCGATCTTTCTGTTCAGTTCAATTAGGTGTATTCAAGCTATACTGACCTACAGTGTACTACATACTGACTCTGTATACAGGTTAAACGTTTTATTTTCTGGCTGGTCGACATCCTTTATGTCCCAATTTTAAAGTAAGCCTACAACTAATCTGTGACCAGAACACTTATAATAAGATTTGGCAAGGAGTTTTTTTTATTGATTAGCTAGGCCAATAGAAAAGAAATGGGGAGAAGTCTAGTAAAGCGGCCCTTAACATTGAACTCTTCTAAAATAAATCTCATTCAAGAATTTATTTCAACCATTAATAAAAACGCAGTGCATCATGTTCTCTATAGTTTTACTTAAAATAAAATCATAATTTGAAGGGTTCTGGATTAGAGCCAAGAGGCTTTTCACTGGATTTTGCAGCAATGTTTTATAGAAGAGTTCAACAGCATTACAACCTGATAATTAGCTCAAGAATTGCTCATCATCAGATAAGATACAGTATTTTACTATTTTACAGCCAGTTGGTGTTTCTAATAAAGTGGCTAGAGTTTACTTTTGGGTCTTGTTCCCTCTGCAGCATTGCAACATAATGTATAAATGTATACAAGGGCACCTGAATTGTTTGTCATATAAATATTATAGAGATTTTTTAATTATTAAAGTATAAAAGAAATAAAAGTCTTTATTGTCAATGACTAAAGGAAGACTGGTTGGGGAAGGGAGTCATATATATATATATATATATATATATATATATATATATATATATATATAG
>JBBIGC010000082.1:24965303-24975929 GCA_037576955.1 Lepidarchus adonis | reverse complement strand
TGTGTGTGTGTGTGTGTGTGTGTGTGTGTGTGTGTGTGTGTGTGTGTGTGTATGTGTGTGTGTGTGTGTGTGTGTATCTGTGACTATGGCTCTGGCTGAGGAAGAGAGAAGTGGACTAAAGAGTCACCAATGAGACGCCAATTGTTTTTTTGGAAATAGAAACTTTGCTGGAACTTTAAACGTTCTGACATGTGTAAAGTAACTGATCAGGGGCTACTGAATGGTGAAAGTGAACCTGAATTGGTATTGTGTTGAAATGTCAAATGGCATTTCACTAGTGTCAGTTTGAAAAAAAGGTATCATTTGAGCCGGGAAGGCCTAGCTAGTGGTTGAAACTAAATTAAGCACAAAGCTTGGGAAAATGGTAAAAAATAAATAAATAGTCAAGCGAAGAACTTGTTTGCCAAGTTTGAGTGCTTTCATTTGGTGCATGTGGTAAATGGTGGTTGATGGATACAATAAAGAACACAGTGCAAGAAAACGGCACTCTCAAGAGGGCACACACTCAGAATAGGCTAATTTCTCAATTGAATGGGCATTTGTTGCTCTTCTTGTCCTTTCTTTTGGCTTTAATTTATGAACAAACAATATGAAAATTTTGTATTCCTATTATGTCATATTTATATGTCATGAATAAGCATAACAAAAGCACTGATTGTGTACTGGCATCACAGTAAGGTGGTGTTATATATGTTTATAACTATGCTTATTCATGCTTTCACACTTAGCCTGCATAAGAAAGCTAAGCTAACAGTAAGCATATGAAAAATATACATGCAAACAGCGAAACATAGTGTTGGGAAAATGTTCACTTACTATATATATGCAGTATTCTTTGAGAAACACCACTAATTTTTCAAATAGGAAAAACTGTGTACACCTGGTTTTCCAAAGCTGATGTCTGGCTTTGCCTGTGTATGTTCTGCCATAAAATTTTTCTTGCTTTTCTGTCGGTTTTCTCTCTGAAATCACAGTGGAGTGTTTTGACAGGTTTGAAAATGCAACATCCATTATATTTAAACAACTAATCAGATCTGGATTGCAAAGGCTTTGTTCTCTAACCTTTTCAATGAGGACCTTCACACATAAAACTGCACACAATAATACCTGTCAATTTCACAATTAGGAACATACTTAGAACAGAATTGAGTCATACCTGTATTACTGGTACAACAATATTATTGTAGCATTTAACTAGATTATGGGCAGACCACAGACAAATAAAGCAAAAGCGACATTTATAAATAGTTTTTTTTTATTCATAGCTGTGGGATTGCACACACAGGCCATAATTTAAACATTTCTGTTTGTATTTTCTGTCCCATCTCGTTCTTCTTTCAGGCCTTCATAAACAAGTACAGCAAGGGAAGGGGGGAAATGATAAAAAGCCAATGAATTATGCATAACCCAAACACAGAGTCTCGTGGTACAGCTCTGTGTTCTTGGCTATGGTGTTTGACCTGATCAAATATTAATCTTTGTTTCCAAAAATACACCAGTGTGCGTAGTTCTGAAATTCAGATGATCCGTTGCCGCCTGTTAGGCGCTCCAGACGCAGGACATCTGCTAGGCACTGAGGGAAGAAGTGCGCCGACTCATGCCGGCAAATTAACACAGATACATAAATGTTATTGAAAAGAGCTGGCTTTATAAATGCGCCAGCTTAACTGAAAGCAACCAACAGCCTGGATTCTTTCCATGGCTGCTCATAATTATGCAGCTCTATGTGTCATATGATAAGTCTCATAGCATCTTATTTAGCACACATGTATTCTGAGAGCACACTACTCTCAGGGCACATATGAACATTACACAGATGTAGTTAGACCATGGTATCCACACACACACACACACACAAATTTGTGCATTTGGGCTTTGTTTGGGGACTTAATTGTGTTATGGTGTACGGAATTGTTTGGGTATGTGTTGTGGGACTTATTTAGACTATTTTGAGTATTTTGTGTAGTTTTCTGCTAAATGGCTGATCCACCATCACTGGGCTAACAAGCCATTTCAGTGGCATGGCAATGGTTCAGCCATTTCCAGATTCATTAAACCGTCAGGCAACTGCCCAATTTGAGCATAAAAACCTGTGCCAGTCTCCACTATTTCCATCGACAATTATTCAACCTGGAAATTCGTCACAATATTAAGTGCCCAAAAGAATAAAAACTTCAATGACTCTAAATGCTAAATGGCCATAATGTCTCTTTTGTTTAACTGGGATCATTTTATCTACTTTTGTGTGGAAATGTCATAGTTAAATCATTTATGCAGAAATACAGAAAATTATATAGGGTTCAAAAACTTTTGAACACTATTGGATATGCTGTACACACTCACACATATACACTTACAATTACTGAAAAAAACTCCTTGATTGTCAGGTTATTTCTAGCAACACCCAAAATATGTTTTTTTGAATGGTGTTCTTAAGCAGAAAAGCAGAACTTTTATTATGATGTATTTTTTTTATTTATTAATTTTTGTCAAAAAACAAACAAATAAATGTACTGTGCAGGGACATTTTTGTTCACCAAATTCCAACAAAATACACGGTCCAAACATGATCTTTAAGGTCTCAGTATTCTCATCCTTCCTGACCTTGCTGCAGCTTTCATCTCAATCAGCCAGACTGTTCTTCTTTCTCATCTCGAATCCCCTTGTAACATCACTTGTATTGCTCTCTCCAGGCTAAGGTCATATCTCACTAATACACAACAGTTCATCAGCATTAACAACTGAATGTCCTCTGTTGCTCCACTGACCCAAGGCGTCCCCCAGGGTTCAGTGCTTGCTCCGCTTCCATTCATCATCTACTTGCTCCCCCTTGGTAACAGATATGTTGTCACTGTCTCTACTTCCTCTATACTGAAGATGTTCAGATCCACCACAGCTGCAATCCATTTCACTCCGATCAACTGCACTACTGAACTGAAATCAGTCCCAAATTTCCTCATCTGTCCCAAATTCATTACTAAAATCACTCACACATTCTGCCTCACCATCAACAATTCCTTCTGTATCTAAAAAGCAGTAAATATCTATCCATTCTTCTTCTTCTTTTCTACCAAAACCTTGATCCATTTACTGTACAGGAACAGGCCTGGGATGGCGAAGCTTTCTCCGTACTGTAGTTACCACTTTTCTATGGAGAAAACACACTCCTTATACCCCAACACACAAAGAGACTGTATCACTTCAGAACTGCTTTCGATGTTTTACATGTTTATTTGTATTGTGTTAGTTGACGATTTTTATGACTGTAAACTGCATTAGTAACTTGAAATCGTTATTATTAATTTTGTTGTTGTTGTTGTTGTTGCTATTATTAATTTTAAAGCATCTAAACAGGATATATGGAGAATTCAACTTAAAATATAAGTTTACTAAGTTAAAATGCTAAAGACATTCTTTGAGGTCCCTTTTTTCCTGAGACCCTACCATTGTTTTCTGAGGCTCTGCTTTATTTTTTGTTGATTTTACATAATTAAAAAAAAAACAAAAAAACATTTTTTTTGGATAATGTTATTTAGCTCTGACTTTGGTCATGAAGGTGACAATGGCTCCATGTGAAAATTATAAACAATCTAAAATGACAGATTTTCATGCTCATTGTCTAGTTGTTTTTTTTTTTTTTTTTTTTATAATTATTATTATTCTGTGTGCCTTTGTACATTCAGGCCTACTGACCCCAGTGGGTTATGGTTGTATGACATTGTATGACATAAGTAAGTGGTTTAGTCATATTACGCAATAGCTGCATGACATCACACTCAGTGTTTTATGGAGGTTTTAAAGACATATAACCTCCACTCAATGTGACCTGTCATTTTGTGACGTCCTATTTATTTGCTCTTGAGAAATTCTACCAGAATACGTCTATATTCAGGCTTACTGTACTTACAAATTATGCCAAATGCTAAATGTATTTGCTTTGAAACATGTTTTTGGTCTTTAAAACAGGGGGGGACATAAAAGCTCCAACTTTGTCTATCACATTTATAGCAAATGAAGTGTCTGGGTCACTAGTTTAATGTTCTTGAATGCATCAAGGCAGTAGTTTAATCCACTCACCATATAAACTTTTAAGTATAGACATTTCAGGCTTCATTGATTTTTTGGTTCTTTCTGTTCTAAAGACACATGGGCCTTTGTTCATCTGTTCCCTTGCAGCGTAGCACCGTGCTCTATTAGCTTGTTTCAAAATGAACCCAGTTACTTGAGTGTTATATTAGCCAAATCCATTTAGAGACACGGTAAGAATTGGATGGCCTGCACTTTCTTTCTCCACGCCTCAGTGTCATTAACCTGGTGAACCGAAACATATGGAATGAATGAGAGAGAGCGAGAGAGAATTTGCCAGAAGCAGGCACATATTCATCTAATGGGCTTAAGTGTGTTTACTACTCCCAATGAGTGTTAGGCACAGCGAGGTGTGCTGCTTTGATGACTATGTCAATTACTCACTTGTCTTCCCTCAGCGTTTGATGTGTCTTCAATTACGCCACATGTACACCTCTCCCTGCTCCCTCCATTTAATCTCTTTCTCCCTTTTGCACCGTGTTCCTCCATCCTCCTTATGTTGGGTTATTTATAACAAACTAGGCCTCTGACAGCAAGTGCAATTGGATTTCATATTGACACTGAATGGTGATTTGCACTGTCTACCCCAATAACAAATGAGTCGTTTGCAAAGAAATGCATGCCACTACTTACCGGAAAAGTCAGGAGGTCAAGGGACAAGGTAACATCCCATTCCATTATAAGTACAGGGTAGCATGGGCTAAGGTTAGTCTCGATAATTTCCCTTATACATTCTGACATACAGCGGGGAGAATACGTATTTGACACGTCAGCATTTTTATCAGTAAGGGTATTTCTAAGTGGCTATAAGATATCTAAACATTAAAGTCCATAAATTGAATTATGTGTAATAAAGTGAAAAGACACAGGGAAAAAGTATTAAACACATGAAGATAACAAGGTGCAAAATGGCATAGAAAGCCAGATCACCACCCGAAATCTGTCAGTATTGAGAGAGAAACCCTGCCCCCTATCAGTACTAATTGATATCAGCTGCTTTAGTCCTAATTGATGGCCTATAAAGGCTTCTCATTACCCAGGAGGCACACAGGAAAGACTTCATGATGGGTAAAAGAACTTTACCAGGATCTTCATAATCAAAAAGTTGAAAAGAATTCTGATGGAAATGGTTATAGGCGCATTTCCAGAATGTCCACCATTCAAAAGCCCATTTAGAAATACCCTTACTGATAAAAATGCTGAAATACTTATTCTCTACTTTAACAGCAGTAGATATCTCTCAAAAATCCAGGGAAATTGACCTTCACACGTACTGTGTGTATCAGTAGTAGCTTCATCCATGCTATGGACAGTGATGTATCCCATTCCATGTTTTTCTGAATTTTAATCTGGATTGTCCACCTCCACTTGACAAACAATTTCTTTCCTCTTGCCGACATATAAACCCAATGTAGCCCCATTACATTTCAAACCAATCTGACACCTGTGTTATTAAGGACTTTTTTAGGTGCATCTACAGTGGTTATGTAATAGTGACATTTTCCATAAACGTTTTATTCACTAAATCTGCCTATTGGGACTACAGCAGTTTAGCCCCGCCCATTCACATTGAAATTACACACAGGACTACTTCCTGCCTGAGGACTGCAACACAAGGCAGTCAGAACGTGATTCATGTATATCTACCTACATATCTATCATATCAGCATGTTTAACTAATAATAAGAAAAAAATGAAAAAAATGAAGAGGTTCTTCACAATGGAACATGAACACTATGGATTCTGAACAACTGAATCTACTGAAGGGTCTTTAAAATTACACAATTCTTCAAAAGACCATCCATTAAAAGACACTTAAGGGAACAAAAAGTGGATTTTCTATCTCTGGAATCATTCAGATTGACCCTCTTTCAATACTGCGTTGTATAGTTTCCCTGGAACTTACAATCTGAAGACCCTTCAAGGTCAGCATATAGGAGATGAGGTAGTAAAAAAGAGCGTTTAGCACATTATCGCTAATCCACCATATTAATGCTGTTACAATATAAGTCTTTTCTTCTTCTTTTTTGACAGAAAGGGTTCTAGAAACTGTGATGGTTTGAGTAGAGCTCTTATTTCTGCATTCCATAGTTCACAGTTTGACAAGGTCAATAATATAGCTCAAAACTTGACAGTTCCAAAGCACTTAATTACACAGACCTTTGTAAACCAGAGCAGGATATAAGAATGATTAAAACAGTCTGACAGAGGCATGGAGAAAATCACAGAGAAGAAAAAAATGGACTAAACTGACCTCTCTTGTGAATGTTTCTCATTTAGTCCTTGACAGGAAGTTAAATGTTAATCACATGTCATGTTAATAACCTGAGCATGTGTATGTGCCTCTGATTTACGTGTAATTTGAGTTTAAACAATAAGGCTGAAAGACGACATTGTGAAGGCAATGCAATTAATAATGTTAACTTTAGTCTTTAGAGGCAGCAATCGAAGAGAGAGAGAAAGAGAGAGAGACAGACAAAGTGCACTAGAGTTTCATACAAAGTACAGGAAGAGAACCGGTGTCATTCCTGATCGATGGAGCACACAGCTCAGGTTCACAAGCCCAATTTGGACTTCTTTTCGTTAACTGAGCTGTGTAAACCTAATGCTTCACCTCTAAACTCAGAAAGGTTCAGGATCTCTCTTGACCAACAGAAGCCCCCAATCTAAGGCCACAATACTTGACATTTACATCTTATATTTTGAGGATTTTCTGTCCTGAAGCGATGTCTCCAAGCACAGCTTTTATAAAAGAATCAATGGGTTTGTCTCTTTAACTATGTTCGGTAGAAACACTCAAACAGCGATTAACACGTCACAGCAAGAAAGTCCTGGGTTCAATCCCTGTGTTGGCCAGTTGTCTTTCTGTGTGGGTTTCCCCCTGGTTCTCCAGTTTCCTCCCACTGTTTAAAGGCTTGTGGTTAAGGTCGACTTGCTACTCTAAATAAATACCCCATAAGTGTGTGTGTGAGTGCGTGGCAAATTGGTTGTCTGTCTCTGTGTTGCCCTACTATGGGTTGGCCTCCTGTCCAGGGTTAGCTGGGATCGGTTCCAGCTTCCCCGCGACTCTAAAAGGATATGCGTTTTAGATGATTGATGGATGAAGATGGAACCCCTAGTCAAAAGACATATCCTACAGGGAGCAAACATAAATATGGCATTTTCTTGCAAATGTTAATGCAATTTCTATTTAGTTCTGTTTATATGAGTCTATAAAATTGAAAAAGCATAAACCCTGAAGACCAAAAAGGTTCTGATTAATAAGTTTGATTAATTTCCAATATGTTAAATTCCAATGTTGAAATGGGCTGGGTTTAGAGATGTTCGTTGAATTGTGAATTGTAATTAACTGGAATATTATCTACTGAAGAAGAAATCTTGAAAGCAACGCCAGTAAACTGGGAAGTGAAAGGTCTAGAGAAATAGCTGAAGGTTTGGAGAAAGACCATGAATGAAACTCCTTCTTCCAATTAAATATACAGTAAATTTCAATCTGTACCTTGGCTTTCTCGTAACCCTGCTACTAGCCTTTCCTAATCGCAGGTCCTTTCTCAGGGGGGTTCAGACTTTCTAGCTCAGAACCCTCAAGAGCATTGGCCTAAGTTTTGTTCATAATACAATACCTCAAATTCACAGTCCATTCCTTTCACCAGGTTTTGTTTAGTATAATATAAGCATGGCCTTCACCAGTCATCATGTCCTTTCAGCCCCGCGCGGCTGATACTGAATAAAAGGTTTGCTTCTCTAGGTGAGGCTGTTCCTTCAAGTAAGGAAGGTGCAAAGTTAAAAAAAAAACAACCTAATTATAAAATGTGTTTGGCTCTAGGAGGCTTATGGCCCTAGTTCATTGTGAGCCATTTGTGGAGTAGCATGTAGCATTATGGACCCTGAGCAGCTAAAGTCTCAACATTTCCACTTGCACATCTGCTACAATTCATATACTCAGTTGCAAAAGGTGATGAATGGTTATTTGGTTACGTTGGTTGGTAAAAGTATTGAAAATCTTGGCAATCATCATTAAATATCCACATAAATAAATCACATTTGGGAAAATTTCCCAACTTTTTTGGAAACTTTTCTTCATTCTTTCATGCATCGTCATGCTGCTTTTACAAGAGACCCAAATAAATTTCACTTGATCCGTTTTAAATCTGGATTTAAACATTGATGATAAAGATGATGAAAAAAAACATTCGTAAAGGTGTCTAAAATGAGTATTTTATTATTATTTCAGAAAAACTAATCACCCTTAAGCAAAACCCAAAGAGCTTCTATACACACCCTGTCCCTGGATCAGTAAATGCTGCAATGTGCTATGGGATATATAGATTGAATAGAAAGCTAAACATGTACTCTTCATTTTGACGCTTAACATAAGATAAGAGCTCAGA
This sequence comes from Lepidarchus adonis, assembly GCA_037576955.1. Lineage (NCBI taxonomy): Eukaryota > Metazoa > Chordata > Actinopteri > Characiformes > Lepidarchidae > Lepidarchus > Lepidarchus adonis. Next base: position 24,967,452 of record JBBIGC010000082.1, on the reverse strand, counting down.
GTTAGTTGTCCTGGCAACGGGCAGTCAGTTGTTTTGGCCTCAGCGTATGTGTAAAGTGATGAATCATTTTCTTGGACATTTCAGTGCTTTAAAACTAAATGGGAAAACAGCTCAGGGAAGATCATCTGTCAAACACGAAATGAAAATGATAAGAAACTGTATTATATTAGTATCACTACATGTATGTGTGTGTAAGTGTGTACATGTTTGTTTTAATACATATTTAGGAGCAAATACCACAAATAACCAGAATATGAATAATAATTATAATAATATAATGTACTAACCCAGTGCCTGTCCTTAAAGATGAGAACAGAACACCAGCCTTCTCAATGATTGAATGGTAAATAGATATACTTTTATTGAAAAAAGTAAGTACATCAGATAGTACAGATAGTTTTCCCCCACTAAGCAGAAATAACATCTTGTAGAGATTTGCAGTAAGTGTTTACCAGTTTCTGACTTCCACTTGCTGAAAATTTTTACCATTCTTCATTTGAATTCAACATATTTAAGAATTTCTTACATATTCTGCCATTTTCAAATCCCAAACAGCATAAGAAAAATCCCCTTTGGATGTGTACAATTTCAAACCAGCACTTGTAGATGATTTTTCTTTAGGTATCTTGTACAATCTCTTGCCAGGCTCATATTTCACCCACAGTCTTTCTTCGGAAGTTCTTTAGCCCATGTCTCGATGACACCGCAGACTTCAATAGCAAAGGGAGCACTAGGCCTTAGATGTCAGGTTTAAATAAAACATGTTCCTCCTGCAGGAGGTTCTTGTCAATGGCATCTGTTCTGATTTTTATGACAAACCCCATTTACAGAAAAATTTGGATATTTTAAAAAAAAATTCCCCCCAAAAATTACAAAGAAAACATTTTCAATAGTTTAACAGCCAACATAATTTTATTTAGTATTTATTTTATTATCCCTTCATAATTTGTGCAATTTTAATGCCTGCAACACACCAAACAAATGCTGCGAATTAAAAAAACCCTGAAAATTTAAGTTTGGTAGACTCCACTTTAAGCAGGCCTGTTAGTAGCAGGTGAGGTTTCATGACTGGATATAAAAGTAGCATCCATCAAAGATTCAGTCTTTCAAGCAAGGAGGGATCATGTCTCACCCCTTATTGTGGCCCAATTGTAAGAGAAGTGTTAGAACATTTCTTAATGCAAGTTTTAAGAAAACATTCTTTTTTGTCTACGGTACATAATATTGTGAAAAGGTAGATATGTAGAGCCAAACATCAAATATATTCTGAAATACGTGTGACTTCTCTGGGTCCGAGCACATGTCAGATGTCACTGGAACTGTGTCAAGAACCACGTTCTGCCCAGTCTACAACAGCATGGCTTCATAGACACACAGTGTATGCTTGACTGGACTTCTGCTAGTCCAGATTTATCTCCTATTGGAAATCTATGGCAAATCATAAAGTGGAGAATCAGACAATGGTGACTACAGACTCCAGTCTGAGAATTTCTTACATACTCCACCTTTGATGGAGGTGGAGTCTTGCCTTAAGTAAGAACAGACAAAATTTCCAATTGCAATTCATATCCCCATTTTCAAAATAAGGAAATCACCAAAAAAGGTGATGCATGGTAATTTGGTGAAGTTGGTTAGTAAACCTATTACCTATTGCACTCAGTTCAATAAAATTCACATGAATTAACACAAGCATTTTGGAAAACGTTTCTGGAAACGGGGTTTGTAATATATATAGACGCCTGTCTGACACTATTTGCTTGTGAGTGTTTTTCCTCCTGAGATGTCCTATCCTCGTGACAGTATCTTGCTCCTTTTTTATGACGGCAAACTTATGATCTATTGTACACTGAACTCTTTTGTTGCTCTCCTTTTTCATGCTATCACCGCCATCGCCACTTTCCCTCCAGAGCTGCTTGCGTTTTCAGTCTTGAACCGGGCGGCAGACGAGCCAGCCAGGGCTTTTGTGCAGGAGTCGATCAGTATCGTCCGTCTCATAAGACGAATTCAACTGGGGGCATTTTTTATTGAGGCTCGCTTGCCAGACGAGCATTCATGGCTTTAAAAGGCTGCAGGCGTTCACACACACACACACACACACACACACACACACACACACACACACACACACACACACACACACACACACACA
>JBBIGC010000082.1:24940764-24963309 GCA_037576955.1 Lepidarchus adonis | reverse complement strand
GATTGTTTCTTGAACCTGGAAGTCGCTTTGGACAAAAGCGTCAGCCAAATGAATAAATGTAAATGTAAATGTAAATGGATGATGCATTTGTCATAGGCATACTCATAATCTTAAAAATGTATTTGCCTATGCAACCGGTTCACTGATGGTACATTAAAATTTTCACTGATAGTACGTGCTTTGCATCACCTATATTTTTTGTTCCAAATCTTGATTTGATTGTTTACAGTGGTGGATAGCTGCAGTCATAAAACTGTGAGTAAAATAGTCGCTCATATTTCGTGGGGGTTACGTTCCAAAACCCCCTTCGAAAGGTAAAAATCCACGATACATGGACGCCACACTTCAAAATGCTTTTTAAAAATTGTTTAAGCCCTAAATGATCTTCCCAAACTCTTTAACCAAATTCTAGACACAAGTAAAGACAAATAAAACATTTGCAAGCATATAATGATGTGAATGTTCTGTAGAATTCATAGAAATATCACATTTATATTGTATTATAAAGTACTGTAATGTTCTGTATAATAACGTAGCCTATGCTTAGAAAAAACGTTCACATAGTTGAACATCATTGAGCAGGACATACATCTGATCAGACATATTGGCATGGAAATCTACAGCAAAAAGTGCTGTTTTTTAGGTGTGTAAGTATCTTTTTCTGATTACTGATCTGATGAGTTACTGAATGTTAAAATCGTACCTTAATAATGGTCTAGACTAAAACATAGCACTGTTTTAAACATGCAGCCAACTCTCAGCAAGTGTCAGTCAGGCTTTAGAAATACTCTGCGTAGTGGGATTAGTTATGACAGTGTTAAATAAGCCTCCCATAGTGTATGACAATAGCAGCATTAAAAAATAAATATTTTCAATTTAACTGAAAAAGGGGGTTTTGGGAACATGAAGGTTTCAGGAACGATACTGCCTAGGCATCAACATACAGTTTGTGAACTTTGTGTAGCGGGACACCTTGCCTGGGTACCTGGGTCAGAACCTGCTTCCCCTGCAAGTTCTTAACCGCTAGGCCATCACAGGAACAGCCACTGCTATTTTTAATTTTACACATTGTTGCTAATGTACTATGACAAGTTATATAGTCTTTACTTCCATGTTAAAGGGGGTTGATTCTTAGCACCTGTCCTCCCCTTCCCCAAGAGTGAAAATGAATCAGCAGAGCTCAACAGAACTGATTTGGTGAAGCGAAATGAATTTCCCATAGAGCTTCCTCTGTGGAGAGTGAACGCCTGTGCAAGATCATCGCTCCTGAGGGCGAAGGCTCGGGAAGCTGCAGCTGGGGACTGTTTCCACCATGGGACAGTTCTGCAGCAACATTACTGCTGATCAAAAAGCAAAGAGACCTTCGCTGTTGGCAATCATTCCCAATTCGACTAGTTCTTCACACACTGAGAGAGAGAGAGAGAGAGAGAGAAAGAGAGAGAGAGAGAGAGAGAGAGAGAGAGAGAGAGAGACCGAAGGTGCTTGTGTTTTCTCTAAGAAAGAAAGATGCAGCAGTATCCTAGCAACTACTGATTACAAAAGCAGAGCAAGTCCCTCCAAATCCCCAAGCTCTGATTGGCTGACGGCATCAGCGATGCTGATAGGACGCCATGTTGTGCTGGCTTAACACGCTCCTTGTGCGTTCAGCGGCCTTCAGCTTTTGTACAAAACCCATCTGGCTCACTTCAGTCTGAATGGAGCCAGAGCAGCTCTGAATGCTGAAAAAGGTCACCTCACTGCATCCAGCAGGTAAACCACTGTGGCCTAGAACTTTAGCCAGAGTAATTCAGCCAGCCTCCCTCAACTGGGCCTCGTTGTCCATGAAACGGGATTGTGCTCTTCTTTACATGCGTGTTGTCATTGATGGTTTTTGGTTTGGTAAAGGTTGGTGGGACAAAAACAATGTTTCTGCGGTTCCTGGAATTTATTTGTAGGACGGCTATGTATGCACAGGTCAATATTACAGCTGTCCACCCATCCTTATGGGTCAGGGTAGGGTTCATTCTGGACAAGAGGACAACACAGAGACAGACAATTCATACACACACTCCCATATACACACACATACACACCTATGGGCAATTACAGTAGCCAATCAACCTAAACCTATGAACGATGGGAGGAAACCCATGCAGATGAAAGGCATAGCCCCACCCACAGTCCACCCAGGGATTGAACCTAGGACCTTCTTTCAGTGAGGCAACAAAGCTAACCACTGCACTAGATTATGGCTATACAAAGTAATATATTAATACACATGTTAATTTTCACTTCTACGCCAACAAATTTGAAATTTTTGCCAGGTGCAGTTGCATGTTAGTGACAATTCAATATCATATTCATTATTATGTTTGCCAAAGTGTCCAGCAGTGAAGACCACTGGCAATGTGTACAGTGGTTAGCTGTGCTTAGCTGTGTACAATTACTAAAACAGTTTTTAACATGTTGTTAATGGAAAATGAGCCAAAGCAAATAAAGTCTCAGGTTAAAATGGAATTTATATCGCATCATTTTTTTCAAGTAAGCAACGCAAATGGGCAGCACAGGTCTGAACACCACAAAATGGTTAACTAAACACATTAATGTCTAAACTGCTGGCAACAAAAGTGAGTACACCACTAAGTTAAAATGTCCTAATTGCCGCTGGAATCCTCTTCTACTCCATTACAATATTACAGAGCTGGTGGATGTGGGGCATCCTTATGTTTGATGCTCAATAGGGTTTAGGTTTGGAAACGTGCTTGGCCTTAGTTTCTTTAGCAAGGCGGTGGTTGTCTTGGAGATGGGTTTGGGGTCATTGTCATGTTGGAATACTGCCCAGTTTCCGAAGGGAGAGGATCATGCTCTGCTTATGTATGTCACAGTACATGTTTCCTCAATGAACTGTTGTTTCCCAGTATTGACAGAACTCATGCAGCCCCAAACCATGACACTCCCACCACCATGCTTGACTGTAGGCAAGACACACTTGTCTTTGTAATTCTCACCTGGCTGCTGCCACACGAGCTTGACACCACTTGAACAAATAAGTTTATCTTGGACTCATCAGCTGCACTGTGCACTGTGGTGTGTTCACAATGACATAATAGTCACTCATGCAGACCAATTTGATTCAGTGTGCGGCTTATGGTCTGAGTACTGACAGTCCAACCCCCACCCCTACAACCTCTGCAGCAATGCTGGCAGCTCTCATACATCTATTTTCAAAAGACAACCTCTGTATATGACGCTGAGAATGTGAACTCAACTTCTCTGGTCGAAAATGGTGAGGCCTGTTTTGAGCGGAACCTGTTCTGTTAAACTGTTGTATGGCCACCATGCTGCAGGTGTTGTTAGCAATCGTTTTATAGCCTAGGCCATCTTTATGTAAAGCAAAAAAATGTTTTTTTCAGATCCTCAGAGAGTTCTTTGCCATGAGGTGCATGTTGAACTTCCAGTGACCAGTATGAGAGAGTGTGAGAGAAATGACACCATTCACACTTAAGGCCTTGTAACACTACTGAGTTATATAACACTAGGAAGGGAAAATGTCTAATTGGGCACAAATAGGACATTTTTATTTAGGAGTGTACTTACTCTTGTGGCCAGCAGTTTAGACATTAATGGCTATGTGTGAGATATTTTGAGGGGACAGCAAATTTACACTGTTATAGAAGCTGAACACTGAATACTTTGTCATAGTGTCATATCTTCAGTGTTCCAGTGATCTTCAGGGGTGTACTCTGTACTCTGGGATACTGTACAGTAGGTCTGCTTTCTTTGAATACCTGGAGTATGTGGAAAAAATCATATAAATATATTTGCATGAACTGAAAAAATCAGTGATCACACATATAACAGACACCTGTACATAACTGTTTGCATCTCTGAATACAATCACAAACCCCCTTATTTGACAAACAGGATTGAACCAAGTGACCCCAAGACACACATACATACATAATAAGTCCCTCATTTTAATGCAATGCCAGGAATGGAGAGGACCTTTTGAATGTTTATGTCAGTTCAACTCAGACCATTTTAACTGACACCTTTACAAATGTTTAAGCTGGTTTATGTCAGTTTATACAAAAACTGTAACGACTGTTCCCTTAATAATGCTGACCTTCAGTGAAGATAAGATGAGATAAGATAATCCTTTATTGTCCCACACGTGGGAAATTCACAGTGTTATGGCAGAAAGAGCAGCAGACAGAGTACAGAGTACTATTACAGAAGTGTAATGATAAGTTAAATTGTTGGTGAAAAGGGGCATGTTTCCATGTGAGGACCAGCAAAATGTCCCCACTTTGTCAGATTTTTCCTGCTTTCGTGTCATTATGAGGACATTAATGAAAAGTCCTCATGAGGACCACAAATACATGAATACAAGGGAGCGTGTACACACACACACACACACACACACACACACACACACACACACACACACACACACAGTGTGAGCTAGGAACGAGGAGGAGGAAAGATGGTGGCAGTGATCGATAAAATCGTTTCTCTCCAGGGTCCTCAGTAACAGAGTTGGCTCTCTCCCGCTAACCTCATGTCCACTCTTAGTTGAGCTGTACCCAGTGGAGGGGTGTATGTGTGTGTGTGGTTTTAAGCATGGCTGTTTAAAGCTCTGAGTGTTAAAGGAGTACTCCTACCTTTTTCAGTCGTCTTTTTTCTACTGTATCAAATAAAAAACTGACATTTCCCAGTGCTTATAAAACAGCCGACAAACCCAATACAGGTCAATGAGCATCTGCTTTAACACCCACCCATTGCCTTCAATTACACATGATTTTCTGTGCAACTAAAGACACAGAGAAGATAAATTATTGTCAATATTGGCTGCACTAATCAACCTAAATGTTAATGTTGCATTCAAGCCTGCCCTGCATTACTGACTAGCCACCGCAGTTCACATCAAGCACTGCAGACAAAACAAGATCATGTAACAATGTTTGATAAATGTTTAAATATAAAAAGATCTCTTCATTAGCATACTATCTTCAGAACATCTGGGAATTTTACAACTTAAATCAGCCTCTAAAAATGTGATGTTTTCAGCATGGTTTGGTGATTTCAAAAAATCCTCCCATATAGAGAAAATATGTATGTGAAATAAATACAGCGTCCTCCACAATTATTGGCAACCCCAGGTAAAATGTGTTCTTAGACTTCTAATCTTTTTTTTCCACAAAATATAGTCTCACAACCCAAAAAAGAGAAACATTTTTATGTGAAATCAAATGTGCCACAATTATTAGCACCCCTGCTGTTAAAATTTCATACAATCCCCTTTTTCCAACAAAATAGCACTTGATCTTTTCCTATAACATTTCATAAGGTTGGAGAATATAAAGAATTTTTGACCATTCCCCATCTTTCTAAATCGTCCTGGGTCCTCTCTTATGCACTCTCCCCTTCGGCTCACCTCACAAGTTTTCAATGGGGTTGAGGTCTGGGGACTGAGATGGCCATGGGAGGAGCTTAGATTTGTGTCTGCTGAGCCATTTTTTGTGTAGATTTTGCCATATAGGGTCATTATCCAGTTGATAGATCCAATGATAGATGATGATCCCATTTTCAACTTTCGGGTAGAGGCCACCAGATTTTGATTTAAAATGTCCTGGTATTTCAAAGCATTCATGATGCCATGCACCCAGTCACGGTTCCCAGAGGCTTTGGAAACAAAACAGCTCCACATCCTTGGATTAATGCCAGACTGTATATACATCTTTCACAACATAAACTGGTTACAGATTTCATCTGATGAATGAGAATCTGTTGTACAACAGTTTTTAGTAATTGTAGCTTTGCAGAATTTGTGGAATTGCCCTTTATGAATTTAATTAATACACTTATTAGTTATTAGATCTAAAGTTTTTGATTACTGAAGTTCATTTTATATAACAGATAACCAAAAGATTCTAAAATTAATATAACCAAATGTGCTGAAAGGGCTAAGCTAATAGTAAACTATGAGCATCACTTGCTTTCATTCATTACCTGTTATATTTTCCAAAAAATTCATAAAGTTGTATGTTAGTACTGTTCAGTGAATGTTTGAAGATGTACTTCTACTTGTAGTAAAGTGTCTACTTGTAGTGAAGTGAAACCTTTATATATTTATAGCAAAATAAACTGGTATGACTTTGGAATAGTGAATATTCCATTGAGCAGATCACAAAATGAGTGTGTTGCAGGGCATGCTGAATTACCACTCATCTGAAGGATGAAAATTACTAGGCTTTTACAGTGTATGCTGCTTGTGACCAAGGGATGAAATATTTCTCAAAAAAAAATGTAGTTTAAAAAGTATTGTACATTATATAGGGTTCACGCTAAAACATTTTCAGTGGATGGTTCTTTAAAGCAAAGCACTACAGGCAACAACATTAATATTTTAATGCACTGTTCCATTTTGAGATTTTTAATGATATTGCTTCCATTATGTGTATATGTATCTACATTTAATCTATACGAGTCATTAGATTTCAATTACAATGTATGCCCTAATTGGCCTTTTCTCAAAATGAGTTTTTTCCCTAATAATCTGAGCTAGATAAGTTAAATTTTCTAATTTAATTTCAGTAAAGAATATGATATTAAGGGCCTAATGTTCTACTCTTTCAGAGGGCCCAAAAGTTTTATCATTAACCACATGAACTCAGGCAACATAATCAATGCTAAGAGCAATAAAAAATTTTTTTAAAAGCATTTCTTAAACAAAAAAGCATTTATAGTGCTCCTCTAAGGTCACCTGTGCATTGCCAGTTTGGTTTCTGTAATGCAGGAATGACCAATTCCGGCACTAGATCCACAGTTTGGTGATTTCCCTCCATCATACCTCGTTTAGCCCACATGCTAAATGCTAGGTAAAGGTGTGTGCTTGAGGAATGAAACTACTAAACTGTGATGGTTTTCGAGAATAGGAATTCAGGAAAAAGTTAAACTTAAATTCCTTTTTGTACATTTCTTAGCGTGATGTGCAGACCTTGGACTTTCTTCCAGAATGGTCAAGCCATAATGCTTGTCTTCCTTTTTCACCCACCATTAAAGTTTGCAAAGCCAGCTAGAGTCATTAGCATGTCTCTTTAGCAACTTTCTTTACAGCGTTTCTTGATTATCGCATCTCCGGATCCTAAACGCTGCTAATCGAGGAACAATTAGTGGGCCGCCCACTTCTTATCAGGCTAACTCGCCAAGATAACAAATGAGGCCTCTCCGTTTAAGTGCTCCTCATGCATAACAGATGCATATGTTGTTGTCGTCGTCAATCTGCTGCTAAATGCTAATGCTTTCCATTACAGGGAGCGTCACCCAACAGTTCAGTTCATGGAACCATTGAGTCGTTTGGATTACTGGAGTCATTTGAATAACTGGAATCAAGGGCTTTGATTTGCAAATAAATGTTTGTTCAAAGGCATAGTAATTGTCAAGTATTCCACGCTTAACTAAATTTGAGGCCTTATATTAAGCAGCTTTTTTTCTATTATTGGGGATATTCCAGAGGAAATCGAAGATAATCATCCACTGAACTTTTTCAAAAGTCTTTACTCTTTATAAAATACATGCTATTAACGCATTGTTATTTCAAGTAATCAAGCTGTGGGAGTAGTTCTAAATGAAAATACCTTTTAATCTAATTTGCTGGATGTTTTTTGATACCTGAGTGCACACTGTGGATAATGAACTGTGAAGCTAAAGTTAATACAGGCATGCATAAACTGTGCTGAAACATAATCACGTCATCACATATACTGTATGAGCTTGCGTGAGATATGTCATATTAAATTCTACAAATGATCTGCAAAAGTGAAGTAGAGCGTGCACGAACAAATGTATGCAGAGGAAACAAAATGATATTTGATGTTTGGGTGATAAAAGACACTGTACATCTAGTTGGATGAAAGGCTCCTTTTCTAAATGTCTGTACTCGGCTTATTCATAGCTCTTATTCTTTTGGCAAATTAGACCAGAACTGGGTGGATGATCTTATGGGGGTTTATGGAGAGCACATGAGATGAATAATGTGTGCTCAGTTTTCCAGAGGCTTTCTCCTCATGAGTGGCACTGTGACTAACAGCAATCTCAGGACGCCATCTTGCTTCCAAATGACAAATGCAATTAACACTTTATACCTAAACTGCAGTCTTTGCATTAAAAAATAAAGAAGCCTAATCTCTTTCTGCTACATACAGTTGGCATTCCCTTAATGTTCCAATGATTGGTTCCTCAGGGATCCAAGGATATTTATTCTATAACACCACTATAAGGAACACTCCCACTCATTCAGGATATAAGTGTTTTATCATAGATTGCCTTTTGATGGTTTAAAGCTACAACAAATTCACCCCCCGCTAAAAAAACAAATAGACACATTTAAATAATACCTAAAACTACTGCATGAGAATTATTTTCCCTAAATAAATGTTTTGTAATAATTTGTTGAGCTTCAGGTACAGTTCCAGAATACAGAGAGAGGCAAGGTCAGAACTAGGAGATCCACATAAGCAAACAAATCCATCACCTTAGACACCTGAAACACAGGCACAAGGACCAATGAAAGGCGTTGCATGCAGGAAGTAACTATGATGCCAACATCCACTCTCAAAAATGCCAAGAGTGACCTCTGTAGGGTGGGGGATCTCCAGAACCAAAGTTTGGGAGCCTCTGACTTGAAGATGTCATCAAGATATGTTTGATATTGCTTTAAATACACCGGGGTTGTACATGTGATGTTCCTGAGAGATCGTGAGAGATGCTGCATTAGATTTGGGGCTGGATAAGAGCCAGGAATTATTTAATAACGTAAAGTTTTTGCTCGTATCTCTCAGACTCCACATACCATTCTATTAAGTCCTGGGACCTCCTTCAAACAAGATCAGAAAGGTCTTGATCAAAAACCTCCCTCTACACAAAAGTAGTGATCTATAAAAATAAAATTGATGGTAGAATGTGCATATGTGTACACAAACTCTGACCCATGTGTGCAAACATTTTGGAAGTAATACACTGTACATTTAATTTCACTTATTTAGTCACATATTTATAACAGTGAATAAATATATCAGTTAAATATATAATCCAACTTAAATCTTAATTTAATCAAAACTTTTAATACTTGCACCGCAGCTGTTGAAATGTAAATGGGAAAGTGTTGGTTGTGATTATCACCATCATTTGGACACGATGTAAAACAATCACTCTGATGGTGAAAACTAAATACAGCGATCACGTCCATTAATAATTTAACATAATAAATGTGCTGGCATTGTTGGACGAAGATGCCAATGGCATTATTAGAAAAGAACAGGTATATGACAGAGCGGGGTCAGCCGATATGCGTAATCACTACAGACCTTCAAACTTCATGTGGCCTTCAGATTAGCTCAAGAACTGTGTAGAGAGCTCTATGGAATGGGTTTCCATGGCTAAGCAGCTGCATCCAAGTCATACATCACCAAGTGTAATACAAAGCATTGGATGTAGTAAAGTAATACCCCACAACTGGACTGCATTCTCTGGAGTGAGGAATCACACTTCTCCATCTGCCAATCTGTTGGACGAGTCTGGTTTTGGTAGTTGCCAGGAAAACTGTTCAAGACTGACTGCATTGTGACAGGTGTAAAGTTTGGTGGAGGGGGGATTATGGTGTGGGGTTGTTTTTCAGGAGCTGGGCTTGACTCCTTAGTTCCAGTGAAAGAAACTCTAAATGCTTCAGCACCAAAAGATTTTGAACAATTTCATGGTCCCAACTTTGTGGAAACAGTTTGGGGAGGTACCCTTCCTGTTCCAACATGACTACACACCAGTGCAGATATTGAGGTCTGCAAAGACATGAACGAGCAAGTTTTGTGTGGAAGAACTTGACTGGCCTGCACAGAGTCCTGACCTCAACCTGATAGAACATCTTCAGGATGATTTAGAGCGAATGATTACAGAACTCATCAATTCAATACAGGCAAGACAGCCAGGCCTTACAATGCCTTGCAAAGAAAACCTCCCAATACTCTTTTTGGTTAAGGAACTGATCCTTGGGCTCAGGTTTATTAACAAGATGACACTGACTTGAGTGAGAAAGAATTCTCTCTGGAAATCAAAAAGAAAAAGCCCTAGCCAGATGAAAGTTTAAGAAAATACATCACCAAGTGCAAAAGCAAAACCTTTGTAAGGTTCATGAAGTGTTTTCTCCAAAAATACTCACGACAAGTGTCTACAAAAATACTTAATTCTTTAAGAAATATCATATCTAGTCAAATGGCTAATGAAGAAATCAGAAAAGTTTCTGGTGAAATTCTTTTTTTAATCTATTAACTTAATTTGCTGTTAATTTGTATGGGGTATTGTAATTCACTGGATGATTCCAGTACATTACATTTATTACTCCATTTATACGCTTCATATTTGAGAGGAATTAAATGAAAACATGTAGAACAAAAATAAGTTTATAATTTTCCCCTTTGTTTTTACCAACCCAACATTTAATTTCTGTTAATAAAAAAATACAAAATCAGGAGGACAAATATATTATTTGCAATTAAATAGCCCTGTAATATACCGCCATCATCACAAGTTTACTGTAGCCAACATTGATTTAATAGTCCTTCTGCAGGCCAATTACAGTGCTGTATGACCTAGTGTCTTTCGTATTAATATAAAATAAAAATAAAAATAAAATAAATCATGCTTTTAATACATACTTAAATTCCCCCCAATGCATACTTGATAAAGCTGTGCAATTGAGCTGCGCTTCTTAGATATTTGATGACAGAAAAGTTTGAAACCAAGATCTAAGTGATGAAACCCATTGGTCCTTCAAGGATTTCATCTCCCAATTGAAATCCACATGAAAATGAATTAGAAACAGCTCTGCAATTACAACGCTAACAAAACTCACTTGCTTCTTCGCTGAGCTTATAAGTAGGTTGTTAAGCAAAGACTAATATAACTCTTGGCTAAAGTAGCAGGGTTGAGGATTGACTCTGCCACTTTAACAAGCAGAGATTATCTAGAGGTAGAGGTCAAAGCTTTCACACCTTGTAGACCATCTGTGAGCTTGAAAAGAGCATTCCGCCATCCATCTTTTAATTGATTTCCAATTTTCCCATAAGCATGAAGATCAAAGATCTTTGCATAGCACCAAGTCAGCAAGTTTTCTATTTTTTCTTGGAATATGCTTGGTTCTGTAAGTATTGGTTTAGTGGACTAACTGGTTACACATTTATTTGGATGTTACAAAACTACAGTGCAGTGGAAAAACGTATTTGGTTTCTGTTTCTGCTTATATTCAACACTTTTATTGTTTCAGATCTTCAGACAAAATGTAATACAAAACAAATACTTATATATATATTATTTTTAATTTTTTTATTTTTTATTTATTTTTTTATTTTTTTATCGTTTCACTTGAAGTGTAGGTGAAACCAACTCAGTGTGTGTGAAAAAGTGATCTCACCATTACTCAATCAACAAATAAATCAAATTTAACTGATTTTTTAAATAAAGTAGGCATGAAACGCCTTTGGGGGTTACGGCATCAACAGCCTCCCAAGCCTCAGTTCTGTTACAATATAAAAGTTATAATGCCAGTCAAATTTCTTTTAAAATATAATTATTCCAGCAATGTGAAACTGGCTAAAAGGTTTCACCAAGCCGCATGCTTGGTGAATCAGTCAAATTGATATTAGGAAAAGACAAAAAATGTTGGGTTACATATCTTTCTAAGGATATAGAATTCAAGCAAACTACAGTGAGAGCAAATTGTGGTGAATCTTTCCTGAAGTGGCTGACCTACTAAAAATGCTCTAATTCACGTAGTGAATATAATAATTGTAAGCCTTTTTCACCTTGGGTAAGGTCTGAATTTGTGATTTCAGAAAGAGGTATAGTAAAGTAAAAATACTATTACTCGGATGATGTTTCAAAGTAAAACAGATAGAAATCCACACTAATAAGAGTAAAAAAAAATATTAAAAAATTACTTTTTGTGTGTGTTTGTCAAGGTTTGGCAGCAAGAAGTGACAGACAGGACCCATGTGCAGGCGTGAACGTAAACACCTGCACGCCCATGTTCAGCCTCTGCCAAGTGAAGAGTTCTAAAGCCAAATACACATAGGCTCATGTAGAGGTAAACGTGTACTGTCCCTATGCTGAAAAGAGATCCCCCCAATGGACCACACCTATTCTCCTTTTAGGAGAACCAGGGAAGCATGAGTTTGGCTCTCTTACCGGAGAACCCATGTAGATACTGGTTTGCTGATATTTTGAGAGTAGACAGAAGGCTCCATGCGTAAACTTAAGAACCATATAGTTGGGCTCATGCACAGCTGGGTAAGAAAGCTAGCAGCCGTGCCAGGCAGTGCAGACTGAAAGCAGCCTGCAAGGCACCTGGGAGCAACCATGCTGATAAGGCATTGGTTTCAGGTGTAACATATCAGTGGTAATTGCTCCAGTGAGCAGCACGTCACTCTCTCAGACAGCGTCACCTTCCTGAACGGTGTACCTGTCTATCAGCCACACCTCTCCACCCAGGCACCCAATGGATGGAGAAATAGAGCAAAATTACACAGGCGTTTTTTCCCAATAATCAGAATCAGAATCAGAAATAGAAATACTTGTATTATCCCGGAGGAAATTAATAGAAGTTTCAGAAAAATTCAGTAACATTGGGAGAGTATGGTAGATAAAAAAAGCCTCACCCTCTCTCTCCATGCGGTCAGAAAGGAAAAAGGGAAATAAATATGGTCAGATGTAATGTAAAATGACAGAAATGAAACTGAAATGCAGCACAGCTAACACCAGAGCAAAACCAGGCACCAGCCCTTAACATTGTGAAACACAATGGCTTATATTAGTGACACAGAGCACCTGTGCTTGGGCAGTGTCATGGAACGAGGGACAGATTTTATTCTTTTTGGGTCTCGGGGAATCTGGAGCCGATGCCACCTGCCTACGGGCCAGGGCACATCCTGGACAGGAGACCAACCCAGAGACACAGAGACAGACATCCATTCATACATGCACTCACACCTATAGGCGATTTAGAGTAGCCAGCCAACATTCTCCACAAGCCTTTGGAAGGAAACCCATGTGCACATGGGTAGAGCAACATGGGGATCGAACCCAGGACCTTCTTACTGTGAGGTGACAATGCTAACCTCTGCAGTGTATATAAGGCTGCAAGGCATCTTGGGAGTGAGGGATCAGGGTTTTTTGGGCAAGTTCTCGAGTTCTGTGGTTCCAGAAAAAATGTGTTCGTGTTAATAAAGTTGCCGGTACTTACAGATATCTGTGCGGGTGGATGGTGCGGGCGGGTGGCGGTGGTGCACGCTCACAGCTTAGTGTGAACTCTGCCTGCAGAGGGCGCACAAGTTCCGGAAGCTTTTGTCAAAGCTAGTTAATAAATCCGAAAACAGGCCGCATCCCATTTGCCAACTGAGCCCTGGTGTCAAGTCTCCTTCTCTCCGTCAGCTGATTTCCACCCTGGAAACCTGTTCAATTTCATCATCATTATATAATACATAGCATTAACAGCATTAACATTAACATATCACCTTTATTCCTCCTTAAATTATCTTCAGCACGGAAATTATAACAGAAGAAAACAATACACAATAAAGTCAACGTTATAATTGGAAAGACATCTGTGAAGAGTCCTTCTTCTTACTGGTTTCCCACCTGCCTGGCCGCTCTTCACCACCATTAACACCTTTTTGTTATGCAAATTGACGTCATTCGATCACAGTCATCCCCCAGCTGTGTGTGAGAGAGTATAGTGTGAGCATCATACTGGCTTGTAATAAAGAAATATTCTTGTCCTTGAAGAGCTGAATGTGTCAGTGCATGTACTGTATTTTTCCAATGATAGATATAGATATACATTGATTTTGCAAACCTGGTGTTGGGGGCGGCTTGCTTAAATGAGGAAACTATTAAGATCTAAGAAGTAAGAAGGGGGGTCTTCGCAGATGCCTTTCCAATTGTAACATTGGCCATTTGTGTTGTTCAGTGTGTATTATTTTCTCCTGTTTCTGTGCTGAAGATGATTAAGGAGGAATAAAGATGAAAACATTTGCTAAAAGTATAATTCAGTACAAAAAGGCGGCATCCCCAAATGATTAGTTGAATTTAAATGTACTGTTTACTGGTGCCACAGCATCCAAACGTTTTCAGCCCTTTGCTACATTACATTACATCCTAGTGTATAATACAAACTAGAAAAAGCTCAATTTAACAGAAATAAAAAGTTTGTTTTTGGTTGTGAAAAGATTCGTTTTTAATTTTAGTTGTTTTAGTTAACACTGGAGGGTGGGGTACGGCAGTATAGCCATGTCAATCATTGTCTACATGTAAATTCTTCAGTTTAAAATTAGCAACACTGAAATAAAATAAAAAAATTAGGTTTACCGTTCTTCAAATTCTTCAAAATCAGATCTGTAAACATCCTCAGTAGCTGCTTTGCTGTTGCTGATGATATCAGACTCGCATTCGTCTCAGATGTTGCAGACGTTGCTTCGTTAAAGCAACAAACTGGAGCTTGAGTTCTGCTGCATAGTTCTTGCGTTGTTGCATGATATTGGTAAGTTCTTAATTTTATCAATTTAATTGTTTATGATCAACTACAGTATAATGTCACTAACAGTGTAGAGCTGCAAAGGTCTCCAGGGGCGTATCAAGTTAGATGCTTCTACTTTAGTTCAGTAAATTCAGCAACGCTGCAGCTAATAACATTGGGCGGCTTATTTTAGAGTTTTAAAACATAAATAATCATTTTCTGAGCTTTATAGGCCTATAATGGGTTTGGTGGTATATTATTGGGGAAATATGGTACACACTTCATGTGTTGCCTATGAAACTGGTGATGCATTAAAGCACACACAAACCACTGTAAATCACTGTGCGTGTTGATATGTGACCAAAACAGACTAGCATATGACGTGTGTAACTGTTTTTTGTGTATTTCTCATGCCCATGGTTGGAGATCCAGGGATGCTGCTGTGATTGGATTCAGGGCCCAGCAGAACTCCCAAAACCTGCCTCTAACCTTTCTCTGCAACCAGCAAACACAAAACATAGCAATTAGCCAATTAATTGGCACAATTAGCACATTTAAGCTAACTAACTCAAACAACAATATTGTACAGGTTGTAATTAGGTTTTTATGTCTATAAAATGAATACGAGGGTCATCAAATTATGTGAGGTTCCGTTGCTCTGAACAAGATGTAGCACGAATTTTGTAAGTCGGAATATAGATTTATTAAACATGACTGAGTACCAGCATATAGCTAACACAAGGATGTGTTGTGTTTCATGGGGAGCAATGCATTGTGGTCTATGTAGTATCTGTTTAGGGAAAACAGTTGGGTAATATGGGTGGAAAAGAGGTAGAAAGAGAGTTGCTTTCTGGGAGTCGTAGTTTGTTAGCGGCGAGAGTGCGGGTAATATAAACACATACACAGCAGTAACGAAGTGAAACAGTTCCTGATCTTTACTGTAGAGTCGCTCTGGAGCCATAATAAAGTTCCCAAACAAGCAACACAAACAAAAAAGAGCCAATGGCACAGCGATATCTCCCTTGTATAGCACCACATTACACCAAGTGTATTCATCCGCTCTGCTCACCAACTAGTTCCCTCGCGAACTTTGTTTTTATGTCACAAACGCTGTGTAAAAAGGCCATGAATTGCTGTATGTTGAGTGCTACTTAACATGATGACCCTCTGTATAAATAAAATACAGTATGATTCCCCATTTGTTCTCTATGGAGAGTGAAATGTATTGCCAAAAACAAGGGACAATTAGATGGTAAAGAGACAGTGTGCTAAAGATTGTGCTATGTGTCATAAACAGGATTGTAATAATAGGGTGAATGGTTTCTCAAATGATGGTATTCTCTTCAGCAAAGGTTAAATCAGAGATGAGGGGGTCTAGCTCTTTTCACACCAGACAGAAAATTGCCCAATTAATACCACATTACTTTGTGTGTGTATGTGTGTGTGTGTGTGTGTGTGTGTGTGTGTGTGCGGTTTGCTTTTATATGACCTTGCAGCAGTGCTTCATGCCATTCCCAGTTGTGCACAGACATTAACCACATGCATATTTTAAGGTCGGCCACCTTGCATCAGATCAAATCAGAATGAGTGATGTGTACAAGCCATCTTACCTTTTGCAGACATGTCTACCATCTCTGTTCTCACAGAATGAAGTTTACAATTAGGAAATTACTGCTAACTGGGATTCATTCAGTACCAGTGATCACTGAATTTGTAGAATTCTTAGAATGTTTAGAGCTAATATGTGCCAATACAGCCATAATTCATGCCGAAGTTTATTGCAGCTCAAGCTCAACTAGCATTAGAGTAGCTAAAAGTACAGTTTATTACTAAAATTTGACTTATTGTACTGAACCTCTTGAAAAAATAAAATTACATGCGTGTTATAAAAAATATTTGAATGCATCAAGACAAATGACATATTTTGTGATGTGCTGAATTTTTTTTAACATAGAAAAAGTATAAATATGGTATTTTTTGTCAATTTGTGTGCACAATTTCGAACTATTTGCTGAGTCCCAAATAACACCTACAACAAAAGTTACATACATTGTTTCATATTTAGCTGTGTAAGCAAGAAGGAAAAAAAAAGTTGTTTAAAATATGCCACAGTTATTTACATAGAGAATGTTTCATTTATTTGTGTTCACCCATTGTGTTTAATTCAAAGTACTTATTGCCATTAACAAGTATGTGTTTGTGTGTGTGTATGTGTTTGTGTATGTATTTCGTGAGCCAATACAGGATGAACTTTCTCATTACTGCCCCTACATGTAGAAACACAACATTACAGTCTGGGCTGCAGGTTTGCATTCAACAGTGGCGAAATGAACGTGAATGTAACAACAAACTAAAGTCAACCAAGCGCCTAGGTCACTCAAAGCATGTTTATTTATCCATAGATTGAGCATCTGTGTGGACAAGGCCTTAACCTAAAGTCTGGGTTCACTGGTTGTTAAACATTGACAGAACAGACTGTGCTGTAATGAATGTAATAATTCTGTAAGTAATTCAACCATGTGTTTGGGTTTTTTGCCATGTGCTTACGTTTGGTTTAGTGTTCCTGGGTTCCTTTCACGTGTTTGTCTTCTTCCTGCCCATGTTCCAGGTGATCCTTGTTTTCTCCAGGGCATTTAAGTGCCCCTGTGTCCTGGTCTTGTGTCGGTGAAAGCCTTAATGTGTCGATGTTCATGTGTACGTGTCTAATTAAAAGTTCTTATTTTTATTCTATCTTTGTGTATGATTCCAACCCGACCCCATCGTTACAGTTTTTCTGCTGATCTCTTGCTGCACCTTTTTGCGTAGCGATGAAGCCTACAGTACAAGCAATGTGTCAACATGAGTAAAAATCATCACTTTAAAAAAGGGGGAAAGACCCAATAATGCAAGGGCATAGAATTTCCGGTTTTATTATATTACTTGGTTGGTTATGTTGACTATAACGCCTGGTTACTCTTTTCAGTTCTCTGTCATTTATACACTGTGTGATCGGAACCACGGCACAAGGTCAATGGGCTGTTTATTAGCAAGCAGAAAAAAGAAAGAACAGAAAAATTAAAGGTGGGGATAAGCCCTGGTAGGAGCAGGAAGGTTCGTGTGCCATTGCCTTCCAGTTAATCCTTCGGGTCCGAATCCTCCTTGTCTGGTCTGCACATGTGGGCACAAAGAGAGGACGGGTTATAAATAAGGAGGACCTGAAATAAACAAGAGAGAGAGAGAGAGAGAGAGAGAGAGAGAGAGAGAGAGAGAGAGAGAGCGAGAGAGAGAGTGAAACGAAGGTTGAGAACATAAGGAACACACAGAATAATGAAAAAGGAGCAAGCTCAGATAGCTGGCTGTGGTAGGTATCCTCAGATATCCTCAGCTGTGCCTTGTTCCAAGTCATTTATTTGTATATGCCTGTTCTGCCCTTAGTCTTGGTCTGGTATCTGATGTCTGATGTCTGATGTCAACACCACTATCTGTTTATGTAGGTTATCCTCATTCTGGCTTTGCCTCGTGTTGTACTGTTATGCACATGTACCAAGAGTTTTTGTACGTTACGTAACTGCACAACTTGCACTTACTTCCAAGACCCCGAATATTACAATTTTGCTCTCATCCTGAATTTACTTGGCTGGTCCTGGTCCATTCATTTGGTATCTACATCTGGAATTTACAATCTACACATTTTTCTACAATGGAGTAGAAACGTGGCATGATGAAATTACACAAAACAGCAACTGGAGATCCACCTCTTTAATGAGCACTTAGGATAATAACTATATGTTCATTAACTAATTGAACTATATTAAAAAGAAAATGTCTTTGTAATCTGAAATGGTCCTGGTAGAGTATTAGCTTAAAAGAATGTTGGTTGACTAGCAGCTCTTACTTTAAATCTAGGTTTACCATCGTGAGGGACATATTTTTTGTAGACTAGAAATCATGCATGTTGCCACTGATAAGAACATCTACCAGATGCTGTACAATCTTGTGAAAAAATAATACATGTGCTCTCAAGAAAGCAGTTCTAACTGTTCATTCCACAATGGGTGCCAAATCTGAGAAATTACTTGATGTTTTTCCTTGGCTTTGTGATCTAAGACATCAAGCTGAGGTTTGGTCATTGCTGAAAGGTAAGAAGGTTAGGCAGTAGTGAAGCAGTGTAAGAGATTTCTGGTGTATGGAAGACCAGATGTGAATCAGTTCAGGTCTTGAAGTCTTCAGAGGAAGACCAGCCAGGAGTGAGCTGCAGTAGTCTCAAGGGCCAGCAGTAAAGAATGGACATATTTCCCTGATGTTATAAGAATATACCTTTATGTTTGGGAAAGGTTATTATTTTTTGATGAATTCCAAAATATCCTTATATTTAAATATATTTCAGGCTTTACATAATATATTTGGTCATGTTAAAGATATATTTCAGAATTACAAATGCATGTGAACAGCAATGGAAATATATTGTAGTGTATTTATAATCTATTCCACATATATTTTGGACACTTTAAAATAATACATACTTATATTTTAGGAGTGTAACGATTAATTTATCTGCAATGATGCATCAACAACAATAACATATAATCGAATATATTGATCTGACAAAAAATAAAAAAATAAACCAAAAAACTATATACGATTTCTTGATTTAAAAAAACACATATATATTATATATACATATATATACATATATACAGTTTTTTTGGTTTATCATTGTTTTTTTTTGCATTAATTTGTCATAAAACATATATTTTTTCTTTTTATTCTTCTTTATAGTAAAATGTTTTCTTCATTTATCTGAATTATTTTATTATTTTGACCACATCTTCAGTCTCATCACTTATGTAGAGTCATTATTCATGGGATTAACATGTGTTGATTTAAGATGACTAAAGGTTTGAGTGAACAGCAAAAGAGTCCAAGATGGCTAGAACCTTCCAAGAAAAAAAAGGTCAGTAATTATAATTCAACCTGACAAAATAAAATAGCTCTCGTCACATTTGACTCTCTCACTTCCATGCAAAATCCATGACTGCATACCCTGTGATACCTTTCACAGCTACTACGCTTCCATGTAGGATTTCTGTCAATCCAGCATGAATATGAAGGATAGCAATGACAACAGTGAACCCCGAAGAAAACGACCCTAGCAGATCAACATCACTCACTTTCTTTTAGCTCCATTTCACAGCCTCTGTTGGAGAACTCATGGAAACTGAAAAGGAAAGAGGAAGTCATTAAGATATTAAGTGCCAGGCTTTTAAATGCCAGTGGACGAGCACCTTTGCCAACACTTATCTATGTCTTAACCACTACAAGAGAAGTAAAATTAGCACATAAATTCACACGACTACTGCAAACACCCAGAAACTGAAACTCTCTTGACCACAGGAAAGACTGAATCCCCCTTTCCCCCCTACACTGTATCCCGGCTTAATTGAGCGATTAAGCTGCTCTTTTGAACTAGAGCCTTCAAGCTAATTAGCGTGACCTTCAGAGCGAGCTACCTGCTGAGGGTAAGGGAGAGAGAGAGAGAGAAGTTTCTTTCTTACTCAAAGCATCTGCTCATGTTAATCACCCTTTATGTTTTTTACATTTACATATTTTTTAACATAACATTTACAGCATTTGGCAGATGTTCTTATCCAGGGTGAGCAGCTTGCTCAAGGGCACTTCGGCCTGCTGGCTGGTTCCGGGGTCAAAATCCCACTTCTCTAACCATTAGGCTACAGCTGCCCCAGAAGACATAGCAATAATGATTGTCCTGTATACAATACAAAACATAAAATAAAGTATGACCATGAAACATTGGTATAACCATGTCATAAATATGTCATAATAGAATTTAGGTCATGCCTGTTAATATAATCAGGTTACACAAAATGGACAACCCTTCTAGTTTCAGCCATATCTACTGCAAACAGTATGAAATTAATCACGCAAACATACAGACACATCGGACAAATATTGGCAGTAGAATAGTTCATAATAAGAGCTCAGTGGCCTTGGAAGTGCCACTGTCATAGGATACCACTGTTGCTGCAAGGTAGTTTATGAAATTTCTGCCCCTGTAGATCTTCCCTGGTCAACAGTAAATTTTAGTACATTTAGCTACAAGAATCTAAGAGCAACAACAGCTCAACAGTGAAGCAATAGGCCAACATCAACACAAGATCTGTACTTTGGGAGCTTTATGAAATTGGGTTCCATGGCCAAGCTGCTGTACACAAGCCAAAGCCAACTGAGAGCAATGCCAAGTGTCCACAGGTGTAGTGTCAAGCATACTGCCGCTGGGCTCTGGAGCAGTGGACATGTGTTATTTGGAGTGAATGATTATGCCTCACTACCTGACTAATCTGGGTTTGGAAAACACTCCCTATTGGAATGTGTAGTGCCCACGGAAAGTACGGTGGAGGAAGGGTGGTGGTTTATCTGAGGGTTATCTGCTTAGTTCCACTGAAAGCTGATGCTAATGCTACAGAAATTATATTCATTACAAGCACATAGTCTTATAACTTTGGAGAATTAACTTTCCTATGTCCCTATGACCCCAAGTGAGGTCCATTTTCAAACACATGGTTTGAAAAATTTGTGACTCCAGTGAAAGCTAAAGGTTGGTTGTCATTGTGTAGGATAATGACCTTAAACATATGGCAAAATCTACACAAAAATGCCCCAGCAGACATAAAATCAAGCTCCTCCCATGGCCATCTCAGCCCCTAGACCTCAACCCCATTGAAAACCTGTGGTTTGAGCTGAAGAGGAGAGTGCATAAGAGAGGGAGTTATACAAAATATTAACAGCAACAACAATTTTGGCAGACATGATATCATGTCAAAATTTACTTCTTAAATGTGGTGTTTTGTGAGCATATATTTTACAAAAGACAAATAATAGAAAAATAATTTATAAGAAGTATAAGAACACAGCTAAATAGGGGTGCCAATAATAATGGAAGGCTCAGTAACCATATATGACAACCTCTGTAATGAACCACACCAAAAAGCTTAATTGCAACCAAAAGTTGAATCCAAAAGCGAAAATCGAAAAGGCAAATCCATGAAACACTCTCCAGAATGCTGCTTAGTGTGAATGCTGGGCAAAACAGTACTTTGCAAGATTTTTTCCATTTACTGGTTTAAAATTAGTGCCCAGGTGATCCTGATCTTCTCAATCTGGGCAGTGAGAAAACCTGGATTTGTACTTGTGAAAATCCCAAAAATGTTTATGCTCAGTGATACCGTATCAGCTTAGTAGAATAATTATTTACACCATTTATTTGAAATTCTGTTGCTTCTAATTCTCTGTTTTCATTGATGATGCTGTTCAAGACAGCCAAGAAAAAAAAACAAGTTCAAGCTTTGGCCTTGGCTGAATGCCCTGCATAATGGACAGAATGTTGCTTTCACTTTCAAGCTGAATAATTCAACAACCATGTTGTAATGACAGCAGACAGCTCATAATCCAACTTGGCAAAAGAAAGAGGGATTTGTGATCTAAAAAGCCCCATTTGGAAAATGTATTGCATTTTGTGGAACCTCGACATGAAGCTGTATGGAAGCTCTATAAGTTAGTTAGCCTACTGAAGCTAATCCTCTGGCTAATGTCTAACTGCAAGGAACTGAGGATCAAACCCTCGTCTCTCAGATTGGCAGTGTGGAGGGTAAGTCAGGTGGAAGAGATGAACAGGGAGGAAGTATTTCAGTACTTCCTCAAGATACATGCAAAAAATGGAAAATAAACTAAGCTATGCTAGGAAACAAAATATGAGAGGAACTAGCGCTACAGGAAAACAACAGCTCTGGAACTATGGCTAAGGAAGGGCAAAGGGGATATAACCCAAACTACACTCAGAAGGAGCTACAGCTCCATACTACAAATAACACTGAGGGTAACTAAGGAAGAGCTATGGCTCCAGTACTACAAATGACACTGGGGGTAACTAAGGAAGAGCTATGGCTCCAGTACTACAAATAACACTGAGGGTAACTAAGGAAAAGCTATGGCTCCAGTACTACAAA
>JBBIGC010000082.1:24905058-24918525 GCA_037576955.1 Lepidarchus adonis | reverse complement strand
CTCATATCAGTGGGAATACAGGTCTCATATCAGTGGGAATACAGGTCTCATATCAGTGGGAATACAGGCCTCATATCGGTGGGAATACAGGTATTATATCCATGGGAATACAGGTCTCAAACCAGTGAGAAAGCTAATTCAGCATCTCTGAAAGAACCTTGGGGGTCTGGAGGTCGTTGTTTAAAAGGTGTGGAATCTGTGGCACGGGGTTGAGGATGAAACCCAGTACGGAGATGCCGTTGGCTAAAGAAGCTGTGGAGTGAGCACTCCAAAAATAGCACTTGTACTCTGCAGGTCAAAAAATTGCAAACTGATAGACAACACTTGTGCTGCATATGTCAAAACACACAAATTGCATCTTTTTCTCCCAGACTGCAAAATCAGCATGTTCACACTGGTGGAAAATGCAGATCCTGGGTGGAAATAGGTTAGCTGACAGAAACAACGGGGTTGTACAATATGACTTCCTA
The DNA here is from genome assembly GCA_037576955.1 of Lepidarchus adonis. NCBI lineage: Eukaryota > Metazoa > Chordata > Actinopteri > Characiformes > Lepidarchidae > Lepidarchus > Lepidarchus adonis. The sequence goes on along the minus strand of JBBIGC010000082.1, from coordinate 24,918,055 downwards.
GTTCCTAATATTAAGTCTCAGCAGTCTCAGGCACCCAGAATGTTCCAAACGTAGAAGATAGCCACAATTAGCAATACAACATAACACAGTGATTTGTATTGCTAGTTTGTTGGACTGCTAGTATGACTGATTCAGGGCCAAACTAAGCTAGCTTAGCATCTACTTAGCATAAAACACAATGAAACTAAAAACACATTAATTAAAAACACAGAAACATAGTGGATTGGGAGCACAAACGTCAGTATAGTCCAAAAAAATCAAGCTATGGGGTTAGTAGATTGGCAGCACAGGAAAGAAGCAGAGAAAAGACATTTCAAAATAAATCTTCATTTCAGTAAGGCTAACATTAGCTAGCTAGCATTTTAATCAAGTGATCCAATGAAGCACAACTGCTGACCAACACTCACTAATGCATGTGGGGAGTGAAGGCTAGTCTGGTCCGATCCCATAGTAGAGCTGCTGTAAAAAAGGTTAATACAGGTTCTGATAAAAAAAGAGGTTTGAACACACAGTGCACCACAGTCAGAGTTGTTTCATCAGTATGAGGGGAATATACTCAATATTAAATATAAAGCATGAAAAGAAAACGCTAGAAGGTTCACTTGGTGATTGAATGAGTTTGTAGTGTTTGCTTTCTGTGGTTAAGGTCAAAATCAAGTACAAAATCACTGCCTCTCAGTATCTAATGGTGAAGTATTCAGACATACGTATCACACCACTACATGAGTGACCCCTCATTTCATTTCTTTTTCAGTATGCCTAGAATCGATGTGTCTCACTAAAACAATGCCCTAGATCTAATTCTACTGCCTGAAGCATGGTATGGTCAGAGTGTGAACCAGAAGAACTTCAATAGCCCCCAAGAATCAAATGTATTGGCTAAGAATGTTGGCGCCCACATTTGGTTCCAGCTGCTAATGCGCATTCATGTTACATGCAGTACAATACAATATTCGCACTATGCAGAACAGACAACATACAATCTACAGTACACAATACTGGGGGTCTTCAAGTGAGGGTTCCAGTCCTCCAAGTGCGATGTAAGTCCATTTTCACCGTAAGTTGGTACAGTCGGAACCTAAAGCACTAGCTTTTAAACAGTGGGAGGAAACTGGAGAAACTGAAGGAAACCCACACAAACACAGAGAGAGCAATTACACTCCACACAGAAAGACACATATGTGGCCTACCCAGGGGGTCGAACCCAGGACCTTCTTGCTTTAATGGGCCAACCACTGGACCACTAATAGGTTGTGTCCAAGGAGAGCAGAGTCTGGAAGCGGCAAGTGGTGACCTACTGGTTGAGAGAATATCCTTAGACTCAGAAGGAAGTGATCTACCCTCTCCCGTTTTGGTAGATGCTCACTGTACAGTCGTGATGGGTTAAATGCAGAGGTCGTGTTCCAATGTGTGTACGATTAAGTGTGTTTACAATGACAATTGTGGCCTAGTGGTTAGGGCCTTGACCTTGGGCTCTGAAGGTTGTAGGTTCCCAGCCCAGGTTCCTGGGCGCTGCTGATAGCTGCCTGCTGTTCCACATGTGATGGGTTAAATACAGAGGTCACGTTTCATTGTAGTGCACTTTGTGTGATTGAATGTGTTCACAATGACAAATAGTCACTTTTACTTCACGTAACGATGTTCCCTGCCCATCCCCTGCTTTTCAAAGAGTCTGGTTCGTGAAAAGTGGGAACCAGCAATTTTTTTTTCCCTGTTTTGTCGCTTTGTCATACATTGATTGTCCATCCAGGCAAGGCAAATCCAACAGCAAGAGGTTCATTTTTGATGGATACTACATTCTCCTTGTGAACGAGGCCTATGAGTGTAGTTTTTGCTGTTTATTTACTATCCGCTACGCAGTTTAGCGGTCGTCACCATTTTTAAGTGTTATTTTTTTATTCCACAAAGTTAACTCTGACCTTAAAAACCCTCCAATCAGGTCTGAGCTCCCTGGGCTTCACTTCTTTCACTGTTATCAGCTGTAATTTATGGTGCGAATAAATCACAGTTTTCTGCTTTTGACAGGTCCACATGTGACAGCATTAGTCTTCTGTCTCTCTTTCTCTATCTCCATCTTTCTCTTACCCACACATGCACACAAACACACCTGCGTCGCCTCCAAACTCCCTCAGGTAGGAACGCATTACTCTTTTCACTGAGCTACATTAATTTCACGTCTATATTTAGTCGCCATTCTTGATGCTTCCACACAATCGTTCGGTAACTCTTTACTGCCCACAGCCACATCCTCTTTAAAAATCATCTAATCTAATCAAAGCCATCAAGCTATGTTTTAAAGGATGGAGAGAAGGTGGCAATAAGCCGTGAATGCACAAATAATGGCAGCGATCAAGGCCATTGGTGACATTTAGTGCTTGTTTTGTGTTTATGACCCAGGAGGTTAGTTACATACAGCCACCTCAGGCATGGAGGTCTTTTCTTTGGTGTTTAAAAATGCTAACAACTCCTAAAGCTATTTCTTAATGAGTATAAGACTTCACACACATCTGTGCTGATCTACAACAGAGGCCAACTTTATTTGCTTTTAAAGGAAGTAGCTCATGGAAAAACTGAGGAAAATGAATCATGTTTGTATCTTGAATTTGTGATTAGTGTTGGTGGCGAAGGAGAGGGAACCGCAGGGCAGAGATGACAATGAAAACTCTTCCAAAAAGATTAAAAAACCACCACCAACAACAAAAAAGGGAACGCAGGGAAGCAAAATGCTGGAAAAGTGAAAAGGACAAAGACACTAACTTTTACTAGCTAATTGGAAAATTCGAGTAGATGTTGGTGGACTCAAGACTGAGCTGGGTGGTGTTGTGGATTTGGGTTTTAAGAGTTCTGCCTGATGTTCGTGGATGAAAAGCACTTGGGATTAATCAGGGCATTGGTTCCAAGGACAGACGAGAACTGATTGGTGTACTGCTATATTGAACTTAGCTTGGGTGAGAGAGGGGATGTCCGGTTGAAACTGGTTGAAGCCTAAGCCTATACTCTGAATCTCCAGGACTGACTCTCACACATTTGCCTAAGCTACTTTCAGCAGTGAGTAGTGAAAGTGTTACCCAGGCACACTTCCAGCCATTTGCCTACCCCATAAGCAGGCAGCCTGGTGGAAACCGGCCAAACCAGAGCCATGTCCAAGCCTCTGTGTCTTCACCCAATTAGATCCAGAATCCATAGCCTCATTAGCTGCTCCATCGGAAGATCCACCCCACCCCCATGCACACCTTCGGTTCCCCAGACACGGCCCCCTCCCTTTTAACTAGACATACTCCGTTTACATTGAGCTCCCAATTACCCGGCCAAAGCACAGTAGAGGAGCGAGCTGGGCCTGATGACTTTGCGGTGGAGCTGCATACACCTGGCCCTGTGTGGGCTGCGATACATCCTGGGGGAAGCTGGAGAGGCGCAATCAGAGCATCTGTTGACCGACTTTCGATGTCAGAGCTGAAAACAGACCCACATCATCAGCTACAGTCTCCGGCGAGAGTGAATCAGCCACATTTAGATGTGGTTTCTTCATTAAAAATGGAAAACGAGTGTTTGTTGACGCATCAGACGAGGAAGAGGGATTACAGCTTCAAAGTAGCTGATTATGAATGAAAAGATGGTCAGGAAAGATTATTATTAAAATAATAGTTTTGCAGTGGTTACAACACAGGATTCTCCAGTAATTTGCAAGCTTGTTTGTGTGGGTTTCCTCCAGGTGCTCTGGTTTCCTCCCATAGTCCAAAGGCCTGTGGTTTAGGTTGACTGGCTGCTCTAAATTGCATGTGTGCGTGAATGGTTGTCCATCTCCTTGCTGACCTGTGATGGGGTGGCCTCCAGTTCAGGGTGAACCCTGTTTTGTGCCCATAGACCATGATTAAGTGGTTTGGATAATGAATGAAAACATTCAGTTTTTACCCACATACACACGATGGGTCAAGAAATGTTTAGCGTCTGAGCTTAGCTTGCTTACGTTTTGAGCTATGACATTTACATTTACTTTTATTCATTTGGCTGAAGCTATTGTCCAATGCGACTTCCAGCTACAGGAACAATCAAGCATGTAGTTCACACATGACAGCACAGATGACATTCAACACACTCCACTTAGACATAGAATACAGTGCAGTGCAGTTGGCAAGTGCTAAAGCATTACTATCTGAGAGGCTAGAAAGACAGTAACACATTACATGTTTATCATTGTGTTTATTAGCAAGTCTATTACAGACGGCAAGTGCTACAGCATGAACATGAACTATTACTGTCTAAAAAGAGTTCAAGACTTTCCTCTTTGCTTCAGATAAGTCTAATACTTCAGATATGAGACCTCTATAGCTAGTGAAAGCTATGAGAGCTATGAGACCACTATAGCTAGCGAAACCTTATTAGCTAGCTTTGTGCTAGCTGCTAATCATCACACTTTCCACCATCAAGTTATGCTGTAAACTCAAAAAGACTTGCTTATATGTGACACATTGTTATCTACAAAAAGGAACAAAGGTATACCACATAGCTAAAAAATCTAGAAGCCTAATTTTTTCTGTCATTTTGTCTATTATTCATGCTGTCTGTTGGTGGATTAAATGCTCATTTGAAGATTTAGACATGCAGTTCACATGAACTGGTGAGTATACAGAGTGTACATTTTGGCAGGCGAATTTGAATAAATCTTACATTTTATCTTTTACCATATGTTTAGCACTTTGTCATATTTTAGTCATTAAAATTGTTATGACCAACAAACAAAAATATTATAGTGGAGCAAAGGCTTAGGGACGTGCTTATGCCGAATGGCCCCATGGGAAGTACGATTCATGTGTTTTTGTCCTGTGTAGTTTGGGTTAGTTTGTGTAGTTCTGTGTGGGATTTGGGCGCCGCTGTGCTTGCTATTCAGCTCGGTGACTCCGGCAGTGGCTTTAGCCATGAAGACATTGGGGTTCTGATGTCTGAATGTTCTGTGTTTGCTACGTCAGTTGGGGCGCACTTGCTGCATGAGTTCTATTAAGAGCTTTAATAAAGTGACGGGCAAGTGTCCAATTCGAGCATTAAACCTTGGTGTCAGCCTCTATCTCTTCCCTCGACAATTATCCAAACAGGAAAATCATCACAATATTATTGAATCCTTAACTATACAGCTAAACTATACTGTACTATACAATTCTATATTTCTCAGTTAAATTTTGGTCAAATGTTTCTTTCTTTCACAGTTTAATCAATTTGCGCAGTGACGTTGGGGTTGAGGAGGTGGGGCAGCACAGTGTCAGTATAGAAAATGCACTGTTATTATTATGATGATGATGATGATGATGATGATGATGATGATGATTATTATCTGTCAGTAATAACAGTAATATATTTCACCATAGTTTTTATTTCAAAAATGCATGTTTATTTAGTTATAGGATTGTTCTGTTGTTTTATTTGATCATTAAAACATCATAAGAAATTTCAAACATGTCTTGGCTGGCGTTTGGAGTAATTGACTTAATCTCTTCCAATTCTTCACTGCATGATGCTAAACCCCACTCATTGACTCATACATGTTGGTGTCAATAAAAAAATCTGTTGCATTAGATAACTGAGTGCAGTACCGGAGCATTACATTATTTTTTTATTCTAATGCATTATTTGTGGTAAGAAATTACTCATTGCTGTTTTTTTTAAACTAAGCCTTGTGTTTTCTCATAATACCACATACAGAAAATAAATTGTTAGACAGAAAATGCAGGATTCATCAAAAGGCAAAGTGGGTAATAATAATAAACCAATGGTAATCAGGTAAGGGCCTGGAAAGCAGTATCACTAGGAAAAAAGGAGAATTAAGGAACAAACACTGCAGTATACATGGAAACAGGGACTATGACCTCTACACACACACTTTATATTATACACCACACTGCAAGTAATAATGACCAGGAACAGCACAGACCAAATATAACAAAGAACAGACTTAAAGAAGCAATATTTTTTTTCTGCTGTTTCTTTTGAAAACAATTAGATGATACTTATCAAAATAACGTAAAAAGTGCAATAAAAAACAAAAGATAATAAAAAAATGCTTTCCATAAAACTGGAACTAAAGAAATACGTTTGAAATAAGAATTAATTTCTTTTGCACAGGCAGAACTACATTTCCCATAATGCACCGCAACGTTGGCCAATAATGATATACTCCGAGTTTATAGTTTGCGTTACACAAGTACCGGGGAAGGAATTTCGATACTCTTTTAGGGGCATATGTTCAGTGTTTTGCATGGAGAAAGCACAATGCGTAACCCTTCATGACAAAAATCCGAAAACTGTCTCATAGCGAAGAGTTTATTGTGAATGTGATTTGCTGTAGTTGTCCACCATTTTCCTTCTGTAGTCCTGAGTCCTGCCGGTTTCACTTCTCTGACTCAAAGAAAGTCGCGAGTGTAGCCTAAACAAGCATCTTTTAGTGGAAAATATGGCTTACAAGTCGGTCACACATGTGCTTTTCGACATGGACGGGTTACTGTTAGGTGTGTGAGGAGCTCTTTGCGGTCTGTGTTGTGCTAGCTTAGCTTAGCTGAATGGCTACTACACAGCTGCTGCAGTTGTGGACTTTATTCAGTCAGAGCTGAAGTGCTGAACCTGTTCAGCAAACAAAATAGACCCTTCTTTTTAAACATAGAACAAAAACTTTGTTATTAAACATTATTTTCTGTCATTTTTCTTTCCCCAGTGTTCTGTAAGTTGAAGCTTGTTCACTGTTTTGTGCTGTTGTTTTCAGATACGGAGCGGCTGTACACTGTATCCTTCCAGGAGATCTGTGACCGCTTCGACAAAACCTATACATGGAAGGTGAAGTCTTCAGTGATGGGGAAGAAGGCTCTGGATGCAGCCAGGATCATCAGAGACTCTCTTGGACTCCCTATGAGCCCAGAGGAGCTCCTGGAGGAGACCAGGACAATACAAGAACGTTTGTTCCCCTCTGCTGTTCTCCTGCCAGGTAATAGAGATGCACTGATCTTCCTTTTCAGTCCCAGTACCAATACCTAAGCTCTGGGTATTTGCTGATACTGAGTGTTTAATTGATAAGCTGTATGTCTAAGCTGGTTAAAGGCCAAGATTTGGTTTCTGATTTCTCCTTGATGTCTCCAGCTGTTGAAACTCCATTTTAATGAAGGATTGATTGAGCTAAACCACCTTTTGATGGTGACTACAAGTAATTCTTAGAGGAAAGGTCTGGAAGTAGTTAAATATATAAATCACTGTCATAAAACATGAATCTTCCCAAATGGAATCTGACCTGTACTAAAGATGTTGGTTGTCTTGATGCTTAGAATTGCAGTGATTGCAGTGGTGACCCTCATAGAAATGGTGAATGTTCCACACAGATTACATATTCAGCTTTGTGCTGACCCATGCAGACTTTACAGTGGTTCTTAAAAATTTGGGAACCCAAACTTTAGAATTTTCAGTCTTTCTTGGTGTTGGTAGATCTTCTCACATGAGCTGCTTGCTTCAGGTTCTTTCACAATCTTTTTATTGGCCGCTCCAATTTTTCCATTATTCATTTTTTTGTAGAACAACTTATGCGTTTGGGTCATTGGGCCTCATTCACCAACAATTTCTTAAAACTCTCACAGATTCATGAATATCCTTACATTCGCCATCAAAATGTTCTTATTTTTGTATTTGGCTGAAAATCTGAATCTGAGCACACTTACACACAATTGTGATTTTGCAAAATCATTAGTTCAGCACGGTAAATATAGTATGATATAATTATACAGTCCAAATCAAAAGTTTTAGACCATTTGACAAATGGCAAAAATTCATATGTTGCATGGTTGGATCTTAATAAGGTTTCAAGTAGAGCTTCAACATGATACAAGAAGAAATGGGAGTGGGACAAAACATTTTTGAGCATGAAATTTATTAACAACAATGCTTAAACTGAAACAGGCTGTTTTACAGCTGATCATAATCTTAGCACCACATGTCTTTAAAAGGCAAAATCTGCAAAAATATGGATTCATTGCCATTTTCTGTCAGATTCACACTGTCATTACGTTCTGATGGCAAAGGAAAAAACCTTTCCCTTTTTGAACATCAACCTTTTTGGCTTGTTGAACTGCTGGTCTCTCAGCGCTCTCCATCGATACTGAGGTGGGACACAGTAACACAGTCATTTGGAATTTTTTAAATGATCCAGAGGGTTATGGATCCCTCACCACCTCGTGAGATTCATTTCATGGACAGACACTTAGAACTTGGTAAAATAATTTAGAATGATCCATGATGGCGTGCTGTCCTGCCTCAGATACAGTAAAAGAGGTGTAAACCTTAATATTGCTTCCATTATGGGACACACACACGGGATACTTTTTTATGCTGGAAGACTTTCCGTTCTACAAAAATTGCACTGCTCATTTAAATAAAAAAGTATCAATATTTTGGTATCTACTGTCCAAAAAACTTGTTGTAGGAGCAGTTTTTCAGTTTTGTTGACTTGGTAACAGAGCGTTATCGCTTTGCTGACCCTATGGGAAGTGGTGGTACATTTTTACTTTATAAACCAGCTGTATGGGCGTGTTTTTGATTTGTGGATTGAAATGGGGGAATACGTTTTGCTATTTTAGATATGAGATATTCTTCATGATAGAATATTCAGGAATGCGAGGTCGACTAACTCATCAGCTGCTACACGGTCATGTGATAAAATTACAAAACCGTGATGTTGAATATTATCAGTATCTCCAATATGATTAACCTCTCAGGCTTGAGTTCAGACCTGCATTCTTCAAAACGCGTCATTCTACCTATAGCCTCTTGATGTTGTATGATGAATGGTGAAAGAAAGTATCTGTTGGTGGTAAATGGAAGTGAAGTTAGCTTGATCAGGCGGCTGAACTTCTAGAAAGGTTGTGATGGCTGTACTGCTTAATTAGCTCTTTTACTGACCTTGTGAAGAAGCGTGCAGGTGACCCCATGAGGTTTGTGAGATGGTGTACTGAGCTTATGATTAGTTAATGGTTGTGAATTGTATGTAGATGCAAGTGGCAGTGAATCAAGCTGTGACTCTTAAAAACCTTCTTGACCAGATCTGATTTGGGTCAAGAAGCTGTTCTAATTAGTGACAGTTTAAAAATGGAAGTGTAAATTCAATTGCAAGCCATCTGTTCTGTCTCTTGGGCTGTAATTTGTAATAGTCTCCAAACTGACAGACGTCGTTGTAAAAGGCTCTATTCTATTTTGTGTTTTTGTTCTCAGGCGTTGAGAAGCTTGTCACTCATCTCCATAGTCATAGCATTCCCATCGCAGTGGCTACCAGCTCAGCAGGCCTGACTTTTGAGATGAAAACAAGCCGTCATAAAGACTTCTTCAGCCTCTTTAAACACGTTGTCCTTGGAGATGACCCAGAAGTGAAGAACAGTAAGCCCCAACCGGACTCCTTTCTGGTGTGTGCCAGCAGATTTGATCCTCCAGCTGATCCAGAACAGGTATTAAAGTCGTTACTTCCTTCAAGACGGGAGAACTGCTGTATTTCCTCAATGATAGGCTTATACAGGAGTTTTACAAACCTGGTTTTGGGTGCGGTTTGCTTAAATGGGGGCGTCCTATCTAAAAACATGAAAACACATTCACTAAAAGTATAATTCAGTACAAAAAGACGACATCCCCAACTGATCAGTTAATTTTAAATGTACTGTTTACTGCAGCAATGAACAGTAGGAAAAGAAACGCAAAGCAAAGACGGATCAGTGTCACTTAACTGGTGCCGCCCACATCCAGCCTCTCAAACTTTTTCAGCCCTTTGCTACATTACATTACATCCTAGTGTATAATACAAACTGGAAAAAGCTCAATTTAACAGAAATAAAAGAAACAAACGTTTATTGTTGGTTGGGAAAAGATGATAATTTTTGTTTGAATGACTGGAGGGTGGGGTTACTACAGTACAGCGATGTCAATCATCCGTCTACATGTAATTTCTTCAGTATAAAATTAGCAACACTGAAATTCTACAATTATTAGGCTTCCCTTTCTTCAAATCCTTCAAAATCAGATCTGTAAACGTTGTAATTTGTGACCTGTGCTGCTTTGCTTTTCACGTTCAACTACAGTACAATGTCACTCAGTATATCAGTATAGAGTTAATGCTTTAATTTAGATCAGTAAACCGGACGCTAATCTTTGAAACATAAATGAGCATTTTCTGCGGTTTATGGAATGGGACGGCCTATAATGTTGGGCAGCCTATCGTTGAGGAAATACAGTTCACTCTTCTATTCTCGGCTGGGCCGGTGTTAAGACTGATCAACAGTTACTGCAAACATTTAGTTGCAGTTATTGCTGAACACGGGGCTCACATCAGATACTGAAAGCTAAATTTCACTTCCTTTGGTCACTCACACTAATAATTTTCTTGTATATAATATTTCGTATAAGTTTGTTTGTGGTTTTTAGCTACTTTTCAGATTTGTGTGAAAATGCGTTGATGGTTATGGTCATATTAATTCAGAAACTTAGAAAATGTAAACTTTCAGGTACACTATCCAGGTCTGCACTATATGGCACAGTTTGTGAGACTTTAACACGGACATGGCTGCTATAGGTGTATTCTGAGAAGTTTCTGGAGTGTTTATATATGTCAGCGTCACATTAAGAGCTGTAGACATTTAAGTGTTCAAGTTAACAGATTTAATGCCTAGTTGGTGTAAGTGTTCTCTAACTAGGGTTTTATCTAATTTCTAATAATAGCTTGTTATTAACTACTTGAATCTACTTAAATCTAATCTAAAAAATATACACCAAGGAAATTGTTGAGTTTCTAATATATTTGTTCAAAGTAAACACTTTGTTTAATACACTACCTACGAATAAAGGTAATGTACTAGAACAAAACTACATTAAACTAGTCATTTCTCTAAAAAAACAACATGTTAACGGGTTTTATTATTCTGTGGAGAAAGTAAATCTAGTTTTGGCCTCAGCCGCCCCGTTTAGCAGAAATAAGTTCTTGTAGACATTTTGTATTAATGTCCACCAATCTGACATTAGCTTTCTGAACTTTATTTCACCACTCTTCCATGCAAATTTCATTCAGTTGATTGTGAGATGTTTGAGGATGTGCTCCTCTAATCAAATCCCATATAACATTTTAACAAGGTTAAAGAAATACTTTCTTCTTTTTCTTCTTTTGTCATTCCTTGTTGGACCAGTAGCTGGGTCCACCTCCTGTGTCCTGCCTCACGTTCCGTTTCCCCTTGCGCCTGTGGATGGTCGTGGTAAAATGCTAAACGTTTATTTCGCTTGATGCATGCAGAGTTGATGAGAATTTTGCTGTTCTGTTCTCCTTAAAGCCTCTCATTTTCCTGTTTAATTACCTTGCATGAAACATGCTAAGAAGTCTGAATGGAAAGAGTCGCCCGCAGATGTGGATTAACGAGATGAAAGCTTTAGTTTACAGTGCAGCAAAAACTTGAAGAGCATGGAGAGAGGAATGGCAGAAAGAAATGAAATTCATGTTGTCTTTATGATAATGATATTGCTGAACTACACAGAAATGATGCACTATGGAAATCTATGGGGAAGGGCAACATCTGCTAAAGCTCACAATTTGGTGTTGTGATGCCAATCAGATTGTGAATATGATATTTAATGTGTTCAAATGATCTGATTGCGTGTCATAATTAACCACACGTAGCCTATATGGCCACTGTCCCCTCCATGTTGCGATCAGTTGGGAAGCCTGAACTAATGAATAAGTTGATATTCAAGTGGCTCCTGAGTGACAGCTGTCTGAGCATTGGCCTTATTGACAGGAGATTGCGTGTTTGACCATGGCAATGTCACCGCCATTTGTGGCCCAGACTTCAAGAGAGTATAATTGGCTTCCTCTCTTCACATCACTCATGGTCATGCTAGCCAAAGGCAGTGTCTGCTAATTAGCGTAACAGCATTGGCAGTCTCCAAAATAGTTGATCTGTCCTGTGATGCATCTAATCATCTATAACTAATCACTTATTTCACCTTGTACCTTCAAGAGAGTTGGTGGAAAGTTTACTCCTTGCACCGTATCTACATATGTGGATTAACATGAAGAAATTTCTATTGTCATCATACTGCAGTCAAGACAAAACAGTTAAATTACACCGGCATTCCCTGAATATAAAACATTAAGACAAAATAAGGGGTGGAGCCCAATGTGCTAATAAACAACACTAATTAATAATTAATTTGTGTGTTCAGGGGGTAGTGAGGGACCATGTTCAACAGTTTGACAGGTTTGTGGTGCATGTATGATCCAGTATCGCCTTCCAGAATGGAGGGGTTTGAAGAAGTCATGGGTAAAGTGGTTTGAATAATGTTGGAGGGCCTGTCCTGAAATGGGACCTTCTCAACTGCTAGCAGCTGTGTGCCAGTGATGTTTTGTGGAGTCTTGATGGCACTCTTTAGCTTTGTGGTCCTCCTAGTCCAGCTGGTCTACCAAACTTTGATGCAGTACATCAGGAACCTCTCCACTATACATTGGTGAAAGTTCCCAAGAAGGTTCTGTGGCTGTCTGTCTCTCCTCAGCTTCCTTAGAAAGCAAAGGGATATTGTGTTGTTCCGATGACAGTGGAGGTGTGTTTGGCCCAGGAAGTTAAAAAAAGAGACTCTCTTCTCTCTCTTGTCGTTGATGTACACTGTGTCAGGATCTGCTCTGCTTGTCTTCCTAAAGTCCAGCACAACGTGTTTTTTTAGTGTTGAGAATTAGATTGTTGCAGAACACCAGGCTGTCAGGGTTGGACAGTTTGGAAATGAGGCACTAGTAACGAAGTGTTTATTCATGAAGCACTTATAGAAAAGTGTATACCACACCAACTAAAAATAAAATAAATTAGAATGAAGTAATATAATAGAATAAAATCAATTAATCAAATATATTAATTAAAATTAAGCAATAAAGTTATATCTTTTACGGTGTGGTCTGCTGGGGCAGCAGCATCACTGCTGAGGACAGGAAGAGGCTGAACAGGCTGATCCGCAG
>JBBIGC010000082.1:24885533-24898997 GCA_037576955.1 Lepidarchus adonis | reverse complement strand
TCTCTCTCTCTCTCTCTCTCTCTCTCTCTCTCTCTCTCTCTCTCTTTCTCTCTCTCTGTCTGTCTGTCTGTCTGTCTGTCTGTCTGTCTGTCTCTGTCTGTCTGTCTGTCTGTCTGTCTGTCTCTCTCTCTCGCCCTACCTCCCTCCCCTCTCCGCACGCCATTAGCACTTTTTTTTTAGTTCATTGCTGAATTATAAAATCATAAGCCAGTTAATTAATTTGTGCTTCTTTTATTTTTATACTAGTTAGCATATCCTCTGGGTACAGTTAAGAATAGATAAAACGAAGTGCCACCCCATTCGTACCATTAATAAGCTCCTCGTTTTCTTTTGCTTTCTTTTTGTTTACTTTAGTTTTTCCGGTAATCATGACTTCTGTGTCAAATGGTTGATTCTTTGATGCATTGCAGTCTTGACGGCAGCGGTATAACCCATCTGCGCGTGCCTGACGTGTTGATACCAGCTCTTCTTTGAAGGCTTAAAGCCCAGCATAAAACCATTTAATTATTTACGCTCGCTTCTCTGCTTTGAGTTATTACCTACCTTTGAGTACAGACACAAACACGCGTCCTACTCAAGCGCTGTGAAATCAAGTGTTAAAGGCTTTCTTCCGTTTCCTGTCTTTGTTCTTTAACACTGTTTGAGGGGCTGTGTAGGTTGAATTGGCTACAATTATAGTTTATTCATCCACGAGAGGGAGATGCCTTTAAGGAAATGTATATACACACACGCCAGTGTGGATATTACACCTATTAGACTGGAAACTCATTGTGTATATGTGTTTATTTATCTTTAAAACAAACCACACCAGTGTTCATTTGTAAGTGAACTGATGGTTCGCTCAGGCCAAACATCTTTTACAACAGTGCGTCACATGACTTGTTTTCTTTGCAAAGCCATGCTGACTGTAAGAGTCATGCGTCTTTTAGCTTAGCCTCTGTTAGCTCACCTTCCCAAACTGCACAGCAGGAAAAGGGTAGAAATTAATAAACAATTTCTACAATTTTAGGAAACACTGTGTTCTATACCCGATATGACACGGTCACTACACAAGCAGAATCCAAATCATTGCTCATTTGGCCTCTGTTTGCTTCTTTCATGTTTTACAGCAGTAATCTGTTTATGCTTTCTTTCAGGATTTTTAGGAATCTGATAAATTACTTTCTGTTTTAATTGACTTCTTTTTTTCTGGCATTAGGACACACAAAAGCTATCTATGCCTGTACTTATGCTGTAATATTTTGTCCATTAACTTGCTTTCCTGCCAATATGGCAGTGTTTTGATTATGCTGGATTATGTGATGCCAGGAAAATGAAATGCTGTATCACTGCTCGGTTGAGAATGAGCCATTAGCCAAATAATATCTGGACAATGGTTGTTATTTGAATTGTCTCTTGATTGTCAGTTTCCAGTGGTCACCAATTCTTCAATCTATAACTGTAGAGCACCTAATGAAAGGAGTGTCTGATAAAATAACCAGGAAATCAATTTACATAGTAGATGTGAGTAATAGACTTGACTATTTCAGGGCCTTATGAGGAAAGTCATTTTGCACCTCAACAAAATGGGACCTCTGCATGTAACCCATCAACACGTGGACCAGGCAGTTACAGTACCAGCAGCACCTGGGGAGCAGTGTACTTCTCCAACGAGTTTCCCAAACAATAGGCCGCCCCACATTACAGGCCCCATTCTATAAGCTGTAGAAAATACTCAATTATGTTTTAAAACTCTAAGATAAGGTTATTAGCTGCAGCGTTACTGAATTTACGGACCTGAAATAGAAGCATCTAATTTGACTGTCTTTGCAGCTCTATACCGATAGTGACATTATACCATAGTTGAGCATAAACAATTAAATTGACAACATTTGGAACTTACCGATAGAACTATGCTGTAGAATTTAATCTGTAATATCCGACATGAACTCGTGTCCGACAGCAAAGCAGCACAGGTCGCAATTGACAACATTTACTAATCTTATTTGAAGAAACATAAGCCTAATAATTTTGGCATTATTTTGAAGAATTTACATGTAGACAGATGATTGACATCGCTATATGGCAGCGACATTTAAGTGAGAGAACTCAGTTACTCTCCACATGTGCAGAGCTGCGTCGTAGCAGTAGAGTGACTCAGCAGTGCAGAGCCGTATTCCAGCATCAAAGAAAGAGTTTTCTTCTTCTTTCTTATTTATCTTAATATTCGTTTGTGGTATTCGCCAGAATTTATACTTAGTAAAGCTAATCATATGCCGCAGTTAGACAAGATCAACTCTACAACCGTTTTTATTTTACAATACACAGAGGGTCTGCGTATTTTGGTGCATTAAGGACTGCCATGACGGCTAGGCTAACTGCTAACCGATGCTAGTTCTGCTTGTTTGGAAAGTGGAGGTAAGCGATGGCGCTTTCCAAGTTCTGCATTTTATACTGACCCATCACTGATCTATCTTTGAGTTGTGCTGCTTTTGAACTGTTCATTGTTGCAGTAAACAATACATTTAAATTCAACTAATCATTTGGGAATGTCGTCTTTTCGTACCGCGTTATACTTTTAGCGAATGTGTTCATGTTTTTAGATAGACCGCCCCATTTAAGTAAACCACACCCAATACCAGGTTTGCAAAATCACTGTTTAATCTGCAGCCTATTGTTGGGAATTGGGATGGTACTTTGCTCAAGGTACCTCAGTGGTGCCCAAGCTGGGACTTACGTTTGCAAGGGCAAGGTCCTAACAACTAGGGCTTAAGTAGAGTCCCCAGGACTGACGGGGTAAATGTGGGAGGACTGAGTGAGTAAACAGTGCTTTCCCTCCTCCTATGTCCACAGCTGAATTGCTCCTGGACAAGGCATCTGCTCTCTGGGCGCAGGCGTGTGGTCCACTGCTCCAACCACCATGCAGCTCTGGTTTAGCCCTCGGCTTTGCACGTTCATGCAAAAATACATGTGAGGTGCTGTCATCAATGGACGCTTCACATCAATATTGCAATTATTGGAATGTAGCTTGCATGCTAAACAAAATTCTGCCTTTTTGTTGTGCTCCTTCTGTTCCAGGTCACCTTAGTCAAAATCTGAACCATCTAGTGTATGTGTAATGTTAACATTATTATTTGCAAAGAGCATGGACGGGGATCGCTGACCTCCCTTTGCTCCACGTGTGGGAAGGTGTGAGGTAGGGCTACTTGCACAGAATACCAAACAGCCGTTCTTTCCTGAGGCGCGGAAGCACCGCCTCACAGGTGAGTAATGAATGGGCTCCTGTTCATCCATCTCCATTCTGACCAGAAGCTAGGGAACGGACCACCTTCTTCAAAGAGAGCAGGGCATTTTTCACACCTCAGTTGGGGCAAAAAGCCCTGGGGGGAATGGATCTTTACAAAAGGTGGGTTGAGTTCAGCCTTACAGCTTGGATTAATGGGACAAGAAAGAGCAGGAGTTTGTGAACATACTTGAACATAGAGGAGAGCCATGTTTTACCGCTATCGCTCATAACTATGGCAAATCATATTCCATCTTCATCGATCAAAAAGACAGTGCAGGATTATGGAACAGTTCAGTGAGGGGCGGAAGTCACGGGTGAAGAGTGAAAGTAGCTCATTTCTCTTTTTTATGATTAATGATCAGAGGACTTTTATAGAAAATCTTCTCTTATATTACCATGTGTGGGAACCCACCTGAACATTGAGAGAAATGTATCTTTCACCCTAGACCTTTTGCTTCATTAAGGAGTCAGAAAATGTGTCGTCCATAGCTTTAAAGTGCCCAAATGTAATTATTTTCTGTATCCAACCAAGTTAATGTTGAGCTTATGAAATAAAAAGTCCTTCATAACCTTCTATTCATAGAACATTTTCCCTCAGGGTTTCTACACAGAATGGGAAACTTTGGAATTTGATTTAAATGATTTTCAGGTCTGGATACGTATAGGGGAATAAATGGCATATAAAAATATATGTGTTTAGACTACTGATCTTGATCCAGACTACTGATTGTGTTTTCCAAAATTAAAAACTTTTTATTTTTAGAGAGCAAGCAGATTTTGAATGTAAAAACAACTTTTGTTTCTCAAATCTATTATCAAAGACTCCCTATCCTCCAGTGTTGGTGGAATAGTGTGATTGAGGAAGTCTTAGATAGTGGTTGGGATTAGAGATAACTACATTTATCAGAAGATATAAATTAATAAATGCATACATAAATAAATACATCCGTCAATAAATAAATAAATTAATTAAAATGACTAAAATGCCTTGCAAAGCATGAATTTTAAATTTCTCTCTCATAACTTTTTGTCTTTTTGTACGTTTAAATGATTGTGAACTTTAGGTTTTTGCAAATTTTAAGAACTACAGGCATTAGACGAGATGGTTTAATATTTATATTGCCTAACTTAATTTATCTTTTTTTTTTTTTTACCCAAATTTATGTTGAAATGTTTGATATAATACTTCATAAACATCAGTATTCTCAACACTTTTTGATACCCAAGGCAGCACAATCCGTTCAGCGCATGCAAATGGCTCTAACCACTGGCCAACCTAGCTAGGCAGCTCAACTAGCTTGTGATCTCAATGGACAATATATTGTATATAATATAGTATAGTATTGTCATATAGTGGCAGGCATCACACACTTTTCTCACAAACCCATCAGATCATATTAGTGGTTAGCCTTTAGCCTCTGGCAGCTGGCTGATACATTTGGCACACATACATTTTGAGTGATCAAATGCTGATCTACAGAGATGTTTGTCTCGACTAAGTTGAGTTATTATAGACAATAAGGTCACAAATCCATCTTTTAATCTTTCATGTGCCACATGTTCTACATATACCATAGTCTTTTGTGATACTTGGGTGCATCCCAAACAACACATTTGCCATTCTGTGGAATTGAATGCACTTCTGTTGTTTACAATTTATTATATTCATGGTTTGGGATGTGGCCCTTCCTAATGCTGCAGTATGGAAGCCTGTGTATGTCAAAATTTTAACTAAGAAAAGCAAGACTGATACAAGTAATGGCTATGCTTTGGGAAATGAGTACAATTTCCCAACTTTCTGTATACTTTCTTATTGTTATATCAATATATTTGACAGCACTAGTCCCTACAGCTGAGTAAAGCTGAAATTATGGCAAGAACCAGACTCAGAAGCTCTGACGAAAATGCAACTTCAAAAACATGTTTTGCTTCATGATGCTGAAACTCTTTGGTGAATTGAACTTAAAAAACTGCTTCTAAAACAGTGTTTACATTTTATATTCTCTGTAAATGTATATACTCTGCCTTCACTAGTACAGGCCAAGGAGGCTACACTTAGCACGAAGATTGATTCAGAACATTGACTCAGCATTGAAAATGGTTTACACTTTTATTTCTACATTCTCTCAAGTCGAAACGTTATAAGCATTTAACCTGTTACCTGCTTCTTTAAGGATAACAAAGGTGTAAGGTTAAGGCATGTACAGGGGGTCCTTATGTTATGTTACACTCAGCGATTCAGGGTTATGTCGCTGGCTGCCTAGTTGCCGAGCGCTACACGAGGGAGACCATTCACGCTCTTTCATTTGTGTTGCTTGTTTGGAGACTTCATTATAGCTCCCAAGCGTAAGACAGACTCTACAGTGAAGGTCAGAAACTGTTTCACTTCATTACTGCTGTGGAAGTGATCCATGTGTTTATTTTACCTCCGCTCTCGCCGCTAACGAACTACGATTCCCAGAAAGCAACTCGCTTTCCACCTCTTTTCCAGCCGTATTACCCTCCTGTTTTTCCACACCTGATACTACATAGTCCACAATGCATTGCTACCCATGAAACACACCTATACATCAAACGCCTACGAGAGAGACTTGGGTTAGCTATATACTTGTGCGTGTTTAATAACTATATTCCATCATTACATGCATGATTTCTGACTTATGAAATTTGTGTTATGTCGCATTCAGAGAATTAAAACCCTAACATTACATGTGGACACCCTGTAGTTTAATTTTATACAATAAAATCGACTTAACTTGAAGCTTAAGCTGTACTTTTTAATAGACTTCTTGTCTAATAAGGTTTATGAATTAATCTTTTAAGCTCATAGCAAGAGCAAAGTCCAACCAGGAACAAAAGCATTCATATTCAAAGTAGGTTGTTCTGTAGCATTACCAGTTTACTTGCTGTGTTAAAAACCTGATGTTTTCTTGTGATATAAGCCGTCCTAAGAAAAAGCCAAACTCCTTCAACACTGTCATCAGTTGGCGATGGCTAGAGGGCGTGGTCAGATCATATATTTCACCTGATCTGATAAGCCTGCTACATCCCTGACCATGTTTCAGGCAATTTGTCAAAAGTGTTCAGCGGACTTTAACAACCTCAGTAGAAGCACAAGTTAGATGCCAGCTTTGGGCCCAGTTCTAATTTATATGTTTGGCTTATGCAGTCAGCACTGATAACCTTGCTAGGAATTCCTCTCTGAGTGTTTGACTGAACCGTGGGCTTTGTTGTAAACCGTGCTAAATGGCACTGTGATATCTGAGAAATGTGTCGTGCAGATTCTCATCTCTCTTTGTTGCATTGATTCAAAACTACCTGGCACCGACCCAAAGACCTTGTTTGTCAATGTGACCCCAGTGCGCAAGTTGTATGTTGAGTTAAAGGTTTAAAATAAGGATGGAGGTTTGAATGTGCAGTACACAAGGGCCTGTCCTCTACAATGTTGTACGGTCTGTTTCTTTCTGATACAGTTTTTTGCCAAGTGCAAGAGTGTGTGTGAGTGTTGATGCAGTGGTCAAATCCCAATACAGGGATTTTCCTTATTCTAGCTTTACTGTGCAAATCCCTATTGAGCACTTTATCAAACCCCCAGCTTTGAGTGGGGAGTGTTTACAGAAAGCTGTTCAAGTTCAGAACCTCTCAAAAAGTCTGTGTACAGCAGACGCAGCAACTTGTGTGTGTGTGTGTGTGTAAGAGCTTATTGAGGAGCTGTACACTATTGATCTTTCTTCAGGCCCCATGTGGGTGAAAGGTCATCCAGGTGTTGGGAAATGAGATATGAAATTAAAGTTTAAGTCAGATTTATCATCAAATGTCAAATCTAGCACACCAACGCTTGACCCACCCCTCACACCTTGCGTTTCCTGTTTTAGGCTCTTAAATTTTTTGCAAATAGCCGTGTATCTTTCACAGGAGAGTTATTTAAGCTCTACTTTTCATTGCTGCAAGAGTGAAAGCAGTTTTATGCTTTTATCAATAAAGGCTACAGATGTGCTGATCAAGTTCCTCTGCTCTTCCTGGAAATGGGAGTTCTAAGGAAGGGAGAATGGACCGTAGAACCTGCTTGTACAAAAGCATTTCTAGAAGCTTTAGGATGGTACTGATTTGCAGTACTACTTGACAAATGGCGTCTTTGGTCACTCGTCATGCACTGACCATGCTGGCACTTCTGAGACTCTTTTTAAAACTCATCTGTAGAAGATTGCATCTGTGTCTGGGAGTGAGACCCGGGGAAAATCGACCTCCTCACCTCGGCCTGTCGGAGAACCTCCCCTATACTCGTCGGTCTGAATGGCCGGTCTTCTATTGACCATAGCGCTTCTGATTTCCCCAGGTTTTCAGGGGCTGGCTATTAGAGAATGGAATTGAAGCCATGATGACCAGAGATTAGTCTGGGCCACATTTAGCTGCCGAGTGTATGGCCGTTCCATGGGATGGCCATCGACTCACATGTCAAATCTTTAATAAAGTGCGAGGACTAGTGTGGTTGCTCTCTCTCTCTCTCTCTCTCTCTTCCTATCTCTCTCTCTCTCTCTCTCTCTCTCTATCTCTCTCCCCCTCAGATAATAAACCAATCCGCATCCTCCCTTTCTCTGGACTGCCCCCCCCCTCGACTCGCTGCTCATTTGAAAGATGCAGCCTGCAATCTGTCATTGTCCTTAGAATTGTGTCAGCTATCCTCTCTACACACACGCGCACTAACATAAATCTATGGACACTCACACTTACTTGTCAAACACACACAGAATGTGTACTTACCTTTGTGTATATATTGTCCCACGGGAATAGCTTTGGCAGCCTTCTCTACAGGCGCACACATAAACTAAAAGAAATGTACAGACATATACAGTCATGTCAAACACCTACACTTCATCCACTTTATATTTGTTTGGATATGTTTCCCTTGTCAGGAGAATAGTTACATATACACTTTTTAATGAACAGGCCTCTATACGGAAAGAACTTGACTTGTTACAACTGTGGAGCCTAAAGCCATGATCCTCAACATGGGTTTCTCAACATTCAAAACAAAAATGGCTTGTCATTCTCATCTTTCACAGAGCCAGTAGTCTATAAATGTATCCTACATAGCAAACTATAACAAACTCGTCATTGGCTGATACTATAAAGAAAATGGCAACTATATACTATCTCAATTCATGAGGAATTTTAGCTTTGAATCCGGTTGAACATGACTAATTATGCTCATCCTGTAATAAAATAATAAATGGGGCTCCTTGTGTTACTTCGCACTCAACATATGGTGATTCTTACATTTGAATTTTATTTACATAGCATTTGCGAGATAAAAACAAAGTTTGCACAGGAACTATTTGGCGAGTGGAGCAGACGAATACTTTCGGCGTCACGCGACGCTATACGAGGGAGATGGTGTTGTGCCATTTGCTCTCATTGTTTCTGCTGCTTGTTTGGAAACTTAATTATGGCTCTTAAATGTAATGAGACTCCATAGTCACTTCATTACTGCTGTTTATGTGATCCATGTGATTATTTTTCCCGCACTGTTGTTGCTAACGAACTACGACTCCCAGAAAGCAACTCTCTTTCCACCTCTTTTCGGCCCATATTACCCACTTTTTTCCCACAACAGACACTATATAGCATGCATATAGCACATAAACTCGAGACTCTCTCGTAGGCGTTTGTTGTGGGACATATCATATTTAATTGGGATTAATGCATTATGGCCTGTGTAGTGTCTGTTGCGGGTAAACAGGTGGGTAATACGGGCGGAAAAGAGGTGGAATGAGAGTTGCTTTCTGGAAGTTGTAGTTCGTTAGCAGCGAGAGCGCAGGTAAAATAAACACATGGATCACATACACAGCCAGCGATGTAACTACAAATCAAGTGCGATATAACCCCTGTACATTTATGGCTGAAATTATCGCCATGACAATGAAATGAATGCATATTGACAAACGACAAAGCTTCTAGGAGAATGTCCTTTGGACTGATGAGACAAAAATGGAGCATTTTGGCAAAGTCACATCAGCTCCATGTTCACAGACACAAAAATGAAAATACCAAGAAACGAACACTGTACCTACTGTGAAACATGGTGGAGGTTCAGTTATGTTCGGGAGCTGCTTTACTGCTTCTGGCACAGGGAGTCTTAAATCCATGAACGATACAATTAAATCTCGAGACTAACACACCATTCTGGCGCAAAATGTGTTGCCCAGCATCAGAAATCTTATTCTTGTTCGCAGGTCATGGGTTCTCCAACAGGATAATGACCCAAAACACAGGTTAAAAACACCCAATAATGGATAAGAACAAAACACTGGACTATTCTGAAGTGGAATATCTGTGGAAGGAGCTGAAATGTGTGTCTGGTGAAGGCTCCCTTCAAACATGAGACAGCTGGAGCAGTTTGCTCATGAAGAGTGGATCTAAATACATGTCAACATGTGCAGACGTCTCATTGAGAGATGCAGGAATCACTTGATTGCTGTGATTGCCTCAAAAGGTTGTGCAACAAAATATTAAGTAAGGGGTGCCATAATTTTTGTTCAGGCCAGTTTCATTAGTTTGTTGTTTAGAATCATTCTGCTGGATCACAATTTCAAAAGCAATGTCTGATTTTCAGTTGCTAATTCTCAGTAATTTATGTATTATTCCATTTGTCAGTTTCAAATTATTTCAGTGAACATTTTGGTTTTTTTCTGTAAGGGAAGGGTACCAACAATTTTGTCTATGTGTATAATATTGAAATTATTTTGTAAAATGTTTTTTTTTTCATGGTATGCTCAGAAAATTGTATTGTGGGTACAGTTTACTACAAAAGCTAGAAATATTGTCGTGTTGCCATATAATGTATTAGGGTATTAGCCTGTTTTATTTTTTTTTATTTTTTTATTTTATTTATTATTATTTTTATTTTATTTATTTTTTATCTTGTTTTAAATATCTTGAATTAGATAAGAAAGGAAGAGCTGGTCTCTTGGGGTTGTGGGGATTGGACGAGTGGTTGCTTGTGCTAATGCCTGGTGTATTTTAAGTAAGATCGTCCTTTCTGTTGCTTCTGCTTAACCTGTGGTTTTGAGAGTGACTCCCAGACGTCCCAGACATTTCTCCAGCTGCCCAAACTCTACTATGAGGTCTGTACATTTCAGCTTAAGCGTGAAGACATGCAGACGGGGATTTGTACAATGGTCTCTGGCTGGTTTTTATGGGCTACTGTGGCTTCCAGTGCTCTATAAGGAAAGCAGCTATTCCAGGCAGGGAGTAATTAACAGATATGAGGCAAAGCCCACGATTATCTTCCCTGTCAGACACCATTTCTGTCACTTTGACTGATGGGTTTGTTTATTTATTATGCGTAACCTCTGGCTTTTAACCTACGGCACCTTCGTGAAGTGTGTGTGTGTTTGCGTATGACTTTGCATCCATCCAGCAGGGCTACATTATACAGTGCTCTATATTAGGGTTTGTGCCATGTTTCATGGGCCTCCTTCCTTCGCTGGCTCTGACAGGAAGAGGTAATTTTAATGAGATTTTTCCTCTGCCTGTCAGAACTCCTTCACTGTTCCAGGCTATTTTCATTCTCGTGTGTGTGTGGTTTGTGATTGTGCGTCTGCATGCGAGGCAGAAGTGAATACACACTCACGTCTATGGCTTTTTGCTCATGCCGTACGCACTGGAGCCGCAAGTCACGGGGATACGCAGTGGTCATCTGGCTTGTGACATTTTCCCAGAGCGCTGGAGCGCAGATGGACTGTGATGTGTCAGGTCATGTCTGTATCATCTCGTCCGGATGTCGGCAGATAAGAGTTACGAGTGTATGTTTATGTTCGCACTGGATGGGCGTAGATCAGGTGCTAAATGTCAGCTTCCATGTGGGTCCACCCATGTCGAGAAAACACCATCCTCTACCTTCGTTTTCCATTTTTTTCAATGAGGAGTGAATGCCTGGCATCATTTAGAAGATTTTATTCAGCCTTGCGCTTTGAGGCCTTGGGGGAAACACGGTTGTGTGTCTGTTATTGATCTCCACCCAATCACAATTCTATTGGAGTCTATGATCTAGCCATATGTAGGATGAGCTAAGTGTCTGGAGACAGTTACTACTACTAAGTTTTATTAATCATTTTCTACCTTAGCTTAATATTATTATGATTTCATATAGTTCCACAATTTTATGATAGTTTTTTCTTTAATTTTACACCAAATAAGGTTTTTTAGGTGAAATAGGTTTTATTTTATGTTTTTTACTAAACGTACTAGTGTTAAAAACAGCTGGGAAAAGCGAAAACTGAAAGGTACTTTTATTAATTCACATATTAGGTGATTATTACCTATTATTACCTATTACACATTTTTCTCATTATATGTTGTCTAATAATTACTGGTAAGTGCTTCATACAGTTCATGAATCCTGGATCTTGAGGGGAACTTTAATGATGGGTTATTGGAAGCTGAATGATGTGGCGCAGATGCTCTACTAGGTTAATATGGGTTCCATGCTGTTGCTTCTTTTAGCAATTGCTACCATTCATATGTTGGAGGTTCCGTTGTTTGCCATCGAATGCTATCCAGTGTTTGGGCTTCGGACACCAGGTTTGATATCTTAGGTTGGATGTACTATGGTGAGAACTGAACTAAGCCTGACAATAACTACACACAGCTCTAGCTTTGTCAAGTGGGCCATCTGGGAAAAATTGAAATGAAATTTCCCTTCAAGAGATTTTTCTCCATCGTTCATCATTTAACTACGTGAAGGCAATTTTTTTCATCGCACTTCGACAGCCTCAATATGTATATCGACATGTTTGTTCATACATACTGCATCTCAGTGGCTTCTCTGTCCGTATGCACTATGGAACGTCCTACTTATTTATACCTAAATGTTCATGCTTATATTTTCTGATTTGCTGTAGCTTTATTACATTATACAATCAAGCGTTTTTCACTTACTGTATTTGAGATTAACTTTGAGTTATGGTGGCTAAACTTCCTCACTTATTTTGACAATGTTAAAAGATGTAGAATACAATTCCCCACCTATAGGACAGATATCAATCACTCCTTAAATATCTTCTGGCTTTGACAGGAATTGTTACTCAATTATTACCAACAGTAACAAAGCAGGTTGTTGTATACTAAAAGTGGGAAATGGCATGAATAATCCAGATACTTTAGTATTACTCTATGTTGCTTCCTTATTAAATATATTTTTGTATTCTGTGAACCCATTAGCCCTGAAATGCTGTGGAGTGTTGGAACTCTCCTGGGTGATGGATCTCCAGGACTGGCACCACTGCATTAAACCTTGCCAGAAGGGTAGTTTTAGAGTTAAAGGCTTATTTATCAGTTTTACTATTTTATTATAAAGTCAGGGAAATGACAGTTTGGCATTGTGTCATTGCTGCTATTTAAGCAAGTTAAAATTACGATAAAATCATCTCAGTATTTGACTTAACATTATAGCACATTTCTTTTAGCATCTTTGGGAATAATTATGGGTATAGCTGAAACATTGTGATAACTTGTGGGAATTAACATGCTTAAAAGTATGGTTAATTATGAAAAGTAAATGTTACTTTTTCAGAAACCCAGGCTTTACAGTGTTACAAGCCAATAAAATGTCATTTGTGCCAGGCCTACTGTATTTTCCCCAAAATTAGCCACCGATTATAGATAAAATGCACAAACCTGGTATTGGGTGTTTGCTTGCTTTATTAGGGCAGCCTATGTAAAAACATGAAAACTTATTCGTTAAAATTATAATTCTGCACAACAAGACGACATCCACAAATGATTAGTTGAATTTATTGTACTGTACTTCAAATGTACTGTTTACTGCAGCGACGAACAGTTGGAAAAGCAACGCAAAGCAAAGACAGATCAGTGATAATGTTTCGTCACTTAATCGCCTCTGCCGCAGTCAGCCTCTCTTAAACTTTTTCAGCCCTTTGCTACATTACATTGCATCCTAGTGTATAATACAAGCTGGAAAACTGCTCTAATTAAACAGAAATAAAAGGAACAAAAGTTTATTGCTCGCTGGGAAAAAATTTGTCTTTCATTTGTTTTTGAACGACCGGAGGGTGGGGTTACTGCAGTACAGCGATGTCAATCATCCGTCTACATTAAATTCTTCAGTATGAAATTAGTAACACTGAAATGAAAAAAATTAGTAGGCTTACCTTTCTTCAAATCCTTCTAAATCATAT
>JBBIGC010000082.1:24841494-24853143 GCA_037576955.1 Lepidarchus adonis | reverse complement strand
CACACACACACACACACACACACACACACACACACACACACACACACACACACACACACACACACACACAAAGACATACTTTTTCATCTGTGTGTTCAAATCAATGGCATGCAGCTTGTGTACAAATGGAGGATCTCTGTGCCCTTAACACCTCTGTTCCTATTATTTCGTCTACACACACTGGTCCATTAGCTGGAAAACGAGAGCTCTTGCAGACCTGCACCTGCTGAGGTCGAGGTTGGAGAAATGTTCCAGTGGAGCAACAGGACAAGAAAGCATCAAAGCCCAGCACCCAAGATTACACGGCAGGAAGTGGAAGATGGTGTTAAGATCTAAAGCAAACATCTTGACAACTCTCCTGCTTCTAACAGTAGACACAAACTTGGACACCATTTGGAGTTGTGTACAACAAAAAACCCAAACACGTGAGGTCAGGTTTCTTTCTGTTTTAATTTGAACACACACTCTGGTCTACGTTACGTATGAATGTGGATAAAAAATTATAGGCAACAGGAACTGAAAACTAAACTGAAAAGCATCTTTTCATGATATTAAATTCCATAATAAATATACAGGGGGTCCCCGATTTACGTCAGGGTTCGGAGTATGACATCATTTGAAATTTTGATGTAAGTCTGAACTCAGGCATGTAATGATGATGCAGAGGCTTTATTAAACAGCACTATGCTTTATTAACAGCAGCAACATGAAGAAACGATCTCATATTACAGTAATAGATAGATAGAAATGCTCTTTTTAATGCTGCAACATACACCACAGCAGTAAACACACTGGAGAGGAGAGTTGTGACAAAACCACACTGAAGGTGCTTTAGCACAGTGCACTATTAACCCCCCATCTCACCCACCAACACACATGACACTTATTCAACACTAACAGTGAATAAAACATATACATCTCAGCAATAAACAGCCCAGTGCAACGTTCTCTTTCTCCCGTCCCTGCACAAACACATGCACGCACATACATGCACGTGGTAGTCCCATATTACGGTAACCATTTAATAGACATTTAACTGCATTCCACTTCCATATATGACAATAAATGCACACAATTTTTTAATAAATAAAATTATATTTAAAAATAAATAAAAAAATAACAATAAAAATTCCACTTAAGACTTAACACTTCCCTGAAAAAATCAAATTTTAAATTATTTTTATGCGGTTTTACATTTTCAGTCAGTGATTGGACGTCTGAATACCCACTTGCACTCTTCTCCACTGCTATAATAGGAACCAGACATTTTTCCACACAGCTGACCTGAAACATGCAGACAGGCCTTTTAGCTCCTGTGTGTCATTTGGACTCATCATTCTGTGACTGACTCAGTGTGATGCCAATCAACTTAAGCTAAGCTTAGCATTGCCTGTTTCTGACATTGTTCCGCATTAGCTTCCTCAATGTAAACACATAGACTAGCTTGGATTTTCTATATAACTGTATGTATTACAGTCTGGGACAAATACATGTGCCGTTACAGCCCGAGTATCCAGTGTTTGAGAAACTGTAAATAAAGGAATACAATCATGGAAGCTTCCTAAGATAAAAAATACTGATGAGATGAGAATTGTAAATCGAAAGTGTTCAAAGTGAATAAATGTATATATGAAACCACCTTACTTTGCAGAGCTGTTGTTCTATCCCCAGACTGTGGCAGACTACTACTGCAATACTGTCGCTGTTGTAACAAAAAGGGTCATTTTAAAGGAGATTTTTCATTTTAAAAGTAAATAACCATAATGTATTCCAGGTCATTCTGGACCATTTCCATTTCTACATTCAAAGCGCTCAATGTCCGACTGACGTATTCAAATGGGATAAATAAAGATAGGAGGGAAATAGCAGCGTGACTTACGAGATTGGGAGTTTTTGATATGTTGATGTGAGTAACCACAGCTGTGAAAAATATGGGTCTATGACTCTGAAGAGTCTTTTGCTTTTTAAAATCAAGCTGAGCATTTCCCTGCCAAGCACTTACATAAGAGTGCCCAGAGTGCTGCTTTTGTGCTAATGGCTGAAGGAGAGGAATGCACT
The DNA here is from genome assembly GCA_037576955.1 of Lepidarchus adonis. Lineage (NCBI taxonomy): Eukaryota > Metazoa > Chordata > Actinopteri > Characiformes > Lepidarchidae > Lepidarchus > Lepidarchus adonis. The sequence goes on along the minus strand of JBBIGC010000082.1, from coordinate 24,851,085 downwards.
TATATGGCAGTGATAAGACGAGAAAGAAAAGTCAGGGGCCTGTGTCCATTTATAGATGCAGCGTTGGCCCTGTGAGAGAAGAATCTTTATTTTTTTATCTCTCTTACTCTCTCTCTATCACTCACGTAGCAATTAGTTGCTGCCCTATGTGCAGTAGGGCCTATTGTCTGCGCAATGGCGTGAGGCCTTGTGAGTGTGTTTGTAACTCTCTGTTGGTTAAATATGTTGCACCTCTCAGGTCAGCGTGATCAGTGAGCCGCAGTGTGTTCTGGAGTGTGTAGTGTTTTCTACTGTAATTTTCCACCACATGCAGCCATTAGCAAGCCGCAGGCCTGGTCAAGTCGGCCATATTTAAGCAGTAAGGCTACCTCAAAGCATGCCCGCATGCCCTTTTCCTGCCTCTACACTGCCGCGGCCCAACCCAGTACTTTGAAACTAGACACAGTAACTGACCTATCACCTAACACAGAATCAGCTTTCTCCCTGCCCATTAAGGGCCACCCAGGGATTGGAAGAGGTGAAAATTCACAGGGCATAATAAAAAAATCAAGGACAAACTGAGCTACATTGCAAAACAGAATTACATCGAATTCACTTGCTTTATATAAAACCACATTTGTAAAATGCAAATTTGGCTTTAAATGACTTCTTTTTGCCTTTTTTTTTTTGATATTTCCAAAAAAGTTATGACTTTTTTTAAATAGCGATAAAAACCTAAATTCTGTCATTTCAACATAGTTTTACATTTTAATTTAACTGACAGAAATACAAAGAAATTACTTGTTTTGGCTGACCAAAGTATTTTGTAAATATAAACACATTTTAACACTACATTTCCTAAAAGCAATGAAAAATTTCGTAAGGAGCTTCCTTCTCATTGCCCGTCCACAAGCCCATCCACAAATGTGCTCACTGGCTCAGGTCCATTAGCTCTGCTTTGCTGTGTAAACTGCCTTGGGAAAAGTGGCTTGAATGTGGGTTTGAACAGCACAGTGTCAGTCAAGTCAAAAAGTACAATTTTCAATACGGATTTGCAAAAAATGTAGGTCTTTCATTATGTACAGTACATACAATTAACAGGTTCAGGCAATGCAGAGAAAACACGGGGAAAACAACTTGAGACTATTACAGCAATTTAACCACATTTTAAATAGGCTATATAAGAATAAGTGGGTGACAAATTCAGAGATGCGAGATAAATTAACAAAAATATATATTTTCAATCCCAAATTATGACATCTCAGAGTGGTTAGACTCTGATAATAGCATTATATGCAATTGTGGAGAATCCAATAAGTGAACATGTGTTTTTGGTCTAATAAAATAACAATAACACCAAATTAAACTCCAAACGTTAAACTGCATGTGTTTAACTAGAATAAAATGATAATATTATTAGCTAATTAATTAGTTTTCAATTGTGTTATTTTATATTTATTAAATATGTTATATAATGTTATTAATTTCCTTTTCTATTTTATTATTTCAATTTTTCCCCTTGTTTTTAATGCCTGTGGCTACTGCCTGACACATGACACAAAAGAGCTACCTGGCCTTGTGGGGAAGCACAAGTACGAAAGTGTTTAACATTTAGTGAATGATTTCTCTCCTTGGCAGACTACAAGACACCTAACTACCACATCTCTTGGAAGCTCCACATTACACCGCAGGCATCTACACTACCGAGCGTCTGTTCACCATTAAATGAACTGTGGGTTAAGCTGAAGCAGACTGAGGATATCTCTCTCAAGCTTGTGATTCTTTTTTCCAGTTACTCTGGTAAGCTGGTAAGTATGCTTAATTTGAACATTTCCCTCTTAAATAGCATACTCTAGCTTTTTTCCCTTTGTTTCTAAAAGGTCATTTCTTGAGTTGTTTTAAGCAGTGGTCATCACACTGATCCAATGCTAGCTTTATTTTATAAAATGTTTCTTTCTGGCCAAACATTCTTAATAAACATGCCATAAAGAGATATATGGAGCAATATGGTTTAATATGAGTTGCTCAGCAGTCCATTGTTGCCCTTGTTCAGTTCTCCTCTTTGTGATATACTGTACATTGTCAATAGGAGAGAGATTTAGACTGCTGGCAGAAATGAATGGTCCATTTTGTCTTTGAAAACTCTGCATTAATTTCCACAAAATCAAGAAACATGTTCTCTTCTAACCACAGCACACATCTGTCTATTTGAGTTGAAATTCCAGAGAATTCCATGCATGGCTTTCTCTTTGTGTAATAGAGTTACAGTGCTCTAAGGCACATGTAAGATTTTTCTCCATCGCATGATTGTTTCATATGCAATGCCTTCTGAGAGCTTGAAGGGCATGCACATTCAGTAGTGGTTTCCACCCATGCAGTCTGCACTGTGATTTCTTCAGATTACAATGTTCAGTAGAGTACAATGTTCAGTAGAGGAATCACTCAATTTTTGTAACTTTGTGTTAAAATACTTAGTGAAACTGACTGACAATTCTTTCAAGATTGCAGGTTTGGCATTCAAAATGTGTTCATATGAGTTAAAGTTGGAAAATAATTCATAAAATATTTGTTTTTATTGCATTTTACAAAACACAGAACCTTCCAGAACTGAGGTTTGTAAATATGATCTTTGTCACAAGTCCAGAAGTCTGTTTCTAAAGTGCTGCTTCTACTAATACCCTCTACTGGAAGGAATCAATGAGCCCATCTGGTTTGTGTCCAATAGAAGAATAAAGAATGGGAACAAAGAGACAACAGCTGGCATACTTTCTCCATAAAGAAAACACTTCCCACTTCTATGTGTTCCCACATAAAGAAGATTCTGTTTTTCTTTTTTCCTCTTCTTAAAAAATAAGCTGAAGCTGAGTGGAGAGTAGGCGGCTATAGTGTTTCTAGTATTGCTCATTTGTACTTGTTTATGTTACTAAAGTGAGAAGTTTGCTGTTTAAATGCTACACTTTGGAAAAGGTATTTTTTAATGTTGCGTGTATCTTTCCAACACTCACCCACCACCATGAATGGAGAAGCCAAGGGGAAAAAATTAAATAAAGAAGTATAAACACCAAAAAATGTTTAAATAACCAGGAGAACCTAAACAGATTATGAATTGTGAATCAGAACAAACCAGAAGAAGTAGAGAAAAAAACAAAGACCATGAAACATGGAGCAACTCCCAATCAATGACATATGGGAAACAAAAGGGATTCTTGTTTATTAAAATGAAATAAGTCACTTACCCTTGACTAATAATGGCAGAAAAAGGCCTTATTAGTAAATTGTATGACAGATTTAAATCTATTCACAATATTTTGAAATTGTTTCATGCAAGAGAACAGTTTTGTCTGCATTTTGATGTTAAATGTGTTGTGCTACCAAACAGCTCAATACTCTACAGACAACAAGAAACAGCTGCGACAACCGATAAATGGGAGGAGTCATTAGGGAAGGTGTATGAACCAAAACAAATTACATGACATCATCATCAGGAGGGAGAATTTCTAGACTTTACAGGCCCAACTGTTTTCAACAAGGCTCATTCCAGAGCATTGTCGTCTTCTACACAGGAGGAAAGCGTTCCCTTCTGGATATTTTTTTTGCTGCAGGAAGAGGAAGAGCAACTTGAGAAAAGCGTTTTCAATTAATAATCGTTCCTGTTCCACTTCTTCTGGACGTGTTTCAGCTTGTGTGCCCAGACTTGCCCTTATAAGTGCTCCTTAAAGTATTGCGCTGTTCGACTACAACAGGCATGCTCACGCCATTTAAGCTCAACATGCTTTTAGCATTAGCGACGAGCTTCACCATACGTGCCAGATCTCGTGCAGGAGCCTTCTCTGCACTTAGCTGCTACTTGCTAATGCTTAACAGTATCAGGATTTACATGTTCCTGCATGTAATACTTTTTATTGTAACGAAGGGATGTCACATGGCTGAGCAGGATGAGGCACATCTTTCATAGTAACTTTATAAGATAAAGTCAGTGGTAACAAAGGCAAGATATTACACAATGTCAAAACATAGGAGGGCTCACTTAAACACGGGTATGAGTCTGACTTACAAATCTGAGTTACAAATAGTGAATTTTAAATAAGTTAACAGAATGAAAAAATCACAACTGCTATTAACACATTTTTTGTGATGTTAAATTACTGTTAGAAATAAATTTGACTGAAATTAATGCAGTAATGTTACTTAGTTAATTATGGTCAAATTTAAAGTCTAGTTCTAAACCATTTTTGTAAACCATAAGTGCTGGTTTTACATGTTTAATCAATTGCACACTGATGTTATAACTATAGCATATATTCCTAACTTACCTAAAAGAAACATATTAGAAAGCAAATTTTAGAAAGCTTTAAGCAAAAAAATTCCTGGAAATTCAGGAATATTTCAATTTATGTATATTAATTTTTGGGTTCGGGTTAGAGAAACCTAAGTAAGTCCCAATCCAAATAAGACTCTACATGGTTAATTTATTTTATATCTGCAATAGTACACAATTGGGTGTCTTTAAAAATGTATAATAATTCTATTGTCAATTGACACAATTAATTAAACACTTTGCTCATCTTTTTAGCATAGAATTTTAAACATTTGTTGCCTGTTGGTTCTACGTAGTGTTTGTTATTATTATTATTATTATTACTACTAATACTACTACTACTTTGATGCATACAAGGAGTTTTTTAAATTACTTTTTGGTAGCCCAACACATTTAACATCGAAATGCAGACAAAACTGTTCCCTTACAGGTCACTTGACACATCACATCTATAATTTCTTGCTGGACATGCAATACCAATGGGCATTAATATAAAGTTTACCTCCTTTCTAGCTATAACTGCTTATAACCACCATTCTTGGAAGTATTTCCAAAAGACTTGGAATGACAGTTACTTGTCATGTATAAACTTGTATAGCCAATGTATAGTTGGCGCTATGTGTTCCAGTAGGTTTTCTACTGGCCTCCCGCAAAGCCAGATTTGTTCATTAGATTGCCAATGCGATCACTGCAGCATGATTGATTACTCCAGGGAACATGTTTCTACTGCTCCAGACTCCAGTGGCAGTATGCTTTACACCACTATAGCTAAAGCTTGGCAAGTGATATTAGGCTTGTGTGCAGGTGCTCACCCAGAAAACCCATTTCATGAAGCTCCGGATGCACAGTTTTAGCGATGTTGCTTCCACAGGCAGCGAGTCAGTGAGTGATACAATGGAGGATTGGCCATTTTTAAACAGCAGCATTTTATTTGCTTCTATGGTCAACACAATCTGTTCCTGAGCTGTTGTTGCTTCTAGATGCTTCCATTTCATAATAATAGCCCTTCCGTTCGGCCAAGGCAGATGTAGCTGGGCAGAAATGTCACGAACTGACTCATTTCAGAGATGACACTGCCATTGAGATTCTCAGCGTGACCTATTCGTCTGCCAGTATTGGTCAAAGCAGATTGCATGGCTCTGTGCTTCATACACCTGAACCCAGTAATTAGAAGGGCTGTCCACATTCATAAAGTGTATTAGAGATGAGGTGCCTCCATTGCTGAATGCTGTAGATTTCCTTGACCAGAGGCTACTACATGCCTGGTAATGGAGCATGTGTTGCAAAACACCATCTTAAGAGAATTGCGTTGGGGGGGTGCAGTGGTTAGCGACGTCACCTACAACCACGCGTTCCTTTCTGTGTGGAGTTTGTGTTCGTGTGGCTCTCTACTTTCCGCCCACTGTTGATTGGCTGCTCTAAATTGTCCATAGTTGTGAATGGTTGCTGCCTGCTGTCTAGAGTGTATCCAGCCTTGGTCACTGGGGATTGGCACCAGCTTCCCAACTTGACAGTCCATTGACAGTCCATCTGGAAGGCAGAATAATGCTAAATACATACCGGACGAATGCTAAGCATTCTGCTACCATCCTTACAGAGCTGCATCCCTCACCATCATGTTATGTTTTGCGGTGCAAGCAAAGTAAATTGTTAGTGAATTATTCATATGTACAGCTCCCCAAGTGTCACCAGGTTATGCGCGTTCTGTCTTCCTCTACCACCAAAAGCCTAATTATGGTTGGGAAGTGCTGGTGTCTCTATTACCCCCCAGGCCAAGTGGGGAGACTTGGAACTTCTCTGCGGTAACACATTCACTACAGAGCAGACTTGAGAATGTCTTTCACACTCTCGGCTCTATGGCTGACACCACGGCAAAGCGTCTGTTACAGCAAGAGGTGTTCTGAAACAAACTCCACATCCAGAAGCCTGCTGACTCATTCATGACTCAATGTGATCCATGACCCATGATCCTGCCAAAAGGTTTGGGAACATTTCAGTAGATGGTTCTTTAAAGAATGAAATAACTGTGAAGAACCTTTTTGAATGTAGTTGAACATCCAACTAATATTAAACTTCTAGAATTGTAGAACAAAGCAAAGAAGCATCTACAATTTTAAAGAGTATACAGGAAGAGTGTAAAACAATTATTTATTATTAGTTGAAGAAATGTTCTCACTGTTCAACAGTCAACACTAGCTACTAGTCTTAAAAATAAGACTTTGGAGCGATCCCTCAAACACTCAGATTTGCTTTCCTAAAGAAAATGTCAATGAGCCCTTTAAACTTTCAACGTCCACATAATGTGATAATTGTTCATTAATTGAAAGTTTGAGATCTTAATTTTTAAGGGGCAGGGTGTAAGCTACAACTTTGGTGTCCAGTGTCCAGCATGGTTTAATGATTTCCCAACTCGTCTGTTCAAACTGTGGTGGACACCAGCCCTCCAGGACCTCAGTATTGCACCCCTGCTTTAAATCAATAAAGCATTAATGCTTTCAGAAAAAGATTGATTTTCTTCTTCAGTTGGCACTATTAGAACAAGTCCTCAGTAAGTATGCAACTAAATGAAAGGGATTATGTTATGATCTCCAACCACTCTGCTAAAAATGGGATTGTGTAAACCAAAAAGCGAAAACGTTCATATTCACGTTCAAGTAGCATAACTGTCTCTGTTCCTTTATGTCGTCACATGTTTAGGTCTTGTTGTGTATTCTCGTCATGTCTCCGCCCCTCCCCAGGTGTCTCGTGTTTAGTCTGTGTATTTTTGCCCTAGTGTGTCTCCAATGCCTTGTGGGATCTCTGTGGTTTCCCTGTGGTCATTGCTTTGCTCTTCTCGCAGTAAATTTGTTAGTTTTGTATGTTTCCATTGTATTTATGAACTTTTTAAAAAGTAATGTTTGTTCATCACCCTTGTATATACTTCCTACACAAAAGTATTGTGGTGACTTTGGGAATGGGGTTTACCCTCATTGGCTGCTCTGCGTTAGTGAGCACTCAGAGCATCATGGGAGGGAGTGTGTTTGTGTTGGGGATTGTGTTGTGTGCTTGTGTGTTTCATTGTGTTTGTGCTGCTGTGTTTGTGAGCAGATTAAAAGCTCACCAGGGGTTGTGTTATGTGCTGCTCTGAAACAAAAGGGCGCCCAGGTTCCTTTAAGTCTTGTTCAAGGCTGGTAAATAAAGGATATTAGACGCTGTCCAATTTGCATCCGACCCTTGTGTCGAGTTTCACTCGTAGTGGACTTGGTTCCCTCAAGTTCACTACAGTATTATAGTAACCAGAGTTAAATAAATAGGCTTAATTTCTCAACGACACTCTTAAAGAGTGCAACAAAACATTATTTTCTATTATGTCACAGAAGAACCAATTTTGGTACCTAAAAAACATTAAAAGTATGGTCCTTTACAGTAGGGGTTGACCAACAACTAGTCCACTGAATAGGCTTTTTTGATATATGAAAGGACGCATGGGGAGTTAGTGAAATTTTATTATTATAAGTATTATAAAATATCATGTATTTTATTTAAGTTTAGTTCTTCCAGTTACATTTGACATGTAATACAATTGAAAGCTGCTCTTTGGGCTAGGAAGATTGGGAAGCATGGACGTATTATTCAAAGAAATTAGACATGTGAGTGTGAAAGGACCTTCATATTTCATGCAAGCTGAAAGATTTTTCCCTAGAAACATACATTTAAATCAGGAACCGTTCAGGGGCCGTTATCTTTAAGGGTATAGGTGACTCGCTTATAAATGCAACACATATTCTCTAGTCGTCACCATATCTCTGTTTCTGTGCCTGCAAGTATTACCTATTTGCTGACATTACAGTCCATTTATCATGTCTATAGTCAGGTCAAATGCTACGTAAACCTGCTGAATATTATTGCAGTGATGCCGCCATGAAAAATACCAGGCAATTTTGTAAAAATGAGTTTCTGCTAACGAAGGCTGCGGAGACAGTATTTATGGCCATGGCAAAAGTCCCTTAAGCCTCTCAGTAAGGGCTGTTAGGAAACTTTCCTCTTTTTTGCTGCTATTTACAGTTGAAAAAAGTGAGGTGAAAGTAAGCAGTGAGAAAAGCCGAAGTATTAAAAACCATCTGAACATTTAGAGGCTACAATATTCCACTTAATAACTCGACTTAGTTCTGTAATTGAATTTTATCTGCTAATGTTGTCGTAGCATGCCTCATGCTAACACAAGAAACAGACCGCTGTTGGCATGCGTGTAATTGGTTGAGTTGGTTAATGTTCAAGAGCACTGCTGGCTGAAAGCTTAATGCCAGCTGCAGGAGGTAATTTCAAAACTACAGGGCGGCGCATGATCAACGGCAATCAAATGCCAATTAAATTTCACTGCCTCATGCTCAGCTTGGCTAACAGGGATGGCTTAGCATAGCAAAACTGTTTATCAATCAACTGTGCAACAACTGACTCCTCCACAAAGAAATGAAAGGCTAAACCAAAGTAGATGTGTAATAATGATGAAACTGATCTAGATGTGTAATTGCTTTTCATTGACTGGAGGCATTCAATATGGGATCCTGGCCCGGGCCAAGAATATTGGAATTATAATTGTAACAAGAAGTTTTCATGAACACTAGTCACTTGAAATAGTTCAGAATAGCTTTAGTCATCCATCAGTGAGCTAATTCTGTAGCCCTCTCTTCCCTGAACTGAGATCTAATTAGTCCAAGATTAGGGAAATATTAAGTTAGGGCCAATCAAATGACCCAAAGCAACTGGTTTCCTTGAACTATTTGAGTTCATTCAATTTCTTGAGTTTCAATGGGTGCTTCGTACTCTCTTTAATTAGCAATGCCATCTCTGAGCCATACAGGTCTGGAGTTAGGCAGAATACTTTAAAAAGTAGTCTTGGCTGAATACTGATTACACAGTATACATAGAATACACAGAATACATTAGGAGAAACATCTTGATATGGCACATGCTAAACATTCTGTTATGATTTTTTTTCTTTCACATTGTTCCACATTGCTGGAGCTTGGCAGTATTCTTCATGCAATTCTCCTGTTACCATGTTTTATAAAAAATTCAGTCATCGTTTGAATGAAGTTTTCAAATTCTCAATGGTTTTTTGTTCTCATCATCTGCTTCAGTCCACACTCCCTCAAGCAGGACCACCGCCTTTCCATGAACTAAGGTCTCATTTACACTGCAGGTCTTGATGCTCAGTTCCGATTTGCTGCCTATATGCGATATTTTTGACCTTCTGTTTACACGTGTTTTAAATTGTGACCCATATCCGATTCGCCTGTTTACAGTTGCTATAG
>JBBIGC010000082.1:24777409-24803183 GCA_037576955.1 Lepidarchus adonis | reverse complement strand
TGGGAGAACTAGAAGAGTCCAGAACATTCCTCTTAGTCATTAAATACAGACAGAGCTTCAACATGAACTATAAGTGGAACATTACTATCTGGGAGAACTAGAAGAGTCCAGAACATTCCTCTTAGTCATTAAACACTATAAACAAGTGTAGCGCATTAAATACAGATGTCAAATGCTACAACGTGAACTATAAATGTTACATTACTATCTTGGAAGTGCTAGAAAGAGTGCAACACATCCCATGCCTTCCATAAATACTACAAAACAAGTCCAGTACATTAAATATATTAACAACTGCTACAATGTGAACTATGAACTAATTGGTACATTAATATGGGAACATTCTCTAGGTGGAGATAAATTGTGTAAGTGTGATGGGCTTAGATTCAGAAGTGGACACAGTCTTGAGGCGTAAAGAGAATATGTAGTTGTGATGTAACTGGGCATCTCATTCCACCAGTGAGGAAAACAAAGGGGAAGATGTATTGCATGAGTATGCTGCATTGGGGAATATTTATTTATTTATCTATTAAATTATTTTTGTATTTATTTATTTAGTAAATATAGGCCTCCGTATGAAAACCTACCTGAATGCACTGTCTGCAACTGCGGGTCTAATTTTGGTTCCGTTTTTTCTAGCCCTTGGAGTTAATTGGGCAAGTTATGCAGCTAATTAGCGACTGACCACATCTGACTACTACATGCATCAAGGACAGAAAATCTGCAATTCTCGCTCGTGGGAACTGGAAAATGACACATTCCAGCTCCATACGTTGTCTGAAAAGCTTATTAGGGCTGTGGCCAGTTTGGGCGGCTGCCTAATGATATGCTGTGAGGCACAAGGTGTTCCGCTCTAGTGTCGTCCTGCTTCTTGTGACATTGCATTATTGATTACCATCGAAATAATAAATTCCCACGTTTCAGTATTTCATACACCAAATTGCGTGCCTGAAATACAGACTTGCTGGTCGGGATGTCATTAAATGGACCAGAAACTCCTACTCGTATTTATAACTATGAACAAGTTTGTCATTATGAGAATGTGGGACTGAATGCAATTATCGAGGCTAAAATCACATTCATGACAATACTGGTATTAGATAATAATTTGGAATATAGTCCACTTACATTTTTGGGGGCTTAATTTTAATGGAGTAATTTTGCCCACTAGCTAGAACTTCCCCACCCACACATGGAGGATGAAACCTAGCATGTGCTTCCTCACAGTCACATATAACCAGCACAGCCTTTAACTCAGTGTCACTGGGCAGCTTCATGCACTTGGAAGGAGAACGTTGTCTGCCAAATGTTATGTCAGCTAGCAGATGCCCATGCTGGCTAGCATCAGTTTGAGTGATGGGAGGACAGGGCGGCATCGTACCCACCCTGAGAGCTTGTGCTTTCTCGCACCAACCATGGATAGCCACAGCATCACTGTGGTTCGAACATGTGATCGTCCCATAATTAACTAGACAGTTCCGCCCCTCACAAGCCCTGTCGTCCACTACCCTGCAGAAAGTGGGAGTGCAAGTAGAGTACATATTAAAGAGTTTAGCTTCCTGGTTGGTTAAAATTAAATTTAAATTTAAAATGACATTTTTATTCGATTTTCTAAACTTTTTATTTGTATTTTGTTTAAATATAGCCGAATATACATACAGGGAACAATCGAGGCAACCCCTCCTTTTGCAACAAAATGAAAATGGCAGAGGATAATTGTGCTGTATTGTTTAACTTGTTTTTTCATATTACAATTGTAACACATTTGCAAAAAAATCACACACAACTTGTCAGACCTCAAGAATAAGCCTCTTATAAAAGTACAAGACCATGATCCTTCACTTCATTCACTGTAATGCCATCTGGTCTCAGATATAGAACATTAACATGAAATCAAAAGCAAACGTGTTCTACAGACTACCCGGTTGAAATGAAAATGTAAGAATCACTTGATGTTTGTAGGTGAAGGATCTGAAGTGGCTTGGGTGGGGACTGCAGTCTAGTGAATGTTTATATGAGTGTATGTAATTTCTTTCTGCGTTTATATGGTGCAGCCTGTGCCTGTGAATCATCTAGAGTGGTTTGGTGTGACATGGTTCATTGTGCAGAAGCTGACTGACGGAGATTCCTGTGGTGCTGATGGGAGACAGGGCTCACGAGTAGTCATTACACTTCATCCACACTCACCAGTGAACCCCAACATTTCTGGGTTTTCAGATGTAATGTTGAAGATAATAAAATAGTTTTGAATCTGAAAAGAACTTTCTGTCCTCCATGCCGGTGTAGAGACCTTTAGAGCGGCCGGTGATCAAATGTAGGGTGCACCTCCCATTTCTGGGGCAGTGATCAGCAAGGGGGTGGTGGTGACTGATGGGGGTGTGGCGAGGGGGCTATTGACAAAATGCTTTAGGTTTTTTAACACTATTTGGTTGGCCCCAACACACACACACACACATACACACACACACACACACACACACACACAAGCAACAAAAAAACAACACATTTTAGCCTAAAACCAGCACAAAACTATCATAAAACAATGTCCCAGGCATCAAGCAGAGTATTAATTATTCATGCAACAGATGTTTGGTTCCTATTATCCCTGCTCTGAATAATGCTGCCTTTGTAAGTTTTTCACATCAGAGCACTATGAAACACGCAGCTTTGAAAGTGAATGCAGAAAATTTAAATGAACTTTGTATGTAATGGGTTGAGTAGAACAGAATAAAACAGAACAGAATAGTGTTGGATGGAATAGAATAGAATAGAATAGAATAGAATAGAATAGAATAGAATTGAATAGAATAGAATAGTGTTGGACAGAATAGAATAGAATATTATAAAATAAAATAGGATAGAGAAGAATATAATAGAATAGAGTAGAACAAAATAGAATAGAATAGAACAAAATAGAGTAGAATAGAGTAGAACAAAAATAGAATAGAATAGAAATGAAAAGAGAAAAGTGGAACAGAATAGGAAATAATAGAATACAATCAAATATAATATAATATAATAAAATAGAATAGAAAAGAACAAGATAAGATAGAACTGAACAGAACAGAATAGAATAAAATCAAATAGAATAGATAAAATAAAATAAAATAGAATAAAATAGAATAGAATAGAATAAAATAGAATAGATAAAATAAAATAAAATAGAATAAAATATAATAGAATAGAATAAAATAGAATAGATAAAATAAAATAAAATAAAATAGAATAAAATAGAATAGAATAGAACAGAATAGAATAGATAAAATAGAATAAAATAGAATAGAATAGAATAAAATAGAATAGAATAGAACACAATAGAATAGAATAAAATAAAATAAAATAGAATAAAATAGAATAGAATAGAACAGAATAAAATAGAATAGAATAGAATAGAATAAAATAGAATAGAATAGAATAGAATACAATAGAATAGAATAAAATAAAATAAAATAGAATAGAATACAATAGAATAGAATAAAATAAAATAGAATAGAATAAAATAGAATAGAATAAAATAAAATAGAATAGAATAGAATAGAACAGGATAAAATAGAATAGAATAGAATACAATAGAATAGAATAAAATAGAATACAATAGAATAGAATAAAATAAAATAGAATAGAATACAATAGAATAGAATAAAATAAAATAGAATAGAATAGAATACAATAGAATAAAATAAAATAAAATAGAATAAAATAGAATAGAATAGAATAGAATAGAATAAAATAGAATAGAATAGAATAGAATAGAATAGAATAGAATAGAACAGAACAGAACTGCAGCTCATGAGTCATGATACTCTGGTTTGCTTTGCTTGGAGTGCCGGTTCTAAGCAGTGGTTCTGCAGTTTTAGGAATGGTTAGAGATGCCTGGCAGCCGTTGGCCGGGCCAGGAGCAGGAGGCTGTTCGCAGTGGCAGGGGAATGTGTTGGAGTGATTATTTGGCCACGTGGAGGCTGTTGGATTTCCTCTCTGACAGACAGCTAGTGGCAGCCAGGCCCAGGCGGGGCAGAGATGACCGCGGGCCAGGTCAAGCAAAGAGAGCATCCGAATCTGCACCACACAGCTGGGGATCGGCCGTGTGGGGACCATCCTCACATACGTGCGCAAACACACTCATATAATATCGTCCTGTTCTGTTCTGTAATGATTTTCAAACAGTGTAGCCTGGAAAACGTCTTGCTAGGAAGTAATTTTATACTTTATTTGATTTTTTTTGTAACCAAAAAGCTAATCTGTGATGAGTACTAATCTCAAATGACCTATTTATGGTCATTACAAGCCAAATTTCATCTCCACTTTTGAAATATGAGGCGTGTGGTATATTAGTTTTGGAATAACTTCATTCTCAATGTTCTAGCGCGTTGGTAATCATTATTAAAGCATTTATAGCTCTGTTCATCATTTTAAACACGTCTAATATTTCTCATTTTCCAACAAATCGTTTGAAACAGCACTACCATTATAGAACCATCCATCCATATCGGCCCAACCTGTATGTTTGGCCTGGATGTTCTCCAGACAAAGGGAGATGATTCTTACCTACTGCATGTACCCAAGTCAATCTGTCATTTCTTCTTAAAACTCATGCGATACACCGTCACCATTGCAATCCATTCCTTTTGTGACAGAAGCTACAGGCTGATGCTGCCCTACAACATGCCACTGGCTCAGTTTAATTATCAACAAGAACAAACAGCCACCTCCGATCGATTAGTCTCAGATCAATTCATGCACAGCCTGAAGTAAGCTGTGCTTCTCAAATGCGTATCGACATAACCAGCGATGCTGCCATCTCAGTTACTGAGTCATCTGTCTGCATATGTCTGATGATGTCATACACATGCTGGCAGAGTGCGCTAACGTGTCATTCGTCACAAATCTGTCAACTTCACTGACTGTGGATTAGCCCCAAGGCAGTGGCCCACACAATTACCCTTATTCATCAAAGCTGGATGCCGCCATGCCAGGGTGTGCGCAGATTGCCCCAACAGTTTTGCCATTCATCACTTTCATCTTCGACATATCTGCATAATCAAATACAGATTTAGTCAAAACGTGTGCACGTTTGAGTGGAACGTTTCAACCGTCATGCTTATTTTGTGGTTAAATCATCAAAATCGTTAGCAACGTTGTGAAAACTTCCATAGAAAAATTAGCTTACACAATTCATAGTGTTCCAAGTACCATTGTGTTGCTACGTGGCTACCGGGGTATCCCAGGTGTTTGCTAGGGTGTTGCTGAACTGTTGCTGTGACATTTCAGATGTTAACAACATATCAACCATCAAACTACCACCTGAGAAACAATAGCAACCATCTAGAACATCATAGCAAACACCCAAACATCTGAGACATCTTCAACTACCACGAACCATCTCCATGTACTTCATATGTTGGATATATTGCTCCAAACTATAGACTTTTAGCTTTAGCTCTATGAACTGAAACCTGTTTTAGCCTTTCTTCTAGTTTATCTATTGCTAAGGATGGAATCTGCGTTAAGGTTCCTCCCAAGGTTTCTTTCTCTAGCTTATGAAGTTAGAGGCTTGGGCCTAGATTCTGTAACAATGTAAGTTGTCAAAATTGCCATAGAAACATATCTAGGATCTCAATATGCGATTGCTTTTAAATGGTTCCTAGTGTAGAAGGTGAAAAGGTATTCCAGGTGGTTGCTAGGTTTAGTTTGGCAGTTGCAGTTCTTTCATTAAATTTTAAGAGGAAAATGCTTCTTATGGAGAAATATGATCAAATCAAAATGCTGTATACAAGAGCACCATTCTTAGTCAAGATTTCCTTTCGACCAAAAATGTGTCTTTCATGAAAATTGACATTAATCTACAAAGACATTTATACTTGTTCCAAGCAGCGCTCATTGCCATGACGATTTCTGGGGTATAACTTGTTTGTTGAAATAAACCTTATAAATGTTAATGCAGGTCAATGACATTTGTTATAAAAGACTTATGTACATCATATATACATACATACTGTGAGTTTGGTATAAATATCTTCAATATCTCTGCAGAAGTGAATTTAAATGAAAGAAAAATTACAAAGCAAAGGCCAAATGCTTGTTAGCTATGGACGTTCTGTGTAGGCAGATGCTAATATCCAGAATTTTACATGTGCTGGCACTGATGCCAACAGAAAATAATGCCAAATATGGCGACTGTATCTACATAGATTAGAAAAATAAGACTTGAACTTTCATTATTTATTTGTATTAGTTTAAAATGAGGTAAAATTAAGCCATATTAGCACTATTTCTAGCATCGCCTACGTATTCTGCTCTTCCTGAGCCCAATTAATACATTATATTTTGCATGCAGACCCTCCAGTAATGCAATTTCCCATTGGCTGAATGGGCTGTACTGTAGGTAGCACTTGAAGTGTGACTAAGAGACTGCTTCCTACTTTAGAACAGCATAAAACAGTGATAAGTGCTTTCCTGATAGAAAAACTGACGTGAGTTTTCTAAGCCACTTTTGACCTAGAATGAGGTTCCAGCTTGTTCCAGCACTGTTTCACCTCCAGGCAGTATCTCTTCTGTAGTCATCCAACCTCTACTCATGTGATCACAAGTGGCCACTGGAGATGCATCCAAGTTGTGGAAATGTCAGGTGCAGACAATTATATGTCTCGCTGTCGACTTGTGATTGAATCGCTCAAGGCAGATGTTAATGCGATCAGTAAACTGGGGCTATCTGTGCATGAAACTTAACGATAATTCATAAATGTGTTAATCTGATGTGTGAATAATGAACAACGTCACTGTTTTAACGCTTGTGTTTTGTTTTTTTGTTTTGAAAATTAGTTGTGGTTATGAGGTTATACTAGAAGTTTAATGTCTAATGTTTTACAGTGTTATGGGATCAAATAAAAGCAAATAAAAAATATCTTCTACAGCAACCATTCGGAAATTTGTATATATAATATATAAATAAATAAAAAATAACTGTAACTATATTTATGACTTAGATAGATCAGATGAATTTAACAATGTCTTTTAAATACCATAGTTACCATACCATACCATAATTTTATTACTTATGATTACAGTACGTTTAAATGAAAATATGTATTCATAGTTTAATTGCAAAATTTTAATTTAAAACTATTTTCAAATTATAAATTTATTGTATATAAACTTTTTCCCACAATTCTACCATTCTTCAGAGAACACATTTTCATACACAAATATAGCTTATTAGCTGAATTTAACATTTTAGGAGAAAATAAAACATGAAAACTGGCTTGTGTGAAAATTATAGCATATTTCATATTTTAGATTTTGTTTTTTTAAAATACATAAATGCAAAATAAAGCAAATGTGTCCTTATTTTCATTTAAAAATTATAATTTGACCATTTTTGAATTGTCTATGGAACAATTTCCCTAAAGGTTTCATTTACAATTAATCTTTTTTCATTGTCACTTTTGCAAAGGAGCAGCGGAATTGAAGGTGCTGTCGACTCAGTGAAAGGCAGAGTTATATATTAAAAACGGAGGGAGCTGGCTTGTGCGAAAATTTTGGCATATTTCATATTTTAGATTTTGTTTTTCTGAAATACTTAAAATGCATTTGTTTTTTAAATGTAAACTAAAGCAGAAATGTCCTTAAACCTCATCTTCTTAACTGTTCCCACCACCAGCAACACACACCTGATCCAGCTCAAGTCTCCAGTTTGGAAGCTACTGGTTTTAGCGATCAGATAGTGAAAGTGAAATAAATAAAGAAGAAAATAAGAAATAAATGAAGAAATGTTTGACTAGATTCTGCAAGCTTGATAAGCACTTGTCTCCAAAGGCAGGAGCGCATGTGGATCACTGCCAATGGCGTGGTTCTCCGTGAGCAAGACACGGCTCAGCAAAATGAGACATGAGGTCCTGCAAAACATGTTCAGAGAAAAGCAAAAGAGCATTCATCTGTGAAGCGCTCCTCATGGGCAGTTGTGACTCAGATGGCATGACTGTCCACCCTTTGCCCCGTCCCCGTTCTTGTTGTCCAGTGACAGCACGGTGAGGGGAAACGAGCAGCCGACTTTGCGCTTCCGCGTCTGCTTCCACCATCGTCCCCTTTTATTCAGTTATTCTACCGTTGATGCAAATGGGTGTTTGAGTCATCGCCGGGCTGAAAGGACGGGATTCACAGTAATTGATTTTACAGCAATTTGCCGTAATGCACATATTGACTGCAAGGCCAGCTAACAGCTTTTTGGTTTGTTTCTTTTTTATTTTATTTTTTTTTTTCGACCAAAAAAACAGCAAGAGCTCCAGAATATCTATTTAGACATTTCCTGATTTAATTTTTAACAATAATAATATGCGGCGCTCAGATTATAGGGTCCTTGTCTGCCTCCAGGTAAGGCTGAAAGATGCTCAACCCTAAAAGAATCATATCTTTGATTTTGATCTTGTTTTGAGGTACGCTTATTATGTCCATGTGGGTTTTATGCAGCAAAAACAGCTGTATTTTCCTTTACCTCTTGTTTGGAATTAAACTGATTTCATTACTGTGTCTATAAAACCAATAAAAGATGGGTTGCCTGAGTTGTGCCTTATTCCAAAAGCAGCCTGGGCTTGAACAATCTTTATAACTTCAGTATTAATGGGCAAATTCAGCAACGTTCACATAATACATCAAAGTTCTATTTCAAAAAGTGAGGAAAACTGATTTTTCTATGATATGGGCCCTTTAAAAGTAACCGTGCCACTTTGATATGATCAAGGGCACTGCAGCTGTCCGAGGAAATCTTGACTTTGATAATAGAGAGCAGGTTTTGGGTTCAGTGAGGGCAGACTTGTAGCAGTACAACGATCAGTAGTTCTTGGTTCTTGAGTTTGGCTTTAACGTGCTAAGGTCATGAATGGGTATTATTGCCAGCCTTTGCTTGGCACATCAAGGTCAGTGCCCTCATATCAGGGTCACTGTCCAGATTTTGAACTGCCATACATACAAACTGGCTTGGCAGCAGAACCAACAAACTCTTCACTGATGCATCAGTAACATTTTAGCAATGAATATTTATGCCATTTCATTGCACATCCAATGTCATTTGGTGGTGAGGAATCTTATTGGATAATGGTTATTTAGAACAGGCCTGTCAAACTTCAGGGTCCCAACAATATTAAACTGCTATGCCTTCATGCAATAAAATTACTGCCAGGCTTTTTTGCGGTTTTATAATTTTTTAAATTGTGTTTTTGGCTTTTTTTTTTTTTTTTTTAAAAAGCTGCTGTTTTTAAAAGTATGTTCCCCATTTATCCCCTGTGTATTTTTCTCCTGTTGTTGACAGTAGGAGCCAACACTTACAATCAAGGCGATGATTTCACCAATAATGAGGGTGGCGAAGACGAAGGTATTTTTTCTGTCTTTTTTCTTTTTTTCCCCTCAAAAACAACAAAAAATTTGACCAAAGCCTGACTCATGCATGAGAACGACACCTATAGATTTTTTTTCTTAGCTTAATTTGGTTTGGGTTTTTTCCCTTTTTTTATTCCCCTGGAGGTGCTTATGCATCTCTTGACTCTTCCTAATTTTTGACCATTGTTTTTTTTAATCTCTTTCCTCTTTGGAGAAATTATAAGTTGGAGGGTTGTGTAAAAAAAAAACAACAACAACAAAAAAAACATATATATATATACATATATATATATGATAATTAATAATAAATAAAGGTGAGTGTCATTTATGAACACAGCTTAAAATATATGTACAGAAATTTGCCATTAGCCTTACGCTAGTTTTGCTAGCTCATGCCTAGACACTCCCTTCCCCTCGGTGTTGCAAAGTGATAGATCCACTCAGAAGTCTGCATGCCTTTTCTCTTTACCTCCTCAGAGAAATGATTACAGTCATGTTTCCCTTACGTTCTCTTTTACTTTTATGTATTTTTTTTGTTTTCCTTTCTTTCATTGCTCGGTGAAGCATGAACACTAACCTATGTTGTTTTGACAATGGGAGATCTGTTCATTTCTAACTCCTGCTACAACCCATGTATTATAAACACCTTCTGGCCTGTAATATTAACGGCCTGCTTCTCTGCATGGCAGTACACTTGGACAAATGGCATATTTGGGCAAAAGTAGTGACTAAGAGAAAAAGGGAATGTTTAAGTGGTTTTCTGAGTGCAGTCTAGTTTTAGATTTCATCCCAGAGCCATGGAGACTCTTTTACTAATGACTACTGGAGACAAATCACATGGAGATTGAAGATGTGAATAAAATACAAACTTTTCGGTGTATATTTAGTGTCGGAAGTAGGACGGCTGCCGGGGGAAGATACAAGTGAGAAATGCTTTGACGGACTTTTAGCATTTAAATAGGGTTTAGCACTTTTTAGATGGTAAACAGTTGGGTCATCATAGTATTACATAACACTCTTCAAAATCAAGATGGCTCCTGAATGGTGCTTCGCCTTATTGTAGGTGTATTGGCGTTTCTTGTGGGGTTGGCTGAGTAAATTGGTCTAAGAATATGTATATATATCAAGGTTTTCTATAACTAAAGCTTGCTGCTTAAATAAATGGACTGAACTGCAATCCAAAATCACACGTCTATAATTCTGCTGTTATGACCATTTCTTGGAGGCAAGAGTGACAAAATAAAAAAGCTTGAAACCCCCCTGATAGGATAATCAAAGCTACAACAATGTTTTAAACGATGGTATCTTGTTGATGAAAATCAAGCAAACAAGCCTGCACAAGATATCACAGAATAAAAAAAAAGAAAATGTGCAAAAATCTCAGCATTAGGGCAAAACAGCAGTGAGGCGGCCGAGTGCCGTCAGCTGGTCTTCATTGCTCTGGAGAGACGGCGGCGGGAGTTTTGCAGGAGGGCACAATCGATGCTGGCTGACTGCATGTGCATCTGCAGTGGAGATGAATTACTAGTTCTGGATCCCTTGAGGCTCTACCTTCACCATATAGAGCTCCACTGCAGAAAAGAGAGCCTCTCAATAAACGGGGGAGCTACTCCAACACCTACACAACACACCCAGACTCTTAGGCTTTCATTTTTAAAGTTGATGCCAAAACCACCACTTTCCCCAAATTGCTTCTATGGATGTTTCTCAGAAGAACCGATTTCAGGAGAAGAATATTAGTTTATAGAATAAATATTCTGGTTCTTTGAACCCATACATCAGAAGTTTGACCTTTATTTTTCAAGAGAACCTTTACTTTATGATGAGTATCTTTGAGCTTGAGGTTCTTATTCTCATATACAGCAGTTTCTGTGTCTTAAAGAACTATACCAATAATCATGTAAACATTAAAATGGTTCATGCTTCTATATACAGTACTGTGGAAAAGTCTTAGGCACCTACACAAATGGTTTAAAGCCATTTATCCCAGTATCAGGTGTATTTCTACCAACAAGAAGTTAACATTTGAATAAGATCAACAGTAAAGCAGTAAAAACGATCCACAGTTTGATCTTTGTAAAGTTGTGTTAACGTCATTGAGATGTTATGAGCTGGTTAGAAGAACAGGTTTGGTTCCAGATCTTCTCTCAATTGCGTGGAAGTGTGAAACTCCAACAGAACCTGATTTAATAGAAGGAAGGACTAATTGAGGCCAAAATTTGTTTTTTGATGTCAACTACAATTAACACTGGGCTTCTATGAGGAAAGGTCTGAAGATGGTGAAGCCAACACATTGACACATAAAGTCAGTGTTTAGGGTGTTACTATGATTTACAATTATGCTAATATTAATGTTTTGTTGGCAGCAAGAAAAAGCTTTCAAATAGATATGTATATGTATAGATCTTTATAAGCCCCTTTATAAGCATATTGCTATGAAACAGTAAAGGGCTCTCAACTCTTTTCTTTCAGTTTTGTTTTTCTTAACTTTGACAGACATATGGCTCTAAGGAAGACCTTGCTGGAGAATTAACCAACGTAAGCATCCTTCTTTGTCAGCTGCGTCGTAATTGGTTTACATGCATATTAAATGGGAAGCCTAAGGCATTAGCTTGAATGGCTTTATTAGAAGGTGCGGTTGAATGCTCAGTTTTGAGACATCGATAGAAGTTAGGCTGTCTGTCCAGGGGCCATGCTTGACTCCTCTTTATTGGCACCATGAAATCTGACTTGTC
Organism: Lepidarchus adonis; assembly: GCA_037576955.1. Taxonomy (NCBI): domain Eukaryota; kingdom Metazoa; phylum Chordata; class Actinopteri; order Characiformes; family Lepidarchidae; genus Lepidarchus; species Lepidarchus adonis. Next base: position 24,791,079 of record JBBIGC010000082.1, on the reverse strand, counting down.
ATTATTAGTATGCAATAGCTGCAATTACCCTTTCAACTGAAGGCTTATGAAGGACATTATGGCGCATGGCAGAGTTAGCTTGCCTGCTAGCATGTCTAAAAGGGTGACACTGTTATAGAGTTACAGTTACATTAAAATACATGGAATTTCCTTGATACATTCGTCTAGATCATCCCCACATGAATAAAATGTATCTGGGCCATTTTTGTCTTTTGGGAGTATTGAGTTAGCCATGGTACATCCACAAATTGAAGCTTTACAGAACATAACGAGATGGTGTAGAGCCCAAAGTTCAAACATTATCTACATTTCGAGTGTGTTAATAGTTTAAAATGCAAATTTTGTTATTGTAGGTAACACATAGCATTGATTTTGTGATGTCATAAGCATGCTTGGAAGATCAGGAGTTGTCATGACATTTTTCATGTCATTTATGCCATGATTTCTTGTAACTTATTTTCAAATATAATAATATAAATGTTTTTTGTCATCACTGTTCAGTTAATGGTAATGATACAGTGATAATAACGGGCATAATCAGCCACAACATGTTTATGGCATGGTTATGTAACTTGTATTTACCATGTCTTGGAGTCTGTATATGTGAAAGCCTTGTTCATATAGAATAGAAAAAAATATTTTGTAGTTTAATTAAGCCAATTTAAAATGTTACATAAATTTCACAGTGTTAAATGTGATGTCTTCACAAAAAAAAAAATCTGGGGATTTAGAATTACAGCACTAGCAATTATACACTTCTCCCTTAACTTGCCAATTAGTCTTTACCCTTAATGCAAAGTCAATGCAATAGTCAATGTCACAAGCCAACAAGAAAGTTTTCATTGTTAATAGCCAGAAACACCATTTGGTTTTGTTATTTAGAGGTGTGATTGAATGCACAAAAATTACTTCCCTAAAACTCTTTTTCAGATACGTTGTAACTATCTATGAGATGAAATATGGGTAAGCAATGCTTTGACCCCAGACTGCATAGCCACTCCTCCACAATACATTTTGCCTGATTCCGTCCCATTCCCCAGTTGTCACTATTATGAAAAAGCCACAGATGTTCAATTTAGCTTTGTTTCTTGCTGTATAAAATCTCCTTTTCTCCAGTTCTGTCATACTTTTGTTAAGTAACAAGTTGTTGAAGGCAGTTTCTCTGCCATTGTGTAACTGGCTTAGCCTTGCTTAACATTGCTGGATCAGTCTTATAGAAGGCTCTGGTGGTTATACGCAAACGAGAACACAAGCGTAGTGTCCAAAGTAGGTTGGCAGGCAGGTAGACAAGTAGGTAGGTCATCTAGTTGTTTAATTTGGAATAAATGAAACGATTTGACGACTGTAGCTGCCATGAATGATGGACTTTATTTTGTGGTCAGAGCACGTATTGTATTCATAGCTAATGGGATAAAATTATGCGTCTGAAATACATTGACTACCCAAACTTTATTGAAGTTATTAAAGGGGACTTTTCAGCCATGCTAGCCTAAATCACACCAGTTGGTTACCAAGTGGCATGTTGTCTTTTGGACAGTGTTGCCTGCTGCTTTGAGTTTCCTTCTTCATATGACACATTTTAAACATTTCTCTTCCACCCAGATGGGAATTCGTAATGAGATAATTATGATAATGATAATAATGTTTGGCCTGGCAGCTTTGGATAGCTACAAAAAGCACATATCTCGTAAGTGTTGACTTTTAAAAAGGTTTCGTTTTTGATTTGGTTGAATTGGCCCAATTCTTTGGACCGATAGCTATGAAATAATATATTTGTGGGTGGAGCGTGGCCTATTGTGTTGATGTAGTTGAGTAAATGTTGAGTAAATGTTGAGTAAATGATGTATTGAGTCAGTTTGGTGCATTGCTCTTTCTCGGGGTACGATGGTTACAGCTGAACAGACATTCTGATATTCAAGGTTCTGCACAAAGCGAAGCGAACTCCTGCATGGAAACTAACAACATCTACATCTTTCTTTACTAACACTTGTGAATTGCTGAAACGGATGGGAAATTCAGATGACCCTGCTCCCTCCCTCCCTCACTCTCACTCTCTCTCTCTCTCTCTTTCGCCGTATAAAGATGAGTAATGTGTGTGGCGCCGTTCAGCCCATAGGGGAATATATTATCCCCCTCAGCCTGTCCTGGCAATGATGAATGTCCAGGGCGCAAACGCTGCAGAGTCACCCCCACTATGCTTCCTCTCTCACCCTCTCTCTTTCTATCTCTCTCTTCCCCTCGTTCACGTAATGCCATCAGAGCGAAGGAGGACAGGAACATTTTTATTTCTCAGTGAACCGCTGACCAGCAACAGCACTGGGACACAGCGGGTCCCTTCACCGCGCCTTTACATCCTCCGTCCTAGATCACGTTTGTTTTTGTGCGGAACCAGAGTCCCTAACGTTCCCCTTTGTGTTCACCGGCGCCTGCTTACATTCCAAAAACGTCCTGCTTGATCTAACAGCGGCGATGTCGGCCACATGTGAGGGAAATTGTCAGACAGTGCGGTAATAGTCAGTCGAAATTGCATCCTAGACTGCTTTGCTGCTGGGAGTGCTCTGAGATGCATATCAGTTTCAGCACTTTGACAACTTTATAGAAGCACTCTATTCTCTTAATGTGTTTCTGAGATGTTCCACTCGCTTCAAAGCTCTGTTGCCATCATAGTAGTTAAGAGAGGGCTCACAAAATGACTACTAAATTACAATGAAGCAGAAACAGTGTATGACGTAATGGTGTTGGATTGTGTACGTCAATGGCTGTCTTTGTGTCATTTTATGTTGCTTGTTTTATATTCCCTTTTGGTGAACAAAAAGAAGGTCTGCTTGGAATATTGTGTTACCTTTTAACCAAGCTTTGTGGAACATCTCCATTACATTAGAGAAGGCAAGTGAATTTCTCTCATTTGACCGGATCTAAATACACAAAGAGTAACTCATCGGTTTATTACAATTATTATATTTATGGTGTTAAATCAGAACATAGCCTCCTCTTGATCTGTCATACTTTAGGCATATTCAGATACACTACAAAAAATCACAACATTTACAAAAATACATAAAATATACAGGTATACATTGGGGCAAAAAGTATTTGGCAGCCACCGATTCTGCAAGTTGTCTCACTTAAAAAGATGAGAGAGTCTGTAATGTTCATCATAGGTTCACTCCAACTGTGAGAGACAGAATGTAGAAAAATCCAGGAAATCACATATGATTTTTAAAGATTTTATTTGCATAATGGTGCAGAAAATAAGTATTTAGTCAATAGCAAAAGTTCACCTCAAAACTTTGTAATGTAACCTTGGTTTCCTGTAGGTCTTTACCAGGTTTGTAGCTGGTATTTTGGCCCATTCTTCTATGCAGATTTTCTCAAGAGCTGTGATGTTTTGGGGCTGTTGCTAGGCAACACTGACTTTCAACCCCTTTCCAGATTCTCTATTGAATTGAGGGCCAGAGACTGGCTAGGCCACTCCAGAACCCTGAAATGCTTTTTACATAGCAACTCCTTTGTTGCCTGGGTGGTGTGTTGGGTCATGCTGGAAGATTCAGCCACGTTTCATCTCCAATGTTCTCACTGATGGAAGGAGGTTTTTGCCCAAAATCTCATGATACATGACCCCATTCATCTTTTCCTTAATACGGATAGTACCCTTTGTTACTGGTCATTGACCAGTTGACCAGGGCTGTTTCCTCACCATTCTCAAGATCACTTGTTCCCCACGAGGTGAGATCTTGCATGGAGCCCCTGGTCAAGGAAGATTGTCAGTGATCTTTTATTTATTCCATTTTCTAATAAAACAGTGGATCTCTTCTTACCAAACTGCTTGACTATTGTAGATTGGCTCATCCCAGTCTAGTGCAGGTGAACAATCTTGTCCCTGGTGTTGTTAGACAGCACTCTGGTCTTGGTCATGGTGGATGTTGGAGTCTGCCTGTTTAAGGTTGTGGACAGGTGTCTTTTATACAGATAAAACAGGTGCCATTAATACAGGTAATGAGTGGAGGATAGAAAAACATCTCAAAGAAGAAGTAACAGGTCTGTGAGACCGCTCTCATCGGTGGCTGCCAAATACTCTTTTGCCCTACTGTATATTATGATTTTGTTGTAAATGCTTATATTAAGCATGAAAGTATGAAAACACTTTACTGAATGGTAGCATTCATAAAGCTACATTGCACATACATACTGTAAGTCTTTTATGACAACTGACATAACTCTACATCAAAAGAAAAGGTTGATTGTTTTCTCTGAGGCCTTCATGTCAGTGCTGGGCCCTTGAATTTGTCATAAGCACCCATCCTCCCCTACAGCACCTATTGGGGCTAGTTATACAGGCTACTTTCTCCAGTGTCACCTCAGAAAAATGAATGATAAAGGACATTTGTGGACATAAGCCTTTATGAATATCAATTGTCATTAACGACATATTGATCTCGATAGGCACTTGAGCAGTATCCTACTGCAAATTTTTTAATGTACTGTAGCCTTTTATAAACATATACGTAAGTCTCTGTTTCCATGCAGAATGTAATTTTAGGCCTCAATATAGGCCTCTTTTCCTCTGAATCTCTTTGCAAGACTGAATTGCTACAATCGGAGACACACTTTGTATTATTACTTTACTAGTTGAAGTTGAACGCTATAGAACAGCTACATATTTTTGCTTATTTAAAGAACTTCACTTTACTTCACTGTCAGCTTGTATTGCTTAATACAAAAATGTATCATTTATTGTAAATACTTTTTCCAGTTCTTGTGAATGTGTTTTTCCATTTTTTTTTCAGTTTTAAAATGACCATACTAGAGGTGTTAATAGAGCAGTATGGTACTGCAAAGTGAAGTATGGCATATGGGTGAATCTGCCATTTTGTATTTTCACAGTGATTTTTGTGCACTGCAACAAAGAAAACATCTTATTGTAGTCATTATAATATTTATCACTATGAAAATAACCTTACTTATTTCTGCATGATCTTAAACCTTTAGGTTATTTTGGGTTTGGAAATTGTAATTCTTTGCAAATACTGTATAAAGTATGTGTATTCCTGAGGAAAATAATTTTCTATTTACAACATAAAATCACTTCAACCAGTTATAAATTAAACAACCCCATAGTTCTAACAATCTCTTAAAAAGAACATTTAGTAAAATGTTCTGTGGGCTAATATTCATAAGGTTATGTGACATTTACATAAGCCTTTTATGACAATTGACATTTACCTACATTTATAAAGGCTTACGCCAATCACTGTCTATTGACATTATTATTACTGTGGTGAAACTGAGCTCATTGAGCGGCTGGACAGTCTGAGGTGCAACGTTATGGCATCAGATGGACCAAAACACAATGTCCCAGAGGTGTTCTATTGGATTTAGGTTAGGCGAGCATGGGGGCCAGTCAATTGTATCAATCCTCCAGGAACTGCCTGCATACTCTCACCACATGAGGCCGGGCATTATCATGCACCAGGAGGAACCCAAGGTCCACTGCAAGGTCCAGTGCTTTTTTTTCTCCATTAATAATAAAATCCTTCACTTAAAAACCACATTTCGTGTTTACTTGTGATGTCTTTGACTAATATTTTAATTAGTTTGATGATCTGAAACATTTAAGTTTGACAAACAACAAAAACAAAAAAAAACAAGAAGAAGGAGAAATGAGGAAGGGGCAATCACTGTATATAGTATGCATATGTATATTATAGCCAGCTATCTTATTAAGACTTCAGTTGTATGAACTGAACAAAAGACAATTGAAATATCATAGTTCCTGACAATAAATGAACAGTTAATAAATCATGAAAATCTTCTGCCCAAGCTCTATGGAACATCACTAAAAGCCATAAGTTCGACTGAAAACAACAGTATGTTAAAGTCAGTAAAAAAGAAATGTATATACCATACGACGTGACTGTATTAGTATAGTTTGGCCATGCTAATCCATTGTTTTGCTAATGTTTTTTTCTCATAATGGTTAACAATACAGTTTCACCTGAAAGAAGCTAATGCTAGTTTCACATAAACTGACATCTTCTGCCCAGGCCTTGCAGAACATCGCCACTAGAGGAGACAGAGCCATTAGCTTTGACTGAATAAGAGACTCTGGTGTGTTGATGGTTCAGCTTAATAACAGTGTGGCGATGCTGAAAGTCGTACTCTAGCGAAGAGCTGCGAAATAGATGCCCTCGCATTAGCTAGCCCGCCTGCCTGGCTCCTGCCCAAAACCTGGCCGAGATAAATCACCTGTCAGTGTGGTCTTCTCTCTCGCTCTCTCTTGCTCCTTTCCTCACACTCTTTTACTCTTTTCCCTTTTTACTCATATTTTTCTCCCCATCTGTGCCAGCTCTTACTGTTTTCTTTTATGGAGGGTTTTGGGGGGTGTTACTCACGTCTCTTAAGCACCTACCCAAAGGCAATGCAGAGGATGAGGGACTGGAGTGGGAGCGTGACGGTGTGTGAATGTGTGTTGCTGAGTATTAGTCACCCCATGCGGCTAACAAAGGCGCACGCCACAGAGTGCACTGACTGAATGGCAATTATCCGGGGGTCTTGGATAAAGCCCTAGATGCTAGGGTCATGCTGCTACGTTAGTGCTAATGCCCTAACCCCTGCTGGACTCCACTTCAGAGAGAGTGCTAGAGTGGCTAGCTTGCTAACAGCTAATGGTGTATACTGTACCTGCAGAGTGTTAGAAAAGCAAAGGGTGACGTCAACAGCCCCTTACACACTGTAACACTATAAACTAGCCGTGATCATAACCCTGTCCTTGTGGCATTTGCTCTCTTTCGATCTGACATTTTGCTGAGGAGCAGTGAAGCCATTTGCTGTTCGTGTACATAAGCCTCAATAATCAGCAGTAGGTGCCACAGGCATATGTGATACACGTAGCCTATTCACACATCCAACAGATGCCTTTTCATCATGCAGCCCTATCGACAGCATATTTTTCCCCCAACTTCTTCTTCGTCTTCTTCTCCTTCTTATTCTTCTTTTTTTTTGCTGGTTTTTAGTTTCCCATAATGCTCCCCCATAGGTATTCACTCAAAGGAGATGCTGCTAATGAGGCGAGCAGCGGCAGCAGCAACCGCCTATGATCTGTGAAGCCTGCTGGCTATTTGTGGAGTGATACCTGTGATTTTTTGTCTCGAGTTTCGCCGAGCCTTTCATTTATAATCAGCTTCTGCTCCAAGTTTGCTAATCAGCCAGTATAATCAGGGCAGGGAAAACCGCAAGTAGCCTAGTGGACTTGTCTGAAGGAACAATGACCTTCTTGGTGCATTAGTGCACATCTCGAGTGTTGCAGGGGCGCTGATTGGTCTAAATGGAGTCTTCCTCTGCTAAAGGCTAAATTAGCGAGCTAATGAGAGAAGTCGCTATTAAAGCCTTAGCTCACCCGACATCGCACCATAGTAAGAACTGACCTAAGGACGATTCTTACATGTAATTAATGCAATTCTATTACATTTGGAATAGTCCCAGTCAAGTAAGAGCGAATGAAAACCAGTGTGGGACAGTTAATCAAACGTCGCTAGTATCCGTTCATGTTTGGATTTATGGGTAATGTATTATGTGACCTGTGTAAAAATTACTCTGGGATGCTCCCAATTCATCACCATAAATGACCATAGCATGGGCCAGCAAGTCTCTGGCTGTCATTTTGCCAATGTCTTGGACAATCCTGTACTGTCACATCTCCTGGACTTTCATATTCTGTATGTACTGTGTTTTTCAGATATCCACGATGAGAATGGTCTGAGACCAGTCATGGTGTACATTCACGGTGGATCCTACATGGAAGGCACAGGGAACATGATCGATGGCAGTATCCTGGCCAGCTATGGCAATGTCATAGTTGTCACTCTCAACTACAGACTGGGTGTGCTGGGTAAGTCTGTTTGGTTTTACTGGCTGCAGTTTTAAGGCTGGTCTATGTGAATCTTGGTGAACTTCCAATAGTTACCACTGAGCTAAATGATTGGAGAAAGAATGTTGGTATGTTTAAGGTTTTTGGAGTTTTAAAGCAGAATTTGCTGAGACAGGGGCATTGCTTAGGGAACTGAACATGCCTGTTGGTTTGGCAATAATGGCTACCACTTGCCCTATTGGGTGCCAGTTATCTTTGTGATTGGAGGGTCAAGTCCTAGCCCAGGTATCACTGAGGAACCCTTGGTATCGTGGTGCTACACCCTGGGTGCTGTTTATAGCTGCTTGTTGGTCCATGTTTGATTGGGTTAAATGCAGAGGTCACATTGGGACATTGGGTCTTGTTTACAATTACAACAATCACTTTCACTTAATGAAAGCTTATGGGACATGGCAGCCATTTTGATTGTCTTTGTTTGGTGGCATTAAAAATCAACATTTTCAGTAATGTCTTCAAAATCATCACAAGAAAGAATTTACTGTAATATTAGACTGTTCAACGTCTACATTTCTTTACATTGTCAAGACTATTGCAGTTTTCTGATACAGAAATAATGTTATGTGGGTACTGACATCTAGGAATTATCCTCAAACACATTTGCTGTGGTAATCCTGCTTCATAATAGCATTGACACTAAAATTGACTTAAGGTTTCCCAAATGTTTGGCCAATCTTTTGCTGTCTCTTGTGTGCTGCCCCTCTTGAATATCCCTATAACAAAAATATGTAAAAGATATGTTAATAAAATAGCTAAATGTGTCAAATCCATATCCAGTCTACGCCCACATTGGATGCTAGTTGGATACGGGTGGGGAAAATATTAAAACAGCAGCTCCCGTTTTATGCCATGCTCGAAAGGATCTGCTCTGCTTACCATTTGTTATCGTCTCGAGCTGTCGGCAAAGCTTCCTATATTTAGTTGTGCTGGAGCCAGGGGGAAAAGGTGTACTGGAAAAAAAGTGAGCTGCAGGGAGAGAGATAGAGGGAGAGAAAGAGAGAGAGAGAGCTTGTTAACCATGTATTCCCTCTGATTAGGCTGATGAGGTCTGTATCAAATGTCTGACCTTAGCCTCTAAACCTTCTAGCTAAATCAAAGAAGGTGGGTGAATGAGAAAGGTTCACTCTTTGTGGTTTGGAGGTTCAACATTGAGGGCAAGGTTGATGGGGCAACCGTAGCCTAATGGTTAGAGAGGTGAGCTTCCCAGAACCAGCTGCAGACTAAAGAACCCTTGAGCAAAATGCATTATAAATTTTCCCACATAGGACAATAAAGGGTTCAAATTTAAAAAGCCATTTGCATGATGTTCGTTGAAATAGTACGTATCCTACATGTCCTCTTTTTTCTACCTCTCCCTGAGGTATATACATATATGATGCATGTGTGGGTTTACATACCAGAAACCAGTCATGATTCATTTTTACACAGCTCTGTCCCTTTGAATAAAAATGTGCCTTTAAGATGTATATATGCAAATTACCTCTGTTTTGATTGACTGCCCTGTGTTCAGTTCCGAATGAAACGGCGCGTAAATGAGTAGGCATACAATGCTGCGGGCTTAGTAGGTGGATATATGGAAATGTATGGGCTTTTGTGACATCATAAACACAGTTAGTGTGCTGTATGGGCTGCTTTTTTACTCTTTAATTTAAAAAAAAGCAGTAAAAAATAACATTTCTGTAACCTTTTAAATGGAATATTTCTTCTCAAGGAAAACACACGGTTCTGCAATGTTAGAGTTAGCCAAAACACTTGGAAATGAATGTTATTCCAAGTCTCTACAAAGAAGAGTTTCAGTTGTACTGAAGGTCAAAGCAGCGCCCTAGCTGGTGAGTAAACTGTGATTTGGTGCGCAGCCCAATTAGTCTGAGATAGGAGCCTGATGTCCTTCTGTTTTGGGAGTGTGAAACCTTTTTACACTATAAAGGTTAATGTCTAGCACTGCTGAGCAATCTTGTGGCAGGATGAGTGTTATGTGAGTGTGTGTGCATGTGTGTGTGTGTGTGAGAGAGAGGGAGAGAGTAGACACCAAGCAGTCTGCTGTTTGCTTGGCTGGGGTCCAGCTGTACCAGTGAGAAGTACATAAGGCCTCAGCTGTTGCTAAACCCGCAATGTTTTAATTAATTGACCCTCTTACGACACACTTACACACTTACTGCGCGAGAAATGACATTCAGGTGCTAGAAACACATTTACAGAAGGTAACACAGCTACAAACCGGGGGAGTGTGCAGAAACTGTGTATTTTTCCGGCAGAAACGGGATCAGTAAATTGACTTACGTGCGGTTGTGAATGTATAGAGCTTCAGATAAATGATGGGTGGTGGAGGCCATCAATCAGATGTAATGGGGCATCAACATTTGTGTTTTTATTTATGTGTGTGTGCACATTTGTGTGTTTGTATGATGCTTTCGTAACGACTGCACCATCTGTGTCGGAGCGTCACATGCGGCTTGCTGATGAAGTGTAGCAGAGTGTGTTTAGGGCGAGCTGAACTCAGACATGTCACAAGCACATGTCTCTCTCTCTTTCTCTCTCTCTCTTCCTTGTTATACACAGATGTGAGCGGACTACTAATGGGCTGTGCATACAGCAGCATGTGTCTGAGCATTAGCACTGACTAAGGGAACAATGGGAAATGTAGTTCAGAGGCTTTTCGTTCTATTTAGCTGAAGGACAGAGCATCAGAGCCGAACCTCATTGCCTGATATATAATGCTTTGGAATTGCGTTTCCATTACCGTATTTTTTTTGGAAGAACAAAAGCGAACAAAGTTTTAATCAGTAACGCTGGAATAAAACTGTTGATTATTGTTTAATCCACTCTTGACCCAGGCCCAGCTTACTGCACTGTCAATCACGATGTGTAGGCGGTATGATTGAGCAAAGATTGGACTTCCTGCCTCCTTCCCCAAAGAGGAGGCTGCATTGCAAATGTTTATCCTTTTTTATTATCCTTGACTCTGTCTAATTCTATCATTTTGGCTTTCTCACTTTTCTTCCTTGGTCTTTTTGTGCTTACTTGTCTCTGTCGTGTAAGCTGTTGTTGGCAAAGGAGGGAACACTAGTTGAAGACAGAGGAGCCTGATTTTTCACAGCTACTATGTCTCATTTACTACTATTAGGATATCATAACAGTTTTAGCAAATATTTGCACGTTTCAAAAAACACGTTCACGTTTCTCTGTTGCTAAGCAAGAATAGTGTTGTGACTGTCGAGTTGAGGATGTTGTCGGTTTAGTGTAGAGACATATAAAGTTCTGCTTTTTGCGTTTTATTGAGTCTCCTCTTGCTACCAACAAGCAATGAAAACAAGCTTAACACAATAAAATGCTTTATGGCTTTATTTTGGGTGCTAGGCAGCTGAAAGCTTCACTGAAGGCCTGTTTTCATTTTGATCCAACTGCTCAGCATCAGTTATGTCCTGATGTACAAACTTATACAAATTGTGGAAGTGGAAATAAAATATTACTCAAAAAACATCTGTCACGATAGCTCGCCACCCCTGCCTCTCGCCACACTTAGGACACGGACCAATGAGGGCGAGCTAACGGGTTTTGACATACTGTATATACAAACCCTGTTTCCAGGAAAGACATATCATGCAATAAAAACAAGAATGGTGTAATCTGATAACTCTATTCAACCTTTATTTCACAGATAAAGTTAAAAGATTAAACTTATAAATAAACTAATTAAGAATTTGATGCCTGTATCACACTCAAAAAGACAGAATGCATGTTTACCACTGTGTTACATAAATGATTCATTTTGATTTGAATGACATTTTTTATAATAATTTGGGAACTGAGGAGACTAACCGTTGCAGTTCTGTAAGTGGAAGTTTTGCTCATTTTTGCTTTATACAAGACTTATCCTCGACCACAGTCCACAGTGGCTGTTATGTCATTCTCATATTCATGACACTCCATACATTTTCAACACCAGACAGATCTGGACTGCTGGTAGGCAAGTCAAACACATGCACTGTGTCTATGACGCCATATTGTTGTAGTCTGGCATTCTTTTGCTGAAAAAACCACAGACTTTCCAGGATAAGACAGAATATCTCTCTCTACAATCCCAAAATATGCTTCTGTGTCAACCTGCACACACTTCGCTGATTAACAGTTTGGATGGACAGATTTCTTGAAGTCCATTTTCCACAAAACCAAGCTGAAAGGTGGACTCATCTAACCACAGCACAAGTTTCCATCTTTTTTAAGTCTACTTGAGATGAGCTCAGCTCCATAGAACTCCATAGACCTGCTGTTTCTCCTGTGTACTTGAGTTTCAGGTTGCATTCCTTGACGCAGCAACAGACTGTTAAGTGACAGCACATTTCTAAAATCCCCCTGAGCCAACGTGGCTATATTTATCACAGTAGCATGACAGTTCCTCATGCAGGGTCTTCTGAGCGCCCTATGTGCTGTAGATGAAGCCCTCAGTTCCTTTGTATTGAGAAATGTTCTTTTTGACCTGACTGACAATCCTCCCCAGATGTTTGTACATACAGATTGTAACTTAGACGTACAGTAAATGTAATTACTTGTGTAACTACATAATTACTTATATAGACTATAAAATGTTTGTGTGAATCTTATACGTACTTTACTATTAAGGATTTTTAATGGTTCTGTACTTGTATGAATTGTTCTCAGGATGATTATTTGGTGTAAACTTAAGTATTAAAAGTTTTCTGTGTGTGTGCATGTTTGTTTAACACTGGACTTCCTGAAAATGAGACTTGTTGGACCTGAGTGACCATTGAGAAGAAAAGGGATCCTTAAGGGAAGGACAGAGGGATTGCCAAAGCTCAAGGAACTTCAGTTCTGTCAGAGAGAGAGAGAGAGAGAGAGAGAGAGAGACAGAGACAGACAGACAGAAAGACAGACAGACAGACTGATTTTAGGATCATACCGTGAACAGTGAGGTGACAGGCAGCTGGAACCTTTCTTTCAGCTTAGTGTCAAGTTGTGAGCATGTAAGCGGTGTACTGTGTGTGTGTGTGTGTGTGTGTGTGAGGGTGAGAGAGAGATAGATAGAGGGAGAGAGGTCCTTCCTGGGGAGTGTCATGAAGAGCTTGAGGGCAGAGTGGTAGTTTCATGGCTACTTTAATGACCATGTTGCCTGTCAAAGGAGAGAGAACCAGAGAGAGAGAGAGAGAGAGAGAGAGAGAGAGAGAGAGAGAGAGAGAGAGAGAGAAAGAGAAAGAGAACGCACCTAAAAAAGCTGATATGTGTTGGTGGATTTTGCTTCAACATGATTGGACACATTTGCAATGAGGTTGATGCTTAAAAGTTCTGATGCTTGTTACCATGGCAATAAGAGCTGACACCATCCCGTCGTAAGGTTTTTTTAGGACTCAGAGGCCCTGGTTTTGGGTATGAGGCTTTTTAACTGCAGTGGCACAGAAGCGATTGCAAAAGGGAGGAAATGCAACTGTATGGAAGCTGAAGCAAGGCGTTTTCGGCTGTCAGTGCATGTGTTCAATGAACTCATGGAGCCAGCTAAGGACTGAGTCAGAAAAAACTAGAGGGGATTGGATAAAAAGGGGGGAAAAAAGGAAAAAGACACAATCATAGAAAGAGGCTGTGAGAAAAAGAGCCAGGGGAGGTTAAGGGAGTGCAGTCTAAAAATGATGCAGTCTGAAACTCACATGACCTGCTTCTGGGTGGGGTGTGTGTGTGTGTGTGTGTGTGTGTGTGTGTGTGTGTGTGTGTGTGTGTGTGTGTGTGTGTGTGTGTG
>JBBIGC010000082.1:24733680-24744491 GCA_037576955.1 Lepidarchus adonis | reverse complement strand
ACAACATTACTACCTGAAAGAGAAACACATTTCTACACTATAATTAAGAGCTAATGATTAATTCTAAAACAGATGGTGGGTGCTACAGCATAACATAAATATGCTCTTGAGATTCAGAACACATCCCACATAAGAAAACGGCAGCAAAATCTTTCTGAAAGCTGCATTAATGGGTTTTAAGAAGAAACTTCTGGGGCAGATCTATTAACGCCATCCCAAACCTAATTAACAAGGCAGTAAAAATGTTTGTGTGTAACTGTTTTATCTCTGTTTTGTTGATTTTAAAAATAAAAAGTCCTCTGGAAGGAAAATTAGGAAGGTTCTGTTCGGTAAATCATAATTTAACATATTAAAAACGAATACTATTTTACATTAAAAAATCATTCAATCGAGTAAATCATTTTGACATACCTAATTATTTTATATTTAAGGCCAAAATATTGGGAAATTCATCATTTTGAGATTAAATATTAATATTTATACATTTTATACATAAAACGTTTATTTTAATGTATATTTATTTTTGCTGCAAATATGGAGAAGGAAAAGCAATTAGAACATATGTGTGCTGCTGTTCTCTGTATGGAAATGAGCTAACATGTAGTTAGGATGCGAATAAACCAGCGGCACAGCTTGTGCTGGTCATGTGATAATTGGACAGTTGTGCCTTTGTTCATTCGCACGAACATTCCCTAAATTGGTCGCCCCCATGAGCACAACATATAGCGCCTCTTTTAGTAAATTTGCCCCAGAAGGTTTCATTAGGACAGCACCGATATATCAGCGGTATTTGAGCAAGCGCAGAAATCTATCATAAACTGCTTAATTATTTCTTAGTTTATTGGTGGAACTTGCCTATGGCTGTTTTTTTTATGAATTCTCTCATGAGATAAAAATAACTTGCTGTGTCCACTTGCAACTAATTATCAGTCATGCATGGTCAGGGATTTTTTTTTCCTGTGGCCTCGCTTGCTTTTATCTTTCCCTTACATTTTGGAGAATATAAAGTAGCACATGAGTTCTTTTTCTTTTTCCTTCTATGACACTGAAGCATACGCCTCAGTCAGGCCTAGTCAGTTCCATGCCCCACGGTGCCATCTTTTTAAAAAAAATTGTAGGACACAGTCTGTGGCACGAATCTGCTGCCACACGTGGCTGGACTGACGGACGCATGTCACAGAAGCGTATGTGTCTCTGCGTCAGGTGTTCGCAAAAGTGCAGGGGGAATGAAGGGAGTTGCGCTAAGCAGCCATAATGGAGACTATACGTTTGTGCTAAATCGACTTCTCACACTGTCCTGGTTGAGTCACTGAAGCTTCTGAGAGGATATAAATAGAAAGAATGGGCAAAATATCACACAGACACACAGGGTTCCTAGTGGGCTCTGGCCTATTTACACAATGGCAATTCAGGGGGGGGGATTCTTCCCCAAAAAATGTTCACGACGGGGACATTGCCCCAAGCGTCATTACGAAACGTTGTTGTGCTCTTTAATTTCCCTCTGGTTCCTCTATCTGGCGAGAGATGGTATAATGGAGATGTTCCTATGAGACTTTTTTAGTCATGCAACACAAAGAAAGCAGTGAAAGGAGCCTCACATTCAACAGAAAGAAGAAAAAATTAACATCACAGACAAGGATCTGATTGCAGTGTGAACGGGAATGAGGTTAAAGCAAACAATGTCAGCTTTATTTCAGCAAAACGTTGGGTTAACTATAAACTTGTTGGGTTTTTACATATTCCTCCCATCTCAGAAGCCACTACTACATGAATTCATTAATTAAATAATTTGGCTTTACTGTCAATAATGGCCCAATGGGACCCAAGAAGTTCTCATGTCATTTTCCACATTTAACGTATATCTTCTAATAATAGCCCGTCTCTTATTGACGGCTGTTTCTAATAAATGCCGTGTTTGAAGAGATGTCGCAACAAATAGACGCCGGTCTCTAGTAGTAGCCAACTTCCACGGGCATGCGTCTCCAAGCTTTCACTTTCTACCAAAAGGTATGAAAAAACAAACCTCTGATTTCTGAAGACAGTTATATGAGTTTAACATGTGTAATTACTCATTTTTGTCGCGATATCTGAGGGTTATTGACGGATATTAAGCGGCTCTGTTTAAACTTATCGCTGCATTCGGTGCTAAACCACTCCCACAATAACATCCAATCATAATCAAGTATCACCGTCGAACAGACAGAGGGATGATTTTAGTCGTGATGTTTTATCTTCTATCAAAATAAATGTGAAAAAGCTCCATGACATTTTGTGGCTGTAAATACCATCACCATTCCGTCTGTGAGGAGAATAATAGCCCGTCTCCAACAAACGCCTGTCCCTATTAAACACAAGGGGCGTCCCAATAATTTTTTGAATAAACGCGGGGCTACAATTGGAAGATATAGTTTAGTTTGGGTCCAGACTTCACCTTCAAGTTCTCACAACCTACCTCCCACTTTGAACAGCTTGAACCAAAGCCAATTGCGCAAGGGCCCAGTCTCGTTTCAGAAGAGTTGCCAATTAGAATGAATTTGCCCCATGGCCGACAAATCAGAACCTCTTCCCCCTCAGTCAACCAATCAAAACACATTGCCTTTCCCCCATGGAAATACCTTTCATCACGAAACACTAAGAAAATCTTCTCGTAGTTTGGCTTTGGAGAAGTCTTATTGAAGTTATAAAACTGCAATTTCTTAATTTTTTCAGTTTTTTGTTGTTATAATCTTTCGCTGTGGAGACATATACATGGGTGTTAATGGTCCACAAGGCCCACAGTTGTGAGAAAATGAAATGTGAATTATATTAACACCACTGACGAGTTGTTTCATTACAATGGCACTTGTCAGGGAGTGGGATATAGTAGGCAGGAAGTGAAAAAAGTAGGACAAATGGGCGAGCGTAAAAAGATCTGAGGCACTTTAACAAGGGCCTTATTGTGGTGGTTGGCCGACTGAGTCAGAGCTTCTCCAGAACAGCAGGTCTTCTGGAGTGTTCCAGGTCTGCATTAGTTATTACCCACCAAAAGTGATCATTGGAAGTTCAACTGGAAAATACTGCAACTGGGACCAAAGGGGCATGAGGTTGAAGTCTGGCCTTACCTGGACTGTTCACAAAAGGAGCTCCTGTTGTGATAAAACAGTAATGCTGACTCTAAAAAAGTCATACCTGGTTTAGCTACACAAAGGTGACTTACTCAATATTAGACAGATGGAGCTAATGTTATGGAAGATTTTTTTTTCATTTCTTTAGCCAGACATAAGAATAATTTCTTTTCAAATAATTTAGGTTTAAACAGTCAAAGGCAAATGTATTTCCATAGCACATTTGTTAAATAAATTACAGAGGGTCCTCGACTTGTCGTACTCAACATACAGAATTTGGTGGCTACATTGTGGTTTTACAGTGTAAAAGTGAAAGTGAAAGTAGATAGAATAAAACGGTCTGAAAAAGCCATAACAGAGCATCAGGTGGGGGAATGTCTCCCTCTGGTGGATTGATAGAGGAATGGCCTATGGCATTACACACGTAGGTGCTTGTTTAAAAGACTTGGAGGAATGGAATCCCAACGTAAGACGAAGACTCCCTGTATTTAATATTATTTTATGTAACCATGATCTAAAGTATTGAACCCTACAGTTCAACAGATGTCATCGTTTGTGAAGATGGTGGGCTTGAGATGTTTTCAGACATGCTTAATGAAGTTGCGTGTCAGGCTTTGGAAAAAATGCTTTTTGACAGGTTCAAATCAGAAACCTGGTGCTCTGGGTTGGTTGGGTCAGACATGAAAATGTAAATATCTATTACATTTCTCTAAACAACGTTATCAGACGTTGGATATTTTCCCTGGTTTGAGGCATTTGGTTGAGTATGAGAAGTTTTGATGCTTCTGTAAAAGATTTCTTTTTCCATCTGCTGTTGCTAGCAATATAGTGATCAGCCAAGTGAAGTGAGCCAGCTTTATTATAAGCAAACCCATGACATCATGATGTAGTGATTTGTAATGGATCATGAGCAGTTAAACATGTTCCTAGTACTACTGCTAGGTGACAGCTTGGCCTTTGGCTTGGCAATCCGTAAGATGTTGTCTCAGAACTTTACACGATGTACTGTTAAAGGCTTGTGATCAACCTTCTCAGAATCTATTGTTAATTTTACAGTCATGATGTACTGCTCCACTAGCATTGACGTGTCTTTGGTCTTTATGTTGAAATACAACAGCAAAGAATTCTTTTGTTAGATCTCTTGCATCTAATGATGAAATAACACAGCTACTGTAAGCAGTAGGCAATTGAGCTGCCAAGTGTTGAATTATTAATGGTCTCCAAAATGTTGGATCATAGTTGATTTGTTAAAAAGGCTGTTGTTTAGTAGATCTAAATGGATAGATCTGACGTTCTTTAATGTTTGAATCTATCTGACTTTAATGGGACCTCTTGTACCATCTCTTACCTCCAATCTAATGGTTTTTTACTTTCATTTGCACAAACTTGGTTCTTCAACGTGAACTTCTGAAGCTCGTAAGATGAACATTGTATTCTATTTTGGAATGTTCTGGTATTTTCAGGGTGAACAGTAGGGGTTAGGTACCTTACACCTTTGCTCAAGAGTACATCAGTCTGCTGGCCAGTGGTGGGAATCGAACCTACAACACCAATTATTAAACCATTAGGAGAGATCTGGAAGGAAGGAAGGTGGTCATCCGTTTTGTGTGACCTGGGCCCAATTCAAATCCTTTTTGCTATGAACGGCTAATACTTTTCTGATGCTTTTTATGCTGCATGTTGCCAGTGAGTTTTCATCCATACTGGAAGTTCCTCAGATGCTTATATTTTTAACAAACTGTCCAAATTCACAAATGTTTCTTCTGTTTTCCAGATCTGTTTCAGAAAGCCATCATCCAAAGCGGAACTGCTTTGTCCAGCTGGGCCGTCAACTACCAGCCTGCCAAGTACACTCGCATGCTAGCTGAAAAAGTAGGTTGCAACATGCTAGACACCATAGATCTGGTGGAGTGCCTGCAGAAAAAGAACCATAAGGAGCTGATCGACCAATACATCACCCAGGCAAAGTACCACATTGCTTTCGGACCCGTTATAGATGGAGATGTTATCCCAGACGACCCGCAGATTCTCATGGAGCAGGGCGAGTTCCTCAATTACGACATTATGCTGGGAGTCAACCAAGGGGAGGGTTTTAAGTTTGTGGACGGGATCGTGGACAGTGAGGATGGCGTCTCCGCGAACGACTTCGACTTTGCCGTGTCCGATTTCGTGGACCACTTGTACGGTTATCCCGAGGGCAAGGATACTCTCAGAGAAACCATCAAGTTTATGTACACGGATTGGGCGGACAAGGAGAACCCGGAGACCAGGCGCAAGACTTTGGTCGCTCTGTTTACGGATCACCAGTGGGTGGCGCCAGCAGTAGCAACAGCAGATCTGCATGCTCAGTACGGATCGCCAACGTATTTCTACGCTTTCTACCACCACTGCCAGAGTGAGATGAAGCCCAGCTGGGCGGACTCGGCACACGGAGACGAGGTGCCGTACGTCTTCGGGATCCCGATGATCGGCCCGACGGATCTGTTCAACTGCAATTTCTCCAAGAACGATGTTATGCTCAGTGCAGTGGTGATGACCTATTGGACAAACTTTGCTAAGACGGGGTGAGTGAAGTGTCCAGTAATTTTTCCACCTTAGAAAACTACAAATAATAGAAAGCAGATTAATAAGAAAAATGTCTTGCAGTCTTTGCAGACTTGATTGATTATTATTAATAATGTATTATGTGCATTGAGACGTCTACATTTACAGTTATATTGGTTGACGTTCACGTAAAGCAATGAATATTTTACTTCAAAGTATTTATTTTAAATTCAACAAAATGTGTAATTTGACTATGGGAACAATAATTTTTAAAACATGGATTACATTGAGATTACAAAAGGTCTGGTTTTGGAGGTAGAGGTCAAAGATGACTGACCAATTCATCAGTCCTTTCACAGCATTGACAACAAACCAAACATTGTCCATTTGGATTTACAATTTTGCAAGAGTTGTATTTGAAGGTTTAGGCTTTTGTACGGTTTCTCGTTTTTCAAAGGAATTGCAAAGAGAGATATTCAATAAGAAGAATGAAATGTTTCATACATCGTATGACAAGACGAATGCTTCCTATAGAAAACATTCCATCATTGGCGTACGTTGCCGTACCGGTCGTCTGACTTGGTTAATCTGTGAGCGTTCATATATAATAGTAATAGAGTTGAAGCAAAGAATCTGTGTATTCGTCCTAGATCCCAGTTGAAGGACATCGCTTCTAGACTTCCGGTTGAGTCACACCGCTCTCTTGAGATCAGACCTTGTTATATAGAGCATGAAAGATCATGCGTGTTGTTCGTGTGCATCTGATCTCATGATATAGTTTGGAAAGCTAGGGCAGTTTTTCAAAAGCACAAAATCCAGGGAGATTTTTTCAGAGGTCAAAATATCCTTTATACTAACATGCCAAATATATCTGGTATGATCAAATGTACTGTCTGACAGAGGCAGTAGAACATTGCCTTCGTTTTTGAGGTTTGTTCTGAATGAGTCATGGTTTTTGCATTAGAAATCACCTTCATCAGACCTTGTTCTCTCTGCAAAGTCCCTCTCTTCCTTTCATTGCTTTTCAGAGCATGTACGCGGCACCTCATCGCAAAGGCCGCCCATTTAAAGATAAGTGGCTTAACTCTCAAGCCGCTTCCCAGACGAGGGGTTATATGTGACAAAACCTTTTAGACCGAGAGCACAGATATGGGATCAGATGCTGCCCTTTTGCCTGATTATACAGCCACATCTGGAGAACGGATCCCAGATCAGCAATCATACATATGAGCCATATGGGCCTAGGTGTGTCTCCGCCTATATTTGCTTCCATCTCTCTGGAAACAGGTCAAACTAGCTGAGTAAACCTGCACTGATGCATTGAATGGAAGCTGGTGATTTAACTGCAGTTTTGAGACACGAATAGAACATGAGGATTTGCATGTTACTGCAAGTGATGTAAAACACAACACTGTGGGTTTTATTGCTTTTATACAGTGGTTGTGAGTTTCAATAAAACGTGAAGCACATAGACCCTGAAAATTCTATTTTTAATGCAGATTGGTCCACTGAAAAAGTAGTTTTATTGTTGTCACTTAGCCATCAGTTGCCAACAATATGATATAGGTGGAAAATAAAAGCATGCTGTCAGCAAATGTGACATGGGTAGAATATTTCTCAGCCATATAGAAGTAATTGCCTATAAAGCAAGTCAATGCAGGATAAACTAACACTGATTTTTTGGGTTATTTATGCAAGTTCTAGGAGAATTTGCTTTTGATCTTCTTATAACCCAATAACTTTGTCGTCTGCCAATTTTCATAGCATTAAATAAGTAGAAAAGACTACTTTTTGTACTGTGAATGTGACTGTGTTTTCTGATTACTGCATTGTCCGTATGCAGTCAATCATGGAACTAACAACGACGTTATTTTAGACACAGTAACGTAGATCCAAATCAATTCACCTTTCCACTAGAGACACATTTAATTGTTCAACCTCCCATTCAGCAAACTCTGTGTGTACTTCAAATACTCACTTTTCCGGATTTTTCCATGGTGCCATGAGAAACGTTCTCAAAAATGGCCAGAAACGACACTATTTTAACACCTTCTTAGGACATGGTACTATTTCTAAGCACAAAAAAAGCTCACAGAGTGCTTGACAGGCAAAAATGATCATTTTCCAACTCAAGGACACACACATACTCTCGCACACACATACACACACAGCTGGCAGTAAGGAAAACTCCCCAGACTCTAGCCTTGAGTCTCTTAGCTGGCCCAGAAAGAGTGCTTAGCCACAGGAGTCACCTTGTAGCTCCGATGAAAAGCAGCTCAACTGTCTGGTGTGGCATCAGTCACATGACCCAGGCATGTCATTGTGCGTAGAATCCTTCAGTAAAAAGTAAAACCAACAGGGTGAATAGTGGAGAGAGATGGAAAAGTTTTGTAAAGAAAAATAACAGAATGGAATCATTGTGAGGTCTACACCCCTAGTTCCATTACGAACAGCTTCAGCCAAAATAAGGTCATGATGTCCAGTAGAAGGTCCATCGCTTCCATTCTCAGGGTAAGGGCTGTCTGATTCATGGCATCTCTCCAAATGGCACCATGGCATCAGGAGACGGACTGGCAAGCTCATCTCACACACTCTCTCTCTCCCTCTATCTCTCTCTCTCTCTCACTGAATGTTTCTCACTCAGCCCAAGTGGCTTAAAAACTGAGCGTGCAAAAAAACGAAAGCAATTTCCGCTGCACTTGGAAGTGCTCTCACGTCACACGAGAGTCTCTCCAGCCACTGGTAAACACTCCACTCATGAAGCTAGACTCTAACTTAGCTGAGTGCTATCCAAAAATCATGTGGGGAGAGAGAGAGAGAGAGAGAGAGAGAGAGAGAGAGAGAGAGAGAGAGAGAGAGAGCGAGACGCGAGAGAAGTGAAAAAAAGAAAGAGCAATTGAAACTGACCCAATTAGAAAAATCGAGAGAAAGAGAAAATCCCAAATTAGAGAGGATTGAGAGACAAGTTGAAGAAAAAAAATTGAGAGAGAGAGAGAGAAAGGGAAAGCGAGAGAGAGTGAGAGAGGAAGCAAGAGAGAGACTGAAGAGAGTAAAAAAAGAGAGATAGACAAAGGCAGGGAGAAAGCGAGTGAAGGAGAGATTGAAGAGACAAAAAGAGAGATCGACGCAGGCAGGAAGAAAGTGAGAGAGAGAAAGAGAGAGACAGAGTGTCCAAAATTAGCGAGCAAGAGAGACCGACCCAATTAGAGAGAGGCTGAGAGGGAGGGGAGAGAGAGAGCAAGAAAGAGAGAGAGATAGAGGGAGAAAGCTGGTCCCAAAGTCCCAAATTAGATGGAATGAGGGATTAATAGAGAGAAAAAGAGAGAGAGAGGGAAATTGCCTTTTTTGGAACAACTTTTCATTTATTTCCCCCTTTTTTCTTCTACTTGTGTGCTACCGTAATGTGTCTCGCACCTATCATTACAACCTTTCATTCCTAATCCCTCTTTTGTCAGCGCTGCTATGAAGAGAAAATTAGTCTGGAGAGTGTGTAGCATCAGGGACAAGGATGCTCTTTTAGCCTTGAGGGGAAGTGTGTGAAAGCGTTTGTGATGCTTTTCAGTGCAGATTAAGCGCCGTCCTGAAAGGAGTTTTCCAGTTTAACCTGGTCTGGTGTTGTACCATGTACCAACTAGACAAAGCATCCAGATAAATGACGTCGATTGTGGATATGCATTCATACGGTTTTTGTGTGTGTGAGTGTTGTTTTATCTAACTAAATAATTAAAAAAATTTTTAATAAAATTTTCCTTTTCCAAAAAGCAGTTTAGTGATGAAAAACTCCTTATGACTTTAATGTCAAACCCCATTTCAGTAACATTGGTGCATTTTGTAAAATTGCAATAAAAATAGATAAAAATAAAAAGACTTTTATAAATACCAACAAACTGTTTTTATTTCCCAAACTTTTTCTAATGTTTTCATTGATGCATTTGGTCAATTTTAGCAAATTTAGAATTTGAAATTAGAAAATGTTGGGTCAGATGTTGTTTACTACTGTGTTACATCACTTTTCTTTTAAATTTCACTTAGTTGAATCATTAGGGAAGTAAGGAGCCAAACCGTAGCAGTTCTGCAAGTGGGATGTTTGCTCAACAGTCCATCGTGGCTATTTTCAGATTTTCCATTTCATGAAACTCCACACTTCTCAGGCCGGAGACAGATCTGGAATGCTGGTGCACTCGAGCATGTGTCATCTTTATGTAGAAAGCCTGTGAATTTCCCAGGAAAAGACTTCACATTAAAGGCAGCATATGTCACTCTAAAATCCCAAAATACACCTACACCTCTATGGGACCTTCACATATCGATGCCTCCCACCTTCCCTACCATGAAAGATCTAACCCGACAACAAGCTGAACACAGTACGAGTCATCACTGTCTGTTGGTCTGTCTGAGATGAGCCTGGGCCCAGAGAATTTTTTATCACAGTTGCTCAGGGCCTTCTGAGGGCCTGAAAGTCATGCACCTCGAACAGTAATCTGACCTTGCCCTATGTGATTTCTCCAAATTACACAATTCTTTTTATATCATGTATTGTAGATTATATAAGACAGAAATCGTTTGTCATTTTACATTGTTTATTTAATATTAAATGTTTATTTAATGATTATTTGACTGTCATGAAGTGGTGAGAGATTGGAAAGTGGTGAACCACTTGCATGAGTCATGATACCCTCACTTCTTATTGTATGATGTTTCAAAATGGCTCAACTTAAATATTCTATATGCTGTTTTCTCTATTTTTCCATCTGGTCCAACTTTATAACATTGTTTTAAGTGAGGGGAATGAGTGTTTCCCATGATGTTGGCCTGTTAAAAACACTATAAATAGATATAGAAGTGAACCACATTACCATATTAGCCAGACGCAGTAATTCAAGGATGATAAAGATATTTAGAGTGAAGAATTCTGCTGTTAAGGAAAAAAAATATATATATGCATTCTTTCAGCAAGAATGAATCATGACTGTGCTTGGATGCATCCTGGAGATTTTACTGGGTTGAATTCCCAGGCTGTTTTATTTTTTTCATTATATGAAACAGTCATCGTTCTGAATGAACAAGCTGAGTGTGGTTAATGCCTTAGGCTGAGAGAGAGAGAGAGAGAGAGAGAGAGAGAGAGAGAGAGAGAGAGAGAGAGAGAGAGAGAGAGAGAGAGAG
>JBBIGC010000082.1:24718154-24731574 GCA_037576955.1 Lepidarchus adonis | reverse complement strand
GGCTGTTCTGTATGTCAATCAACTGCCAAACGTCACAGTGGGGATGGATGATTGGCTCCATCTGTACTGCAGTGTTTACTGTGGCTCATGGATCACTCGTTTTTACGCTGTGTGGTCTCACGTGTGCATTAGTTTATGTTGAATGGCAGCGTTCCGCGATTAACTGCCGATGTCTTCGTGATTGACCGGTAGCTAGCGATCGACGTATTGAGCACTACTGCTCTAGACGTTGCTTTCCCAGCGTTGATGATGTTGTGTTATGGGGGGTGGTCTTCAAAAACTAAATTGGACATAAATCTGAGACAATTTCCCCCCAAAAAATCACTTGACTGGGGAAGTTCAAACATCTACATATGATAGTACAGTGCAGTCCTAATTGGACACATGTTCTGTGGACTTCATTGCTTCTCTTAGTAGAATCCCGCTCTGATCTGATACACATTTCTCTGGGCAACTACAGCTCAAAGCACTTTGCTCGTCACAGGTCTATTGCAACAGGGGAAGCGATGGTACAAAATGTGTCATTATCTCCAAGGCTTTCATTACAAACCGAGCTTGCGGAACCGCTTTGTATCGTTGAGTTTCCCCCCTTTTTACGCTCATGGCAAAATTACACTGTACATGTTTCATTTGTGTTGGCTAGTGGCTACATTATTATGTGGGACTATTTTGTAGGAGTTGTGTGATAATTCAGAAAATACAATATCGCAAAGCAGTTTTGCCGAGTCCCTTTGAGTCAGAGATAAATAGCGATGTCAAACAGGAGATAATAGGAGCCTCGCCGTCAACTCTCCTGTTTGGATATCAGTCACACAGAGCCATCGTACCACTGATGCTTAGATTGCGGGTCGAAGCCTCAAACATCACAGAGTGCTGCTTTCATGCTCAGCAGCAAAGTCTGCAGCCCAGGGAAGACAGAGCTAAACACACCTCTCACATTTTTTCACCACAGTCTCTGTGTATAAGAAGGCTCCTTATGTGAAACCTGGCACAGGGGAGCTTCCAAGCATTTAGAGAAGACCTTATGATGCAGAAATGATCTAATCTGATTTTTTCTCTGTGGTATCTAGATATTAGGGTTCACAGGGTATCTCAAGAAAAGATACAATACGATATAAAATGATACGATACGATGCGATATGATACGATACAAAACGATATGAGACAATGATATATGATGCGATACAAAACAATATGATACGATATGATATGATATGATATGATATGATACGATACGATACGATACGATACGATACGATACGATACAATACGATACAATACTATACGATATGATATGATATATGATATGATATGATATGATATGATATGATATGATATGATATATGATATGATGCAATGTGATACGATACAAAACAATATGATATGATATGATACAATACGATATGATATATGATACGATATGATATGATATATGATATGATATGATATATGATACTATATGATACAATACAAAATGATATGATATGATATATGATATGATATGATATGATGCGATATGATACGATACAAAATGATATGATATGATATATGATATGATATTATATGATGCGATATGATACGATACAAAATGATATGATATGATATATGATATGATATGATATGATATATGATACTAAATGATACGATATGATATGATATGATACAATACGATATGATATGATACGATACGATACGATATGATGCGATATGATATATGATATGATATGATATATGATATGATATGATATATGATATGATATGATAAAAAACGATACATGATATGATTTTATACAATACACAATGTTTCCCATAATAACTTTTTATAACTAATTATTATACTATAATATCACGATACAGCGATTCTGCGATAATCAATATGTCGCACAACAATCACATAGCGATACATCACAGAAACACAGGGGAGCATTTTTAATTTACTTAAGTAACAGCAATGCTATTCTTACTTTTCCCGTCTGTTCTTTGCGACCGTGGTCAGAAACGCAGGGAAACGGTTAATTCAACTTCAGAGCTGAAGGGCAGGAACTTGTTAACTTCCATGGGAATGCATCTCTTCGGAAACTTTGCTCTTGCTGCTAATGAACTACGACTTCCAGAAGGCAATTCTTTCCTCCTATTTTCCCGCACCAGACACTGCATATTCCACAATGCATTGCTCCCCATAAAACGCACCAAGAGTCATTGTGTCTCCACCAATCACATCAGTGATGTGTGTTTGGAAGATGAGTCCTCCAGTGTGGCGTGTAGTTTTTTACCCGTATTATAGAATGCTATATTTTTGTTACATCTAAATTATTGTTAACAACAGTTCAGCAAATGCTAGATAGTGGTGGAGACGATTTTCATTTTTGGGTCTTTCCCCCTTTTTCATAGAAGCTCTCCAGCGATGTGTGTTTTACTGACACATACTGACCATGCCATTGTAAAATAATACATGGTCCACCATTATTGTTGATCACTTCATGTATGATGCAAGCATTTCCATGAGGTGAGTGGGAACATTTCTCCCAGTGGTGAAGATGATGCACAAATGGCATCTACTGTCTGCAACTGTTGTCCATTTTTGTAAACTTCCCTTGCCATCTGCAGTAACGTTGGAAACCATCAGGACCATCAGGGTGAATCCTTGAATAGAACTTTCTTCTACCTTTCAATGTCCCATGTTTGCTGCTCTTTTACAAAGTCCATACGGCCAGTTCTGTGGTGTCCAAAGAGATGAGGCTTTTGAAGACCTTCAGTCTCAGATCCAACAATGATTTTTTGCCATTTGTCAAGTGATCTTTGATGAATGAGTGATGAATTTTGTCACATCCCTAGTAGATATGACTAAGTGAGCTATTCCATTATTTCAGAATCTGCTGGTGTCTAGTACAGTTTGGAAGTTCCCCTCCTCAATGACACTCACTGAACCTGGAAATCAACAAGTGTTTTGAAGCAGTTGGGACAGAGCAGGGAAATCACCAGGCAAGGCCAGATTTGGACGCCCCTGAGCCTTCAGACGCTGGACTGAAAGTGACAGTGGAATCCGCCAATCATGGTTTAAAATGGGTGGGCCAAGTTACTTGAGGCTAGTCAGTTATTGCAAATGTCAAACAGCAGTCTTTACTGGAAAGGTCATTCAAGAAATGCTACACAAGTGGGAAACAAAGGTTCAGCTAAAACACAGAATTTCTAAAAATGTTCCAAAATGTTCATGTGCAATGTTAGTGAGTCTATAAGTTTTTCACTGGAATATAGTAACCCAAATGTTTTTGTAACTGGGTCATACCCTACATTTTTCGTGTGGGTTTATGTACTAATGTACAGTGTTAATTTCTGTACAGTGTTAATTTAGTTTTATCCAGCGGTAACGGTAAATTGCTTTTATTCTGACTGGCTGCCTTGCATTATTCAAACAGCAATCTAGGATATCATTATACTCAATATGTATGGGTACTGCTGTCAGATAAATAGGCCGGTATGGATATACAGATACATCTAAAAAAAAATTTGAATATCGTGAAAAAGTTCAATATTTCTTGGCATTCCTTTCACAAAGTGAAATTCATATATTGTATAGATTCATTACACATAGAGTCAAATATATCAAGCCTTTATTTCTTGTAATTTTGTTGATTATGGCTTACAGATAATAAAACGAAAAACTCACTGTCTCAGAAAATTAGAATATTGTGAAATACGCAAACCTGCAAAGATTTTTTGAGACCTGATCTCAGTCTCAGTATATTTTTTAAAAGGATATTTTAAACAAAAATATTAGGCTTTTGAAAAGTATGTTCATTCCTATGCACTCAGTACTTGGTTGGTTCTCTTTTTGCATGAATTACTGCATCAATGTGACGTGTCATGGAGGAGATCAGCCTGTGGCTCTGCTGAGGTGTGATGGAAGCCCAGGTTGCTTTGATTTCAGTATTCAGGTCGTCTGCATTGTTGGGTCTGGTGTCTCTCATCTTCCTCTTGGCAATACTCCATAGATTCTCTATGGGGTTCAGGTCAGGAGAGTTTTTTGGCCAATCAAGCTTTTGGTACCTTTGGCAGTGTGGGCAGGTGCCAAGTCCTGATGATAAATGAAACCAGCATCTCCATAAAGCTTGTGAGCAGAAAGAAGCATGAAGTTCTCTAAGTTTTTCTGGTAGATGCCGCGTTGACTGTGGACTTCAGAGAACACAGACCAACACCAGCAGATGACATGGGCCCAAATCATTACTGACTGTGGAAACTTCATACTGGACTTCAAGCAACATGGATTCTGTGCTTCTCCACTCTTCCTCCAGACTCTGGGACCTTGATTTCCAAATTATGCTAAATTTACATTCATCTGAAAAGAGAACTTTGGACACTGAGCAACAGTCCAGTGATTTTTCTCCTAAGCCCAGGAAAGACACTTCTGACATTGTCTCTGGTTCAGGAGTGACTTTACACAAGGAATGCAGCATTTGTAGCCCATGTCTAGAATTTTTCTGTGCGTAGTGGCTCATGATGCGATGACTTCAGCCTCAGTCCACTCTTTGTGAAACTCCACCAAATTCTTGAATGGATTTTGCTTGACAATCCTCTCAAGGTTGTGGTTGTCCCTGTCGCTGGTGCACCTTTTCATACCACTCAACTTTCTATAAATACGCTTGGACTCAGCACTCTGTGAGCAACCAGCTTCTTTAGGAATGACCTTTTGTGGCCATTTAAAGTCTCAATACACCTTTGTAGGTTTGCATATTTCACAATATTCTGAGACAGTGAATTTTTCATTTTATTATCTAAAGGCCATTATCTTTGAAATTCCAAGAAATAAAGGCTTGACAAATTTCACTCTATGTGTAATGAATCTATATAATATACAGATTTCACTGAAAGGAATGTCAAGAAATGTTGAATTTTTTCACAATACTCAATTTTTTTAGATGTACCTCTACATACTGTCTTTTGTGACATCACAAGAACAATACATTCAAAATGTGAACTGGGGGTAATTGGTACATTTTAATAAAAGAAACAGTGTTGACAAACTATATGCAGGAAACAATCCCACTGTATATGCCCTTTTAAGGGCATTTATGTATTGGCTTTGGGCATTTGTTTGCTTGACCAGGCATTCGCTTATCTGTTCATTCTTCCATTTGTTTCTTCTTCTGTTCACTTCGCTCAGTCAGTCACATTATAATGTATTTTACATTCGTTTCTTTCTCTGTATCTCATTGATTGGTGGATGCATGCGTATTCATGATACTACTCTGCATGCAGCGGGAGGTTCACTGTGGCATCAGTGGATATGGAAAGAATCTCTCTCTCTCTCTCTCTCTCTCTCTCTCTCTCTCTCTCTCTCTCTTCCAATTTCATTAAACCATAACTAGCAGCATTGCAGCAGAGTCATCACCTGCATAAGACCATTTGGATGAAGTACTATAGCCAAAGCAGTTCATCATGCAACTAAGGGCAGCATATTGCAATCTCTTAGTATGAACAG
The DNA here is from genome assembly GCA_037576955.1 of Lepidarchus adonis. Classification (NCBI taxonomy): domain Eukaryota; kingdom Metazoa; phylum Chordata; class Actinopteri; order Characiformes; family Lepidarchidae; genus Lepidarchus; species Lepidarchus adonis. The sequence goes on along the minus strand of JBBIGC010000082.1, from coordinate 24,726,095 downwards.
AGTTTGTCGAGCGGACCACCTGCTGGCATTATCGGACACCTCCATGGTGGATTATCTGCATGCTAGCAGGTAGTGCTGCGATTTACTGCCATTGTACAATGCTACCGTTCCAAACACGTCCCAGAGAATTACTTCTGATGTATTTTTGGGACTGAAGCATGTGCTAAAGCTGGTGACTCATAAGCTGTACCTGCACGCCACGTTAATGCACATGCAAATTAAACCGGCAGGGTATTATATATTCCTTGCCTGTACCAGGGCATCTGCTTTTTATTTGCACAAATCCTGTGAGGAGATTCACCACAAAGACACTGCGAAACAACTAATGATCAAGATGACCTACTTAGAAGTCCATTGCGATCTTCAGTGCGGCTTATTTTGGCTTCGGTAGCTGTGGAATATCTCCTGTAAAGGTCGTTCAAATGGATCTGCATTATGGGATGCCCACACATAGACTTTGCTATTTAAGCAGTGAATAAATTTTAGTTTTTGGCGTATATGGTGCACAAAGTCAAGCCATGTTCCTTTTGTATACTTTTTTAGTATATAACTTTGAATTTGACATATTACACAAGTTGAGATGTCCAGGGGATGAACCCTCAGCAGGGAGTAGGGTTGAGGAGGATGCGATTTTTAATGAAGCTCTTAATCATTAGTCATTCTCCAACCCATTAGAATAATGCAGTAGGAATCCAGCAGCATCCCATAATGAGTGTGCAAAAAGCATGATGAAAAGAGATGACTGACGTGGGCACTTTTGTGCCCCAAAAGAACTCTCGCTGCATAACACGTAGGAGAAGAGCCTTTATTCAAACGATAAATGTTGACAACATTAATGCGCTCTGGAAAAAGGACAAAGTGTTTTATTGCTACATCTCCAAATTTAGAAACCTTTTACATCTGTCTGTTTATTTTTTATTTTTTAAATTTTTATTTATTTATGTATTTATTTATTTGTTAAATTATTTTTATTTATTTATTTATTTAATATTATTTTAATTAATTATATTTTATGCAGGTTCTCATCTAATAAAAATAAAAAAAAAACCTGAACAGGTTATATGAAAATAAAATAACAATTAGGTGTGTTTTTACTGTGGTTATAAGGTTTGCAAAAATACAGGGCATACTTTCTTAGGCATATACTGATATTTCTGTGCATTGAAAGTGCTTATTGATAGACAAAATATTTTTATCCTAAACTAACAAAAATAATGTACTGGTCACCAATTCTCTAATACCTCTACAGTACTTTCCTGCTTAGCTAAAGTTCAACCTACATATGTAATGCTGCCCACTCAAATGCAAATGATCAAGCCAATGGAGACTGAAGATGAAGAAAATATGGCAGATCATGGTTGGAGCTAAATTACACACCACCAGAACCACTTCTGATGTAATGAAAAATCTTGTGTCTCTGGCACGACAGTCCAGTCTCGAGTCTTCATCTCACCCACTGCTCTAAAGTCCAGAAACTAATGCAGATATTTTCTCTTCTTTTCTAACAGAGATCCAAACCAGCCAGTACCACAGGACACCAAGTTCATCCACACGAAGCCTAACCGCTTTGAAGAGGTAGCGTGGTCCAAGTACAACCCCAAAGATCAGCTCTACCTTCACATTGGCCTGAAACCCAGAGTCCGTGACCACTACCGTGCCACCAAGGTCGCCTTCTGGCTAGAGCTCGTCCCTCACCTCCACAACATCAACGATTTGTTCCAATACGTTTCAACAACCACCAAGATTCCACCGCAGGACACCACACCTTTCCCGTACACTAAAAGACTGGGCAAAACATGGCCATCAACCACACGCCACCCTGGGGTCCCTCCGCCCAACCCCAAGCAGACAACGGACCAGCGCAAGGGGAGCGACATTGGTGATGACTCAGCCGTGATGATCGAGAACAAGCGGGACTACTCCACGGAGCTGAGCGTGACCATTGCTGTGGGAGCTTCACTCCTCTTTCTCAACATCCTGGCCTTTGCCGCACTCTACTACAAGAAAGACAAGCGGCGGCACGAGTCTAACCGCCGGGGTCCCAGCCCTCAGCGCAACTCTACACCTGCTAACGTAGCAGCTAATGCTAATGACATTGCTCGCTTACAGAGCGAGGAGCTAATGTCCCTGCAGATGAAGCAGCAGCAGCAGCTGGAGCATGAGCACCACCATGAGTGCGAGTCCCTCGACACACTGCGCCTGGCCTGCCCACCCGATTACACACTGACCCTGCGGCGGTCGCCTGACGACATCCCTCTCATGCCACCCAGCACCATCACCATGATTCCCAATTCTCTGGCCGGAATGCAGCCCTTGCACAACTTCAACACCTTTGGCGGGAATCAGAACAGCACCAACTTGCCTCATGGTCACTCCACCACCAGGGTATAGCTCCATGCCTCTGGACCTTCAAAAACTGTGGGGGTGGTTCATTCCAGCATGGGATATAGGATATGGAAGTCCCTCATGGATGAAGAAAAAAAATCCCGCTTGGAGACTGATTCTCAGTGAATAAGAAATTATTTTGTTACAACCACTTCTTGAGGAACATCTACATCCACCATAACCTACTAGTGGGGAAAAAAGTGAATGTTTCTAAACTATCGGTATATTCAGATCCAAGAGTATAGAGGATTATGGGATGTTTTACCAAAATACATTTTGAACTTTTGCAAGGGACTAATTTGCTGGCAGAGGTTGCACATAGCCTACATGCGAAGGATACCAGACAGCAAGGATCTGTTAGAGTATGTGCCATGCTGACCCTCCTATATCAAAAGTGACACTGGCAGAAAACTGTATTTCAAACAAGAGGAATAGACCACTTTTCCGATGGTATTGTCGCATATTGAACAAAGGGACTGAATTCTAAATCTCCCAGCCTGAAATGTATTTATGACAAATTTGTAAAGATGAAATTATGTAAATAGCTGTGAGTTACAAATCCAATACTAAAAGAAATTTAAAAGCTTTTATTGTTGTTTTGGTTCAAAATATGACTATTACTCAGCTTGTGCTTTCTGTTGAAGTGACTGTAAATATGCCAGTCATAATCAATCACAATTTTATTTTTCAGGATGATTTGTGTTTAATAGTATTCCATACCATACTCGTTTAATCGGCATCAATTTAATCTTAAGCTCTGATTGGTCCTTCATATTTACGTCTGTTTAAAAACTTTCAGTGACCTCAGAATGCAAAACTATACAGTGGCCCTGGAGATTAGATATAGATTCTATTCTACCTGGTGAGAACATTGTTTCTTTTGGACCATCAAACTTCGGTGGAAGCAGTGGTGATATTACAAACTTGTCATTTCTTTTTAGGCTTTTACATAATGGGGCAGCCGGAAAATGCCAGGACTAAAGAAAAATATGGACCATGGTGCTGTCATTGAAGCACATTCTAGCCATAACAATTTTCCAAACCATAGTTCTGGACTACCACACTCAGGAACCATTGGGCTGTGAGAGGACAGGGTTAGGAACCATATGTAGGTAATAGAGTTATATATCAATTTTCATTACAGGATTTGCACCCGAATTTGCTATGTATTATGGGGCAACAGCAGAAAAACAGTCTCCTATCTACCACAATGTGTAAGTCACCAGCTGCTTCAACCTGTCCTGATTTTAGTCTTTTTATCCCCTTTTTTCATTTTTTATTTTTAAAAATTTTCTGTCACATTTACCACTGCCTGAACTGAAGATGTGGCCAGCACTGTACTGTTTAGAAAAGAAAAATAAAAAAAAAACATCTGGAAAAATAAAAAAAATAAAAAAACAAAAATAAACAAACCCAGGCAGTGGATTTTGGTATCAATATTAGTTGGATATGTTTGTAAAGCAGTATATGTTAGATATTTCTACTTGTCATATGCTAGCAATATGTAAAGTATCGTGCCAGGCTTGTGATATTTTTGGGTTACAACGCAAGTGAATGAGTGTAAATAAAAATAATTATAAATGCTATTAAAAAAATCATTAACCCTGATATTTTTAGTTCTGCATCCTATAACAAGAAAGCGCAAGCAAGGATATAAAAAATGCAATTGAAATTTATAAAGCTACATTTGTATATTGAATCGAAGATATTCATCTAGCCCCTTAAACTGTCAATAATTCAAGGGTGAAACGTAGGACTTTAAATAATAGTTTGTCTTATATTGTTTGCGTTTTTTGCCTTAAGTGATAGATGATATTTCTGGCTGGACACTATATAAAATTTTTTCTGCAGCATTTCTAATAAAATATCACAGTATTTTCTAAAACTGTGTCTGTTTTTGCGTTGGACAAAGAAAAAATACACTCATTATTTTGCAACAAAATTTGGATGCTTATGATGACTAAATTGTTTATACTAGTCAAGAATTGTAATTCACCACCAAATTTCAGTAGGTTCATTTCAAATGCAGATTGCTATCTAAATTTCTTGCAATAATGTTCACATTTTCATGCATTCTAATAACATTTGTTATGCATCACATAATTTCACACTGAAAAGTCAGATATTCATTTCTGATATTTTTGTTTTAGTATCAATATTGAAAGATGCCATTCCTATCAAAAACAAAGTACAGGGTTCCTTAAGTTACGTCAGGTTTCCATTCCTCTGAGTATGATGTAACTCGAATTGTGACATAGGTCTGAACTCATGTATGTAATGATGCTGCAGAGGTTTTATTGAACATCACTGTGCTTTATTAACAGCAGCAACATGAATAAACGCTCTCATATTACAGTGAAGCATTTAGGAAACGTTGCTCCCGATAGAAATGCTCTTTTTAATGCTTCAACATTCACCACAGCAGTAAACACATTGGAGAGGAGACTTGTGGCAAAACCACACTGACGGTGCATTAACACAGTGCACTATTAACCCCCCATCTCACCCACCAACACACAGGAACTCGTATTCAACACTAACAGTGAATAAAACAGAAACATCTTTACAAAAACAGTGCACAGAGAATTAGCAGAACAGAAAACAGCTCCTATTTTTCCCTTCCCTGCACACACACACACACACACACACGCACGCACACACACACACATATACTAACACCCACCCCACCCATCCACTATATTAAATATGGGTCTTTTACAGTACAATGCATTACTGAAGTAAGGTCTTTGTACACTGTAAAGATTTTAGTTTGGCTAGTTTTTTGGCATGTGTGATTAATACAATCCTGTCCAAATCACAAAAATAAGCAACTTGGCATTTGCCAGCATGTTGGCAGTGTGATTGAATGATCACTTTAAAATTACTGAACCTTTTCATTAAAACCTTAAGTTTAAAGATGAAGCGAAATTGCAGTTTTCAAAATCTTTCATTCATCTCATCAGTGGCATGCTGCCATTTGGCTTATTTTGATGTCTGGCTCTTTCCTGAATATTTGACACTGCAAATTTCTTCATGAATCTAGAGTTTATAATGCAGAGGTGATAAATCGAGATCTGGATTCAAATGCAGTCTTTTATATTAAATGAAAGTGTGTTTTACTGCCTGAGTTCAAACTCAAAAAGTGTGGTCATTCTATTTGTATTTTTTAATTCATGATTTCCACGACCAGTACCCTTATTTTTATTATTTTTGCACATGTTTCCGTCTTAACGGTATCAGATCTTTCATCTGGTTCAGTGAAACAACAAGATTCTCAGAAAAAAAACTATAATTTGGAACTGTGGAGTATTTTCTTAGAAGAGGCTGGCCAACAAATTTTCCACCAACAGCAAAGTGCTGACTCATCAAGGAAGTAGGAAAGGATTCTAGACGAATAAATAAGAAGTGAAGGCTTGAAATTGATTGGGTGAAAAATGGTATCCTTTGGAGGACTGCAGGGCAAAATCCCACTGCTTACCAAAAGGAACAGCTTGTTTCCCAAATGCCATAAAAAACTAATCCTTTGATATTAATTAATCAATATTAATAAAAAATGTAACTTTTTAGAAACAGAGGTCCTATTAAATTTGGCGTAAAGCTGAAATAGCATTTCATAATAAGAGCATTACAAAGCAGCCAAAACTGGTGGTGCAAGAATCATTCATTTTCACCTCCACCAGAAAATCCTGCTGGAGAATAATGGGTCACCAGACTGTCAGCAGAGCTCATGTTTTGTTGTGTTGACGATGACAAATATAATTTCACTTTAAAATTGTTCAAAATCATTAATAATAAACAAGCAAATAAACAAGAAAAACAAAAGTACGTTTCATATCTATGTTTCTGTTTGGTTAACATCTACCATAATGTCTCAGGCTTCAGGAATTTGATGTTATTACTTTTAATCTGAATTAATAATAATAATAATAATAATAATAATAATAATAATAATAATAATAATAATAATATAATAATAATAATAATAATAATAATAATAATAATAATAATAATAATAAATCTGCAGTTAGTTCTTCAGATTTTTTAGTTTAGTTTTCAGATACCAAAGTGCTGTACACATATAAAATTGCAAATAAAACACAAAGCCCTAAGAACAAATAAAACAAATAAAATTAAAACACTCAAACGAACATTAAGTCACAATAAAAAATCAACATATCAGGCTAACTTCAAAGCTTTTGAAAACAGGTGAGTCCGCCTGCTGGATATACAGTGGTAGATCATTCAATGGTTCTCATTGGCCCAAAAAAAACGTCAGAATCAGTACATTTCTCTAAAATGGCACATTTCACACTAAGCCACTTTTTTGAACGTTAACTGTTGAGAAATCAGTGGATTTTTTCTGTTAGTATCAGAAACTGGAAAAAAATTCACCATCTTCGGCCAATATAGAACATATAGGACATATAGACAACACTGGAGGCCGGGTTTAAAGTTCCCATAACCTTAATGATATTTACAGTGACCTAGCAATAATTACATGCTTAAACGGCAGCTAATTTACCATAGCAAGTAATGTCTGAAGTAATGTCCATGTGTAAAGCAAAATCAATTAGACAATAGCAGGGGGGCAAACTTGTGCCCAGCAGGATGTCCAATAATGAGGTCATTTCTCCCCCCTCCCTCTCTCTCTCTCTCTCTCTCTCTCTCTCTCTCTCTCTCTCTCAGCAGGAAATACTGTTTGTTGCAAACCCGTAAGTGGTTGGTGGACACACGCAATAAGCCATTTTCTGGACAGCAACCTATATTTTCTTCCCATTAACTTCCATCACGCTTCTCAGCCAGAGATATGTGGATTCCTCAAGCACAACGAATGTTCACGTGATCAATGTTCATCATGCTGCAACATGCATGTCTTGCAAATCCGCTGCCTGTTTATCCAATTATCCTCAATTCTGATGGGACACACACTAAGGAATGAAAACACTATGCAATCATTAGTGCTCGTTTCTCCTAATCATCCTTTATCAGAACTTTTCTGTTCCGCCCACATACTCAGGTTCTGGTGAACAGCATCCAGGAATCCCACAAAGCTGATAAAAATCTGTTCTTTAGGTTGGTCGACGTTCCACCTGCGAGTTCTCATCATCAGGTAAAGTGAGTGGGCACTGGCGGAGGTCAGTTTACTTAACACACTTTGCAAATTGTTTGTGATAAGCCTATAGGCTCTTCCGCAGCAGGCTGATAAGCATATGTGTGGTTGTAGCTAAGGAAACGTATCAAAATTGATTTAAAGGCCTTCAATGGATGCTCAAAATAAAGCAATCTGAGAAGAAAATGTACATTAGATTAGTATCGAATCTGCTGTTTTCTGTAGAACACCAGCAAGAACATCAGAGGCCTAAGACTACAGTGGATGATGCTACAACAGGGGTCGGTAACCCGCGGCTCTGTAGCCGCATGCGGCTCTTCAGTCACCTTGCTGTGGCTCTGTTTGGCCTTGACGAAAAACCTGTTATTCATTAATTCAACTTTTAATTATATATTTTATTTTTGTTTATTTTGTTAGTTATCTTGGAGTTTGAGGTGATAGTTTAA
>JBBIGC010000082.1:24702025-24714831 GCA_037576955.1 Lepidarchus adonis | reverse complement strand
CAGACAGACAGACAGACAGACAGACAGACAGACAGACAGACAGACAGACAGACAGACAGACAGACCGACCGACCGACCGACCGACCGACCGTCCGACCGACCGACAGACAGACAGACAGACAGACAGACAGACAGATTGATAGATACATTACATTTGAAAGACCAAACTGTACTTTTTACTTCACTACATTTCTGTCAAGGTTCTCGTTACTCATTACTTTCAGAGTAACTTCAGAGAACGAGGTGATCTCTGAGCCCTGTCTTTCAAAATAAACTGTACACTGAAAGCTACAGTACAGGAAGTGTGGGGTCTGTCACGTCATTAAAAAAGGGTGTTAGCCAATCATTCATTCCCATTGTGGCGTCTGGCAGTTGAATGACATACAGTCCAGCCAATCTGAGACGTCTTATAGAAAGAGTCACTGTGCACATGCTCGGCCAATCACCTAAACTTAGTCAAGTTTTGAATGTAGCCACGCTGGAGATGTGGTTATGGATCATCTGAAATATGTAAGTATTTAGCTTTTTTTTTTTTTTTTTTACTTTAGTACTTGCTTCCAAAAATACTTAAGTACAAAAGTAAAACATTCTTTGCAGGGGTACCCACACACCTATATATATATATATATATATATAATTTACCTAAAAAATATATTGAAAGCACTCCTATTAATAAATTATCCAAAAACATGCAAAATGTAAATATATTGCAAACTTTTGTGTGGTATATACTTAGGGCCTGTTTATTTATTAATTAATTCATATATACATATTATATATACACAGGGGGTCCTCAAGTTACGTCATACTCAGAGGAACCAAACCCTGATGTAACCCAGGGACCCCCTGCATATATATATACTTTGTTTGTGTATATACGTAAAACCATACACAAAAAACACAATATATGTTCACCAGAGGGCGTACACTTTTGCATGCAACTCTATTTTATTTTGGCGTATCTGTTGTTGTGACTTTATGATGCAGATGCTGTGAGCAAGCTAAGTCATTTCAATGCTGTGGCTTCAGTTTGCCAGGAATGTCATGTGTTTGGAAATATTTCAAGTGTGTGAAGAGGATGTCAAATCTGCAGTCTTCAGTTCTGTTCACATCTCTTCAGCCTGGGTGTTTTACATCAGTGTGTTCATTAAACCCACAAAATGTGAGAGTTTAGTGAAAAGTGACATTTTGGCAGTGTGAAAAACATCATTTTGAGTATTCTTGGCAAAAACCAATAAATAAAGAATAAATAAACAGGCCCTAAGTATATGCCACATGGTCTGTCTACTGAAAAGCTTGAAATATATTCACACTTTCTTCATGCTTTAATTACTTGTGTTTGGATACTTTATTAATAGGAGTGATATCAGTATATTGTAACAGAATTGAGGCTTGGGGGGGACGTTCTTACGGCACACTGCCCCATGGGAAGTGTCGCTTGGCAGATTTAGACTGTGTTTTGGGGGGTTTTATGTGTGTTGGGACTAACTTTGGTTAGTTTTGGGTTGTTTGTGTGGGTTTTAGGGTGGATGGCTGGGCTCACCGATGTTGTGTTTGGTGCTCTGTGTAGTGACTTCGATGAGCCATCCACATTCATGTTGTGTTCTGATATGTGCATATATATATTATTTATATAAATTTTTGATTTTTTTTTTTCTTTCATTTTTTGACTGCTAACCCTAACCCTAACCCTAACCCTAACCTCTAATAATCCTAGTCAGATGTCATCCGTTAACACCACCAGTGTCATATACAAAAATGCCAGTGGGATTAAATATACAGTTCTTTTGATGTAAGTCAGAACTCATGCATGTAATGATGCTGCAGAGGCTTTATTGAACAGCACTGTGCTTTATTAACAGACAATAACATGTATGAACGTCTCATATTACAGTAAAGCATTTAGAAAACGTTGCTCCAGATAGAAATGCTCTTTTTTTCAACATACACTATAGCAATAAAAACATTGGAGAGGAGACTTGTGGCGAAACCACACTGACGGTGCCTTAGCACAGTGCACTATTAACCCACCCACACACATAAACTTTTATTTAACACTAACGGTGAATAACACATAAACATCTCAGCAGTAACAACAAAAAACAGTGCAACTCCTCCCTATCCCTGCAAACATGCAACCTCTCACACATTGCACATGTATTACTGTAAAGCATTTAGTAGGCATTTAAATATGCTCTTTTTTATAGCCAGTGATGTAACCTTTGAGTGCAACGTAAGTCGAGGACCCCTTATATATATATATATATAAGGCACCTGACAAATGTAAGAGGTAAGAGTAGTTTAGAGGCAGTAAGTGTTAAAATTAATGTTAAAGTACGTTTGTCAATGTGTTTTCTGGGCCGGAATTATCTGTATTAACAATCAAATCCCTGTTTGGGCTCAATCAATGGTTAAATCAAATGCTGCTGAGAGTTTTACATTCATGTGATGACTGGAGGCACTGAGGGGGAATCACCAAATCTGTTTAGATTTTTATTTCTTTCATTTTTTTGCTTGTTTTGCTTGCATTTTGCTTGATTCTAATGATAACTTGAGTTGTTTCATCCATTAACAAAGCAATCAGTGTCATACATAAAAGTTCTCTGACATTCTAAAGACTTTATTTTATATTAATTTAACCCCAATGTCCTAAAAGCTTAGTAGTAAAGTAATCATTCTTTGATTAAAAAAGTGCCGGAAGTAATACCTACACTAACAATTAAGCAAATTTCATTTAACAAATAATATAATTTAACTCAGAAAACATTTCAGTGCATTTTGGGAAACTAGGCACAGGAATGTTAAGACCCTCAGGTTGTGCAGCAGTATATTCGCTAATAGGTGCATTAAAAAACGCTAAACTGCTGACTGTAATGGCTGGTTTAACGACAGCTGAGTAAACACTCTTTCAGGAGGAAACTGTACTGAAATTGACAAGACAAAGTAACAAATACCCAGAAATCTCATTTGTACTTGAGCAGAAATAGCCTATTTATTTTATGATGCACTGATGCGTATATTGCTTCTATACAGAGTTTGCACCACTACACGCCCATACACACACTCACAGAGAAAGAGGCCGAGAGAGTGAGAGTGTGTCATGCTATTTACCTCATTGAGTTTTCAATTGAGAGTTTATCAACTTTGGCAATCTAGCCACTGGAACTGTGAGAATGCTAAATTGCATTTCTAAATTGTTTAGTCAAAGCCACTGACTCAAGGAGTGTTGGGGGGTTGGGTTGGAGGTAGGGGTGGAATCAGATATAAAGCTCATTGTACTTTGCCGTATTGAGTTTTAAGAGTGTTTTGAATTCATTTGCATAACATGTTGCATCTTGTTTTTGGAATAAATTGCTTTGTGAATCCACTGCCTGCTCTCTCACCACTCGCCTTTATTGATCCGACTTCAAACGATGCCAGCAAATTAGCTTTTGAGTTAAAGCCAAAACGACAGCAGCAAAAATCGAAAGCTTTAATAGTTATTTGCACTGGGGCAAAGTAGATGTCTCTGTACATTTCACTGGGTAAGTCTTGAGTGGGAGCAAAGTCCATATGAAGCAGTTTCTGGGAAGCATTAAAACTTTAAAGCCACTCTTATCTATTAAAAGAATAGACTATTTATTCTTTCCTGAGGTAAAAGGCCCAAATGTTTTTTTAATAAGAGAGTTTGATGTAATATATAAATACACACACACAAAAGCCAAAAACAACAAAAAAGTCTCATTTGTGTTGCAAAAGTATTATTATTATTATTATTAGTAGTATTATTATTATTAGTAGTAGTAGTAGTAGTAGTAGTAGTATTATTATTATTATTATTATTATTATTATTATTATTATTATTATTATAAGTAGTAGTAGTAGTAGTAGTAGTAGTAGTAGTATTATTATTAGTAGTAGTAGTATTATTATTATTAGTAGTAGTAGTAGTAGTATGGGAGAGATGTAAGAAGTGATGGAAACATACTCCCAACTGAGCAAAATGTGCTGAGCAGATGAAAGGAGAACTTTAAGAATGAGAATGAGAGAGAGAAGGTTGGATGAGGTGGGAATAGTGAAAGAGGAAGTGCAGCAGATTAGCAAGGTGGAAGGAAGGATGGCTATGAATGAAGAATAAAGACTGGAAAGGCTGTTGGGCCAGATGACATACAGAACCAATACATGCATGGAGAGACGGCAGTGGAGTTTTTAACCAGAAAGTTGAACATAATTGTGGAAAGTGGGACAATGCCAAAAGAGTGGTACTGGTACCAATTTTCAAGAATAAAGCAGATGTTTAGTAACTACAGAGGGAGAAATTTGATCAGAAACAGTGTGAAGTTATGGAAAAGAGTAGTGGAACCTAGCTTTAGAATAAGACGTAAAGATTAGTAACCAGTAGTATGGTTTCTTTCAATATTTGCTCTGAGGATATTGAAAGAGAAGAATAAGGGGAACTTGGAGTAAACATATGACAGGGACTAAAGAGGAGTTGTGGTTCTCTATGAGGAAGTCAGGAGTGGCAGAAAAGTATGTAAGAGTGGTACAGGATATGTATGAGGGCAGTATGGCATTGGTAGGAGTGACGGATATGTTTGAGATATTGATAGTGATAGACAGGTTGACAGACGAGATTAAACAAGAGGCCATATTGACTGTGATGTTTGCAGATGAAATTGATATGTAGTATATGTAGGTGATATGTGGTTAGTGTAGGTAGAAGCTGGAGAGGTTGAGGTTTGCTTCAGAGAGAAGAGGAATGAAAGTGAGTAGATCTTAGACAATACACTGTGTGAATGAAAGGGAGGACAGCGGAGTGGTTAGGATGCAGGAAGTAGAGGTGGTAAAGGTAGAGGAGTTTAAATACTCCTGCAGAGTAAGTGAATATTAAAGAAAGTGGAAGCAGGGTGGAGAAGAATGGCAGAAGACAAGTAGCAGCAAGAGTGAAAGTATCACTCATTTTCACAATTACTTTATATATTTTTGCTTTAAACGTTGTAGTTAATTTACTATGAAGAATAAAGAAGTTTTTCTTTGAGAGATCTTTTACGTGATTTTTCCGTAACTTTTGTGTTGCCAAACTCTAAAATCAGAGAAATATGTTTTAAACAGTAATAGCGTAACTATTCCTGTCTTCCATTTGTCCTGGTAGTCACATGTACAGTGTTTTTCCTAGTTTTCTCTGTTTACCTGTGCATTGTTTTTAGCTCCTCCCCTTGTCCAGGTGTTCCATGTTTGTTGTTGCATCTGTTCCTTGTGTGTGCTTCACTCTCCATGGATCTCTGTTGTATGCGCCTCAGTCATAGCCTGTTGTGTTTATTCTGCTTGTCTTGTGATGTTAACAAAGCCGACTTTGAGGAAGCTGAGAAGGTTGTATGCTTCAGATATAAAAATGGAATCAGTGTGTAAACATGTAATCATTTCTTTTTCCCTCTGGCTTAGAAATTCTTCTAAAGAATGGTCCAGTAGTTCGCTGGCTATGAGTTACTGAGAGATGAATGTACCCAACAAAATAGACATATACACATGAATTAATTTGGGTTAAATTTGACTAAAGTGAAGAAGCTAAACATCTACTCATTCACTTGTTTAGATGAATAAAAACAGAGACAACAGGTTATATAATTGCTTTTGCTGACTGCTGTTAATTATTAACAACCCTAAATTTCTATTCATTTAATATAAAATTAAAACAAAATAATAATATCATGGTTCTTTGCAATGGAATTCACATTAAGGACTAAATTCAACAGGACTTGGTTCTCCATTCAGTGAACTGGGTAAACAGACTATGACTAAATATAGATATTAAAGACTGACAAGTATCATTACATCTCTATCATCAATTGGAAATAAAAAAAAAATGTTTAGTGGTGAATAGTAACAATAATGTTGGGAACAATGATTCCAGTATTTGTTTGTGTGTTGTCAGAGCGGAGCTTGTAGTTTGCAAGCACATCTGGAACTTCTGCATCATTGCCGCTGCCTAGGTAAACAGAAATCCAGAAAGACTGGTAACATTACACCACATCTGCACAGTAGTAAATGAAACAGAAAAGTAATCTCTCTTCCTGTTGTGGAGAGTATTGGGTTGACCCCGCCCCCAACACTGCCACCTCAGAAATCCCAACCTAATTGACCCTGGGGCCTACGCTCTGTAGAGCATGTAACTCTTTATGTGGCCGACCACAAAATGTCTCAGGTGAAGGGCCAGAGAAAAGCCATATAAAAAGCCTTTATTGACTGGACATGTGTTGACTGGACCTGCTACAGGGTCTGAGATAAAGGAAGTTAAAAGGGGTCAACTATACCAATCAGCCACAACATTAAAACCACTGACTGGTTCCATAAATAACATTGATTACCTTGGTACCTTGTTACAATGGTTCTTGTAAAGGAGTGGGGTATATTTCACAGCATGTGAACAGTCAGCACTTGAAGTTGATATGTTGGAAGCAGGAAAAAATGACAAATGTAAGAATCTAAGTGACTTAAACAAGATTCTTATTGTGAGACCATTTCCAGAACAGAAGCCTTATGAAGTGTTCCAGGTCTGCAGTAGTTAGTGTTGATGTACAGTTATAGCATTTCCCTTAGCCCTTTATTTAAGTCTTTATTTAGTCAATGGGTCCTATCCTTTGTTTTTTAGCCTTGCAATGCTATTGGATAGTAAATGTGTATATACAGTATATACCTGGAAATCTGGCCATTAACTCACGTCCTTGAAGTTTGTGTTTAATTGGACTGCTTGTAATGCAATGCCTAGAGCATGTAGATACGTATTTAAGGTATAATTGGACCCCCATGGCTTGCTGCGGAATGTGACTAGCAATGGCTAGCCTGTTTGGTCTGATCCCAACTGTGTAATGTTAATTCTGGCTCTGATTGAAAGGGGTCAACGTCAGAGCTGTTTTGGCTGTGTGATGGGGACCTACTGAATATTAAGTAGGTGGATTGTAATATTAAAGCTGATTGGTGTAATGTATCTTGTTTGGGAAAATTGTAGGGCATAAAACAATATGTGTGGTTATGATGAGAAAATAAATGAAGAAATCAATGAAGGAATAAAGTACAAAACCTCTTTAGATTTAAGATGAGGTAAGATCATCCTTTATTGTCCCAGAATTGGGTTACGGCAGAAAGAGCAACAAAAAACCAAAAGTAATAATAATATAAAGTAAGATAAAAGTATTTACACAGGTGAAGTAGTGCACAGAATAATAGGAGTAAGTAGTTGAATGTAATTTACAATGTAACTTATTATTATTTACAACCCAGTATGTGTGTGTGTGTATAAGTTGTAGAATACACGGTGCAGGAGACACAAGAAATACGAAATTTCTACGTTAAAATGTCCATCTGGATCCTGTGTAATTGCCATATTTTTTATAAGGCGAAAGATGAAGAGCAGGGAGATGTGTGTGTGTGTGCGTGTGTGTGTCCATGGTTCACGTAGCAGTTGAGTAAGCATGAATACTCACTGCCGAGTTAATTAACCCGGTTTCAGCATTCCATCAGTCTTCAGGCTTGCCTGAACTGCCATTCATGCATGGGCCTCTCCAAACAGCCATTATCCGGGCATATCGATCCGGCCATGACAAGGTAGCTGGCTAAAGAGAAAGCCTGAGAGGGTAAAGGGCTGAGGGTGGAGTAGGAGTGATCGAAATACACTTAGGAAAGCGGTCAGTGAGATCTATTTATACCCAACTCAACCTCACTCGCGATGGTGGGCAAAAGGCTTTTTATCATTATTTGATATTAGTGTAAATAGCCCATAATGCGGGGATGTGACTAAAAGGGCTGAGCCCAGAATGTATTTTGAGTAGTGTGTGTGGTGTCCATTTTAGTGAGGGGGAGAGCGGGGCTAGTTAAATAACAGGATCAAGTATCAACCATTTTTGTAGTACTTCTTTGTAGTACTTTACTTTCTTCCTGTAGCAAAGCAGTGCTTTTAGCATCATAAAAGCTCATCGCTCAATGTCTAGCTGAGGAGCTATCGATGCTAACAGGTTAAGCTCCATGAAATTACATTTTCTACTGTAGCTTTCCTGCGCCATCTTTATGCTCAAAATGAAAGATGTAAACATGTTTGTGTGTGTAAATGTGTACCAAAAAGTATATATTTTATAAATTTGCTCTCCTTGTGTGACTGTAAAGCCATAAAAAGAGTTTCAGAGCAGTCTTACGACAGGCCAGTGACAGTATACACCTTGTTTATTATGTTAGCATTGTAGCATGTCTATAACATTAACACCAGGTAAAAGTTAATAACACTGAGTAGTTATTTCTTTACAGTGGAACTTGTCAGGGATGTGGGATATACAATATTAGACAGCACGTCAAGAGTCAGTTCCTGAAGTTGTTGTGCTGGAAGCAGAAAAAATAGCCAAACAAAAGAGCTGAGCCACTTTGACAATGGTCTTATTGTGATGGTTAGAGTGATCCAGGTTTGCAGTAGTTGAAAGTGATACTGAAAGTGATAAATTATGGGAAAATACTCAACATTAAACAGGTAGTGTTAATGTTTTCCAAAAAAATATTTGGTTCTTTATTAAAAAATATCTGATATCAAATATTGATGTCTAAAAAAAATTTTTATTTATCTTTGGAACAGAAAGTAATTTAATTGCAGGTAAACAACCAAAAATAACCTTGATTTATTAATTAAACAAAACGTTTAATGAAAATTTTGTATTCTAACTGAGGAAAAAGTTAGGACATCCTTCCCTCTAATAGCTAGTGTTGCACTATTTGGCTGAAATAACCACAGTGAGATGCTTCTTGTAGCTTGTACCAGTCTCTGACATCGGTCTGAGGAAAGTTTGCCCCACTCCTCAATGCAGCTGTGAGATGTTTGAGGGGTTTCTTGCACATAAAGCTTGTTACAAGTCACTCCACGACTCCTCAATGGGATTAGGAACTGGGCTTTGACTAGGACTCTCTTTTTATAGTCCTTAGTGGATTTACTGGTATGTTTTGGGTCGTTGTCATATTGCAGGATCCAATTTTAGTTCAGCTTTAATGTTCTTACAGATGGTCTTACATGTTCCAAGCCCCCTTTAAAACACGGTACTTTTGTCTGGCCTTGATGTTTCTCTCAGAGAGCAAAGGTTTCCTCCTTGCACACCTCCCAAGCAAGTTAAAGTTGTGCAGTCTGTTTCTGATTGCACTTTCACATCAACAGTAGCAAAAGCCTGCTGTAGGTAACATGATGATATTTTAAGGGTTTTGGAGACATGGAACCTGGGGGAACTTGCTTGGACAGCCAGACCTGTGCATGTTGGCACGCCATTTGTAGACTATTTTCTGGACAGTGGAATTGCTAATTGCAAATGTCAGGTGTTGTCCTTTTGTGTGTAGTCCATGTGCTTTTGTTTTGAAGTTTTGCGCCATTTGTGTGTTGCCCTGGTGTGTCACGTGTCTGTCAGGTGATTGTCATGTGATCTCCCCAGGTGTTTCTTGTTTGTCTCAGTGTATTTAAGTTGCTGATGTTTCGGCTATGTTTGTGGATCGTTGTCACGTGTGAGGTCTCTGTGCGTGCGCAAGAATGTGTTTATGTCCCAGTATTGCATATATATAGTTCTGAGGATTATAAACCTGTTTACTTCCTACTAAGTCTGCATCTACTTCAAACAACCTGGGAGTCCTCACAGCAAATTCTTTTGAGATCTTTTAAAATCACTTATCAAACTTGCAAGCCAATACAATTTTCTTTCTGAAGGCCTCAGACAGCTTATTTGATTTCACCATGGTGTTGAACAGCCATGAGTACACCAAACTAAATGTCTGAGGTTTAAATAGGGCATATTCATGTTCACCTGATGTGCTACACCTGTGTATGATTTGAGCCAATTAATTGGGAAAACAATTAAAAGGTGTCCTAATTTATTCCTCAGCAGAAATTAAGTTTTTGTAGAATTGCATATTACAAAAAAAATTTAAATGTGTTTTTTTTCAGTTGAATTGTTTAGCTGTTTTACTTGAATCCGCACTCAAAAGGAAGAAACAATTAGCAGCTTCTATGTTTTGTGTGACCATGCAAAATCATGTCATAGCCAATGTTTTTGATACCATATGAAAAGAGAGAAAGTAACAGTTTGCTCTCCCTGAAATGGTAAATGTTACATTATGCTTTTAGTTGCCATGGTGCTGGACTTGACAGTATTTTCTCTTTACTGGTTATTTGTTGAATCACAGACTTACCAATTGTCAATACTTAAATCACTTTTGTATCACTTCCTAATCCGTGGAACACAAACCTGTTGTGTTATAGATGCTCTAACCCAGTGAACCCCAACCACCGGGCCATGGAGCAGTTTGAACTGTACCGTATGTAACCTTTTTTTAAAAAAATACAATCTCAATCTGTTGCATCTAAGTGTGTTCGAGACATCAGCTTTGCCAGTATTCGGGATGAAAGTCATGGCAGAAAACCCTGAGATTGCCACAACAGCACTGAAACTTATTCTGAAAGGACCGTTTACACGTTGTCATAGCAACCAGAGCGTGTGAGGGGCAGAGGAGGACGTTACTCTGATCATTGTTAGCGCATTTCAGGAAGACGCTGCTAATAAAGTTACATAATTACACAGTGGATTCACGTTTATTATTACATTTACAAAATCCCACAGTTTTTGTGTTGGTTGTATCATTTTATTTTGTTGTTGGGCTTTATTTGATTAGTGATTTCCAATCACTGTGAACACACCACTGCACACAGTGAACATGAAACATGGAGCAGTGGTCAACAGCGCCCGGGGAGCAGTAAAGTGGGGACGGTACCTTGCTCAAGGTAACCTCAGTGGTGCTGGGACTTGAACCTGCGACCTTCTGATCTCAGGGGCAAAGTCCTAACCACTAGGCCACCACTGCCACTGATGAGGACCTACACAATATGAAGCATATGGTCATAATGTTATAGCTGATCAGAGTAACCAGAATGCCTGTGTGCACATACTTTCAGAACACTCATTTAGAGTGAAGAGAATTATGGTTCACACATCTCATTAGTTGGTCAGCCCTGTTTGTTTGTCTCTCTCTTTTCTCCCTCGCTAAGCCTCCCCCGTGTGACTGTCTCTCTCTCCCCATCCTCCTACCCAGTCTAAACATGAATTAAGATTCAGGTAAATACCTCCACTTCCAAGCCAGTTGATTGCCTTCGCTCCCTCGGTGGCGGGACCCTAATAGGTGAATATGAAATCTTCTGAGCCAATATATATGCTGAACAGTTAAGTGAAGAGGAACGTTCATCTGAGCCACCCTGCCTGAGTAATGAATATGGCCTGGAGAAAATCCTTTTTTCCTCTTTTTCCCCACATTCTTTCTCTCCATTCGCTCTCAGCTCATGGAATATTACCAACTTTTTCTATAAACTTATCTAAATTTTTTTTGCAGATCTATGACTAAAATGTGACTTGGCAGGAAAGGAACGAGGTGCCATATTTCTCTAGTTTACTGCTAAAGAACATAATGATACACTGTTGTGTGTATCATTGAAATAATGGCGATTTGGCGCCCAGGTGTGCAAGAACCTGTTTTAATAAGACATAAAAAAATACACTGGAAAACAGGCAATAATATCATAACACAAAACAAATATCAGAAAATAAGGTGGAGAGTATCGACAGTTTCACAGTTTTATAGCTTGGAAAGATCACAGTGCTACAGATAACTGACTAACATAAAGCACAAACGCTACGACTTCGGGCAGGAACACATGGCTAAGCAAACGATAACTGCGGAACACATGACAATCTATAAAAGCAATGAGTAGCATTGCTCTCTAAGGGCTGAACATGGGAAGGTTGCAGATCTGCTGAAAATATGCAAAAATACAACATTCTAGTCCCACAGCAAGAATCCCAACCTCAATATGCAACAGTTTTCATTTTCAAATCCACACTTTTTAGATTTTTAAAAAAATCTCAGATAAGCAGCTTCATGTTACAGTAGTGGCATTCTACAAAAATAATTAAATTGATCAAATTTGGACCTTCCTGAGATCATGCCGCAATGCAAGATCTACACTGAGAAATTAAGCTCCATCTGTAATATCCAATAACTGAAAATGTTAAGTTTTGCACATCTGTAAGGATAACATTTTGTGGAGTTTCACCAGTTTTAATCCACTGGACTATGTGAACATACTACATAGACTGAATTTTCCAAAATACTGTTCTGTAATAAAGTTCCTCTGTTAACTTGAGAAATTCAAAACAAACAGTACTAAGGCTAAATCATGGTTCATTTAAATGCACAATCACTCATTCTTCAGACTCAGGATGGTACTGATACAAGCCGAAAGCAGAAAGATTATACCATTGTTGCTTTTTCTTCTTCTAAAAACTAAACCTGGGTAACAAGAGTCAGATGAACTTTATTCCAACTCTAGACAGTAAAACTCGCTTGAACACTACTGTTACAGATGGAGCTTTTTCCCCATAGGGTTCAGATAACAGGGATTGTTGCACAGAAGGATTTTTTGTGTGATTTTCTTGTTTTTTACTTTTTTTTTTCTTGTTTTTTTATGTGCTTTGATTTGTTTTAGTTTTTCTGTTCTTTAAGTTTATTTTTATTTTTTTCACATTACTTTCAACAGATTGGTACATTTGTATACTATGTCATTGGTGAATAAAGATGATTTAAAATCTCAAAATCTCTCGCTTTTTCTATCTCTCTCTCTCTCTCTCTCTCTGCTCCCTCTTACATTAACATGAGAAAAAAAGAAACAGCGAAATTCAAGATAGAGTATGCGAGAGAGAGAGAGAGAGAGAGAGAGAGAGAGAGAGAGAGAGAGAGAGAGAGAGAGAGAGAGAGAGAGAGAGAGA
>JBBIGC010000082.1:24682811-24697013 GCA_037576955.1 Lepidarchus adonis | reverse complement strand
GAGAGAGAGAGAGAGAGAGAGAGAGAGAGAGAGAGAGAGAGAGAGAGAGAGAGAGAGAGAGAGAGAGAGAGATTTTGGGTTGGTTATTAATTTGCCTCTATTTTGTACAATCCCATTGAATAGCTCATCTTCTTACTCAGCTTTGAGAACCCTGATGTACACAATGATTAATGTTCTCTGAGATATGACACTCTTGAAAACCTCTTTGTTGGACAGTTAAGGGGGCTGCTAACTGTGCCTCACTATTATAAAACATTCACACACTGCAGTGTGTTTTCCCTAGCATTTTACATCAGCTTTGGCCTCGCCTTGGATGCAAATTGCCCTTCATAATACGCCTGCCTGACTGCCTCATTATCCTAATGGACTAGGTAGAGCGCTTAGAGTGGTCTGCAGCCAGAGTTGGCCATAGAAGGAGGGCACGCTGAAATCTCGACCTCCCTTTCAGCCACTGGAGAGGACAATTTGAGATATTTATTTGGAAGCCATGTCCATCAGTGACCAGTGGTTTGGCGTTCTTCTTAGCTTGGCATGATGACTGCCGTCAACCCTTTAAATATTGTGTTTAAGTCCATATATTTCAAACAGCTCCCATGTTTCTTTCTGTCTCTTCTCTTTTTCTGAAAGAACACACAATTCAAAGCTTGACAGTGCAAATAACCCAACATTCAGAAGCCAAAGGATACCAATTACCAGCTAATAACATACTCCAGTGTTTGTAATCTACAGAGAACATGTCTAACTGACAGCCTTGTTATGAGCTTTCCGCTAAAACTCTTTGCTATCTGGATTCATTATACCATCCAAACTGATGCTTTACTGAAATGTACTTAGGCCTCATACTATTACATTTGTTTGTTTGAACACCTTTTCAACTTCATCTGATTGGGTAAAAAGTAAAAGGTGATCGACTTGCTTTGCAACACAGATTTTTAGGCAGTTTCACCCCAAACGCCATCAATCATTAGATTTTATTCAATATTTGGATCTATGTATTGTGTCAATAACTAATAAGTAATACAATAAGTCAATCTAATGATTTTTGCTAATGGGAATGGTTAGCTGGTGAATATTTAAATAAGGTTTTCGCTAAATGACAAGCTAAATCAATTGCTACAGAGCTGTTTATTGTGCACAATAATAATAAGACACGATAGCTGTCATATCTTAAATACCTGATTGGCCGTGCACAACTGCAAAGTCATCATTTTGATTCTATCTCATGAAAACATTGAAGTCACAAATTTGAAGGTTGGACCTTAATTTTGGTTCCTGATGTTTGGTTCTAGATTATATTTAAAGTTATAGGTATATTTTAAGTTTAAGAGCTGTGGTCTTGCGGCACTGCTGCTACGTCAAAAGAAATCAGGAAAAAACAGATCTGGGCCTGACACTGGGCCATCATTCATTGCAGTATCCGGGCCAGAGGAAGTGGACTGTGAGGGCTAGACCCACAATTTTGCTACGTAGGTCAAATGCTCATCCAGTCACTTATCATCTCAGTACTGGACTACTGGACCTTATTCAGAAGCCAGCAGCACTCCTGGTCTTCAATACACCAAAGTTCTCACACTCTGCTCCACTGCTGTGAACTCTTCACTGCCTGTGACGTCCTGTATCAGAATTAAATGACTAAAATGTTCTATTTTTAGTGAAATATCAGAAGGGATC
Organism: Lepidarchus adonis; assembly: GCA_037576955.1. Taxonomy (NCBI): domain Eukaryota; kingdom Metazoa; phylum Chordata; class Actinopteri; order Characiformes; family Lepidarchidae; genus Lepidarchus; species Lepidarchus adonis. The sequence continues at coordinate 24,695,342 of JBBIGC010000082.1, read as the reverse complement.
CTCGTGCGGGGATTAAAATGGATCCAGGTAAACTTGCTCATGAAGGCCCTAAGGTGGAACACAGATGGCTAATATGCTGAGTTTTAATTTTTTTTATTGTGATGCCCAACTTTTGGCAATTCTCTGAGCATTGGTAATGTGAGGGAGCTCTCGCATAAATAGAAGAGCATGAAAACTAAAAAAACTGTGGATGCCTACTCTTAAGAAGATAAGAGCACCTCTCCTGAGACATAACAGGAGTATGTGCAAGGCTCCTTTAAATGGGCAGTTCCCAAAACATGGCCGACATGTGTAGAGGGAGCCTTCAGCCTGCACATGCTTCCCAAAACACAGGAGAACTTCTCCCAAACCAGGAAGGGAGCATATACGTGAGCATGTAAGCTTGAGAAATCTTTAAAATATGCTGCTAATGCTAAGTGCCTATTTTGGACAACTTATATAAAGCTCGTGATGAAATGTTGTACTGCTTTATTTATTTTAATTTAATTTATTCAATTAAGCCATTGATTCTGAGGCAAGACTCGACTTGACTTTTCAATATTGTTGTCACATTTACTTTGGCAGGTTTTGAATGTGAATGTCTAAGATACAGTTTAATATTTGGTTTGTCTCACAAACTAACATGGTCCATAAAGCGAAAGTTTAGGAATACATTTCATAGTCCAGCTTTTAATTACTGCTTTAATGTAACATCACTATGAGAACAATAAAAGTTGTTCAATAGTGTATAATTTAGTGTATAATATTTAAAGCATTTTACAAACACTCTTGTTCAGAGCAAGATGTGCTAGATTTTCAGAAACACTTAATTCTGATTTGAAAAGTTACAGGAAGCCAAAGAAGAGCAGGCAGCAGTGGAATGACATGAGCGAACTAAGGTCCATTGAAGATGATCTGTACAGCAGCATTCATGATCAGTTGCGAGGGTCTGATGAGCTTCATGGGAAAAGCATCCCAGAGCTAGTTGCAGTAAAGCTGGATAAAAGTAGACAAGAGACTGAAAAATGTAATGTAATAAGGCATATTTTCTACACCCAATGGAATATTGCACAGGAAACTTCTCCAGTTCTGCATGCTTATCCATTTTACTAAGAACAGCAAGGAAATGAGTGAGTCAGCTTCACTAAAAGTGGACTTCATTTAGTTAAAATAGTGAGTGGTATATAGTAGTAGAAAAATCCACTTAGTCGCTGCTCTGCATGAACACCTTTTTTACAAACCTCTGAGTTAAAAACGGACCTCTTATTGGAGTCATACAGCTTCTCAAAAATTGAGGAATGGAATTAATTAAGCCAGGCTGAGTTGTCGCTAGCTCATTTCCAAGCTAGACGCAGCATGTTGGAACTTAACCATTCAGAAAGAGTGTGTGCTCTGTAGCATTCAGACCAAGGAGAGAATATTAGCTTGTGCCAAGTTCCTGATGCTCCTCTACACCATCGCAGCAATGCCAGTATGTAAAAAAGTTATGGCCATTAGTGAAATGCTACTTTAGCTTTTAGAAATGCTTTAAAAGCTAAAGCTGCACTTGGAAACATGAGAGATGCACTGCAGGAGAGGTCTATTTTAGTTCAATCTTAGGTTCAGACATTCTGTTGAATAAGTTACACACACTGCCTGATGTAGCCTAAATGCTAAAAGCTCAGCACAGACTTCAAATTCTTAAGAGGCTTATGACAAAAGCTAATGGCTAATGCTAAAACAAACTAGGACTCAGTTATCAGATAGTAGACTAGTGGCTATAGCTTACAGATGTATGGGAAAGCAAATATACAACCTTCGCTATGGCTAAGCAGAAGGCAAACAGCTAAGCTAAATGTAAACAAAGGGGAAACAAAGAGCAACGGCAGATCAGAAAGAAAACAATGACAGAGCAAGAGAACATTCTGCTGCTGAGGAAATGTCTGAGAAAGATGGGTCATAAACAAAAACAATCTTAGATGAGGAAAATCAGCCGCAGGTGTTAATACATGGGTGAAAACTAAAATAAAATAATAAAATAAATTCTATACCACTGTCCCACCCCCAGTTGAAAAAAATTTAAACCTGCAAAATGTCCCCAGTCTGCCCATCCACAACACCCTGCCACCAATTCCATTGACCCACCACTCAGTTGTTCCTGTAGGTAGACAAAAAAGTCAATCAACAAAAATTTCAATTCACCACAATCCCTTGCCCAACACTTGACAAAAATACCACAACACCAACTAATGGATATATTAGTTGTAAACTGTACTGTTGGGCTCTTTACCCTTTTTTCTTCCCGAACACTTCTTATTTAATAATAATATAAATATAATAACATATCACATAATAACAAATATATAATTCTATATATTTTAAATGGTATTTGCCATTAAAACATTAAAATTAAAACAGATTTTCAAAAACTCCTATTCAACCTTTATTTTTGTAGCTGCTTTTGCCCTTTTCATGTTGTTTGGGTAAATGTTCACAAAGCCCTGTCTAGATGTCAAACTCATGACCTTCAGGTCAATGTGGCTGAAGACTGCCAGCAGCTAAGGGAAGAAATCTCATCGTGTTTTACAAAGAAATCTTGCACGTTGAGTCACCCCCTAGACTGCAGAAAGGTGGTAAAACTCACTGGTCCAGACCCATCCCTGGTGGTTAAAAAATTCCCTCTGAGGAAACATACTGGTGACCTTCAGCTCCAAAACGACTTGGCCATTCCAGCCAAGCTGCCTTTTGTTCCAAGCTTTCATTTTTCCTTCACCAGTGTGATAGTCTACACTATCTGTATTACACCTGAAGATGCTGGAGCTTCCAAGAAGATGTTTTCACACTCACATATCAGTTTTTCTTGAGCACAAATCTGATGCAGCCCAATTTCCTTCAGGAATTTGGCAATGTTAGCAGTATGGCTTTCATATAAGCTTTCATATAAGATTCACTCCTCTCTCTGTGTTGCATACTCACTTACTCTCTTCTTTGAAAGTATCAAGCTGTGAACCTGTGTCCCTCTGGAAATGCATTTCCATGGTTACTGATGTAATCTGAAGTCGGCGGGTAGTGGACAGGGAAAAGGCTTTTTGATGAATGACGGGGCCCAAACACTGACATGAAGAAGCGCCAGTTTATCACACACTCCGAGATTCCGTCTGCATCCAAGAGCTGGCACCGCATGAGGAAATGTACCGCAGCAGCAAATTATACAACCACTCAAGTTATAACGACTACAATGCAGTGTCCTGCAGCACAGTGTAGAAAGAACAAGGCTTAGTTGGGAAAAGTACGTATTTTATTCCAGGAACATCAATGGAAGCGTCCGATTTTGATGTTCAGACACATAAAGAACATGGTACATGGGCCAAAACTTTTCAACAAACATGCTGGGTTGTTGACCCACACCAATTTTAATGGAGATATCCTACAATGTTCTCCACATTCACTGTTCTACAACCCATCTCCCATTCAAACTTTTCTAAAGTGTTCTTCACACATTTTCACGGAAATTTATTATTATTTTTTTAATACAATCTCAATCCGTAGCATCCAAGTATGTTAGAGACATCAACTTTGATGGTATTCTGGATGAAAGTCATGGCAGAAAACCCCGAGATCGCCACAACAGCACTGAAAACGTTTTCTGAAAGGATTGTTTACGTGTTACCATAGTGACCAGAGCGCATGAGGGGCAGAGGAGGACGTTACTCTGATTGCTGTTAGTGCATTTCAGAAAGACGCTGCTAATAAAGTTACATAATTACACGGTGGATTCACGTTTATTATTATATATTACAAAATACCACAGTTTTTGTGTTGGTCGTACCAATTTATTTTGTTGTTTTTATCCGCGACAACTTAAATGCCGGTCCGCGAAAATATTGTCTGACATTAAACCGTTCTTTGACACGATAAAGTTTGGGGACTTTACTCTTCCCTATTGTAGTCGTCATTTAAATGTGGTCTAAAGACTTTCTATTTAATGAATGACAATTTTTTTGTCTTTGTAAAGCGACCTTGGGTTTGTGAAAGGTGCTATATAACTATTACTTACTATTATTATTATTATTAATGTCGTAAAATGTTCTTCCCATTCAGAAGGTTTTCCTTTGTTCTCCATATTCACACCATTCTAAACATTCTCCACCCTTTGCATTTTTTTGGGTCCTTCCCATTCGCATGGCTTAATAATGTTTTCCTCTATTCACTATAACAGATTCAACTTCGGGGTGAACGTAAGGCTGAATGTGTGCATGTGTAAGTATACAAGTGTGCTTAACCTATGTCGAAAAGAGCTGGACAAACAGTCACCATCCACTCACCTGGGTTATAGGATCTCACCTGCGGACCATCTGACAGGCCGGGCCGGGACATTCCTTCTGTTTTAGAATATTCTACCCATTCACAGTTCATTTCTTTAGTATTATTTTCTCACCATTCTTTGTTCTACAATGTTCTTGTCATTTACATTGTTTAAAATAGGCTCCCTCTTTTTACATGATTCTGGTTTCTCCATTCACATTTCCCCAATTGACACTGCTTTCCCCTGATCTAATGTAGGACCATTCATTCATCCATGATCTGAGTCACGTATCCTAACCAGCGAACATAGGGCGAAGGTGGAGAAACACCCTGGATGGGTTGCCAGATAATCTCAGGGCTCACACAGACAAACCCACTCATGTGCTGAGTCACACCTACTGCTAATATGAGAATTTCCATTCACACCTGATGTGGACTGTGGAAGGAAACCAGACTTCCTGGCAGAAATGCCCATGCAGACTTGAGGAAAACATGCAAACCCTACACAGGCCCAACCAGGAATCGAGCCCAAGACCTCCTGCCAACAGAAATCATTGGTTTATATTGACGGACACGTTGCAAACAAGAAAAAATTGATATTACATTCAAATGGTTACTGTTTTTAGATTACTATTAAATTGGTTCCTATAGTAACAGACAAGAAACTGATGTGACGCCTAATTTTCACCATGTGAGCCTTAGCTTCTCTCGTTTATGTGTTGTAATTCCCACCAGCCAGGTGTCAGTCCAGCCTCCTGCTTTGAAGCCTAAACCCATTTTTGTATTTTGTGTCAGTGCCTACTGGGACACTTTACAGTGTTTCTCTGCCATTTGTCAAATTTGGAGCATTAGTCCTCATTCACAGCGAGAGCAGCGCTGCAATCTAATTCCCTCTTAATGGCTAGCTGTGCTCTCACAACACTGTTCGCGGGAGAGCACAATCATCAAGCTGATCTCTCCCGCACTCTGGCTTCATTCGATTAAACTCAGCGAGGTTAATTCACCCAAACTTGCAGATCTGGGACCAGTTTCTCATTCTCAAAACTCTTCGCTGCCATAAAAGCAAATCTCGGCGTAAAGCTGGATGGACTACATCCCCTAACGTTAGGTTAAGTGCTGCCTGTATTTGCAGTGGCAGCAGTGACCCAGTTGGCCTAGCGAAATGGTAATACAGCATAAGCTCTTAGCAGCTGGTTAGGCAGCTGTGTGTCTCTCTCTCTCACTCTCTCTCTCTCTAATGCGCTCATTTCTCTAAGTGTTTTACTTTCCCCCTGCTATCCCATTACTAGCACATTTGACTAATGTCAGTCAATTATGTGAACACGAGTAACCAATGCCAGCAAAAAGATAAGGGGAAGGGGAAAGTTTTCTTTCTCATTCTCTGTTGCATTCTCTCCTTCTCTCTCATATTTGTATGAAGGTGAGAGATAATTATATCATTTCAAGGCAATTGACATCACTGTTTTGTCTCTTAAGCTGTGTATGCCACAGAGCGTGACCAACTTTTACTTCTAGATCAGTGGTCCCCAACCACCGGGCTGCAGACCGCTACTGGGCCGTGGAGCATTTCGAACTGGACCGTACAAAAGATTTACTTTTAACTTTTTTTTTTTGAAATGCGATCTCGATCCGTAGCATCTAAGTATGTTAGAGACTCAACTTTGCCGGAATTCTGGATGAAAGTCATGGCAGAAAACCGTGAGATCACCACAACAGCACTGAAAACGTATTCGGAAAGAAATGTTTATGTGTTACCATAGCGACCAGAGCGTGTGAGGGGCAGAGGAGGACGTTACTCTGATTGTTGTTAGCGCATTTCAGAAAGATGCTGCTAATAAAGTTACATATAATAACACAATAGTCAAATGTATTATTATATTTACCAAATTCCATAATGTATCATTTAATTTTGTTGTTTATATCCGCGACACCTTAAATGCCGGTCAGACAAAAATATTGTCTTACATTAATCCGGTCCGTGGCGCAAAAAAAGGTGGTCTAGATGATGGCAGCCATGTTTGCAGTGTTTCAGCACCACTGCACGTTTGAGCTGCCATGTAGTTTTCTTGAACTATAGTGCAGTATTTACATGGCCACTGGGGTGGACATTCCCACTGAAAGAAAGGGTTCTCATGGTTCTCCCTGGGAACTTTATTTACAGACTAGTCACCTTATGTACATGAACATCACATAACATAACATTAAACCGATTGTACCTGCAGCATGTGTCTGCTGTCATATAGGGATGATCTACAACACCGTCTCCACCAGTTTGCCTTTTTACAATAATACACCACATAACATAAAAGACAATATGATTCATCAGACTGGACTACGTTCTCCCCTTGCTCTATGGTTCAGTAAATATATACGTATATATGTTGACAAATGATAAATAATGAGACGATAATATCAGAGAGACAAATGAACAGGCAGTGTATCTACAATAAGACTGTAGTTCTTCATGTATTCTATCTGAAATATACAAGCAGCATATTCCATGATTACGATTGGTCGATACATGCGGAGTAATGTTTCATAACCTCTTTTATCACTCATATGTCAAAGACTGTGGAGACATTTTAGCAATATTACAACAGAAAATAAAACGCACTGCAAGGACTGAAGGTTTGGAAAAGGCATTACGTCACGTTTAGCAGGAGACTAAACCATGTAGCTGCTTAATGTCATCTGCTGGTTAAATGATGGATTGTGATCTGTCACACTGGGCATTTTTTCAAATTGGTCAACAACCTTGGCACTGATGTAGTTAAATGTATAAAACAATATATAAGTTAAGATGTGAAAGTGACATAATAATAATAATAATAATAATAATAATAATAATAATAATAAAGACAATAAAGACAATAATAATAATAATAATAATAATAATAATAATAAAGACAACAACAACAACAATAATAATAATAATAATAATAATAATGACAATATCAATAAAGACAACAACAACAACAACAACAACAACAACAATAATAATAATAATAATAATAATAATAATATAATGCTGTTGCTGCTGCTGTTATTGTTATTATTATTGTATTGCACTACTCAATCTTTTTTGCTTTATCCAACTTCTTGGTCATATTGTCCACTATTGTTATGTTATGTATTATAACGACTGTACACTCTATAGGTTGCTTGGCTGCCTCAGGCATTGGAAAGCTTGCAGTCACCGATTCATCTATGAATTGTGCATCATATCAAAAAGAGCTAATATGATAATGTGAGGCCTAATGAGATAATGTGAGACCACTATTTTATAAGTTGAAGTTGAACCAGGGGTGGAGCTTTAAACAGGATAATGATCCTAAGCACACTAGCAAATCCATAAAGGAACGGTTCAAAAAAAGCAAGAATAAGAATAAAAACAAGCAAATGGTGGACAATTATACAAAATGCCTACAAGATATTGTTGTTGCTAAAAGCAGCAATGCTAGCTTCTAAAGCTAAGGTTGTACTGACTTCTCTGCAGAAAATCTATCCATATCTTTTTGAATACAGAATCATTTTTTTCTGTAAATAGGGTGAAGGGTTTGTTCAAATATGTTAACAGATTCAATGGGGTGTATGGGGTCACATGACCTTATACACTAACTCATTGCATAGCTTCGTTAATTGCAACATACCATAAAAAACTGCTACAATCAGGTTTTTACCTTTTTGAGATAAACTTTATTAAAGACGAACACATTTGAGGATATTAAAAGAGTCATTAATGCGAGTCCCAAACAGATGATGTAAATGAATCACAGAGGCCCTGACACTGCAATTATACGCTAATACACCGCTAGGAGGGCACGCCGCTGACAGGCCTGCTATGTAGGACAAAAGGGCAGATATTTTCGCCCTATCACTTTCCGCCATGGTTATGAAACAGCAGCTATGATTTATGGGGAATCTCATGGATGACACGAGCCAAGCGAGGCAACTTTCTTCAGCGGCCCGGCAGATGTACTGAAATTGGGTTACTCACAAAATGCAAAGGGGTCTGTCTCGGGCTTACAAACTCAATCAGTCATCCGATCCCTGGAGGTCATTTTAATAACGCAGCATGACAGGGAACTCTTGCCAAACAAAATGCAATCTCGGAGCTTCTCTTTGGAAAAGAGAAAAATCTGTTTTTTAACATTGCTGCTTAGCAATCTTTGGGACAAGATGGGAAAGGTAAAAAGGTTTTCTATGTATTTTGTATGAGATTAGTGCTCAGAATGATGTAATTATAATTCACCCAGCTACTACACGATAAATCCACGACAACTGGTTCACATCTTAGGACATTTAGTTACATACTGAAACCCCAAAACTCTATACTTTACCACAGAAAAGGGCCCCAGTCACTTGTCTTGGATGAAAAAAAAAAGAATCGCTGTTAATTTACATTATGTAGAAGGGTAGAACTTTACAAAAACTTTGGTTACTTGAACAACCAGCCGTTTAAACTTTCATCAAGGAGCCAAAAGTGGTTCTTATATTCGTGTACAGGTGTGTTGTGGGCAGGGTTACAAAGGTGACAAATAAAAACAACTCTTTTCTTCATAGAAAAACCTCATTTGGTTTCCCAAAGTACCTTGAATGTGTTTTAGTATGTATGAGGCTGAATAAAGTTTTTAGGTAACTGTCCCAGGAAGAATGATATTTGTATTATCTGAACACTGGATACTTTAGTGAGAGTGTAGAGCCAAAATATGGGCTGTCTGGGTTGGGGCATTGCTCCAAATGCTTCTTGATGCCTTTATTTGGAACAGAGCAGTGGGGATGGTACCTTGCTCAAGGGGACCTCAGTACCTAACCACTAGGCCATCACTGCGACTGCCCACTGCACTACAAAGCAAGTAGTGACTGTGAATAAATGCCCCAAAATACAGATTACGTAACTGCAAAACACTGGAACAAAAGCACGTTTATCATTATCTTCCTAAATGATGTGCTAGAGCTGGATGATGGTAAATTACGCAATCAGCACTGCATCCGTCATGGCCGTTTATAAGCCCTCAAGTCTGAGACTGTGTGCGGCTTTTGGACGAGGCCGTCTCCATTTCACAGTCTGTTATGCTGAAGTATACTTCTCCAACGGAGATGCGATAGGAGCTGCTCTCTGTCACCGACTTCAATTTGCAGGATCAAAAATCAGCAATTACCAGCCAGCCCTGCCTCACGGGGAACTCGTTGATTATCCCTGCGCCTGATCAGGGAAATGCCTGAGGCTGTGTAGGGAAACAGTTTGTCTCCGCTTACAGTAGAAGCCGATGGTTCAATGGCTTAGCGCCATTTCCCGCCTATTACAAAGCAAGAGAAAGAAAGATTATTTTTATTGCTGGAAAATAGGCTTTGGGAAATAACACGGATGGTACACTCTATATAAGCCATGTTGAAACCTCCATGCCTGCTACCGTAATTCAGATTACTCCCCTTTTCTCTACTCCTTCTATTATCAAAAGGATTTTTTTTACAGCATTAGTGCTAAGACTAGCAACCGCATAACTTAGCAAAGACTCATGCATGCATGGTTCTATGAATGTGGTTAAAGATTGTGCTACATCTCACTGTATAGCTTTTCACAAAAGAATACCCCCAAAAAAGTTTATTTTTCTCTGCTAATAAAAACTAAATTAATTAATAGGTTCTCCTGCTATTCTACAGTGCCCTCCACAATGTTTGGGACACCTTTTTCCTAGATTTACCTCTCTACACCTCAGTGTACAATTTTAAATCAAACATTTTAGACATGGTTAAAGTGCACATTCAAGACTTTAATTTAAAGTTATTTGCATACACCTTAGTTTTGCATGGTATGTAGTATCATGTGTAAATTACACTTTCTTATACATAATGTTTGAGAAAACCAGCTTCATACATGTTAGTGATTATTCAGATGTGTTTCATTGCTTCATTGATGCAGGGATAAGATATCTAGGCTTTCTTCCACCATTTTCAGTCGGTAGTTGCCATTGTTGAACATGAACATCTGTGTCAATGAAAGTCAAGGAAGCTGTTATGAAGCTGGAAAACCATTAAAAATATTACGTCAAACCTTAGGATTACCAAAGTTAACTGTCTGGAATATAATTAGGAAGAAAGAATGTGACTACTATCAACAGATTACTTCATGAACATGAATACAGAGTCTAAACCAAAAGATCTAAATCACTAGTTGGCCACCAAAACTGAATGGCCAGATTAAAGTTTGCAAAAAAAGCCTGTAGAATTCTGGAAAAAGTTGTGGATAGACCAAGATTAATCTTTATCAAAAGGATAGTGAGAAGTTAGTGTGGAGGTGAAAATGAACTGCCCAAAATCTAAGGCTTACTAGTTCATCTGTTAAACATGGTGGTGGGAGTGCTATGGCCTGGACACGTATGGCTGCAACAGGCACTGGCATGCTTATCTTCACTGATGATGTAACTTCTGATGCCAATTGCAAAATGAATGAGGTGTATAGAAACATCTTATCTAAAGTTCCAGTTAGTGCCTCCAAACTTTTTGGACAGTGCTTCATCTTGGAACAAGGTAGCGATCCCAAATATCCTGCTATTGCAACATGGGACTTTCTCAAAGCTAAAAATTCTTGACTGGTCAAGTCAGTCTACTTATTTTAATTCAATTGAGCATGCCTTCCATAAGCAGAGGAAGAAGGGGGTAAGCCTCCTGCACAAGCAGGAGTTAAAGTTGACTGCCTTGGTGGCTTGGCAGAGCATCACCAGAGAAGATACTCAGCACCTGGTGATGATGTCTATGAATCACAGTTTTAACTAGTAACAAAGTACTAAACATATCTGCTTCAATATACTTACCATATTGTATAAAGTGTTGTAATTTCTACACAGTAAAAAGACAATTTATACATTATAATTTAAATAAAATGTTAGAATGTGCACTTTAATCACATTTAAATTGTTTGAAAATTTACACTGAAAATTGTACCTTTGACCCAAACATTATGGAGGGTATTGTATATGTAAATCAGTACTCCTGTATTCTCTCTCTTTTTAAAAAAAAAAAAAATCTTTTGGTTTGAATACATGGCTCTATGAAAAAAAAAAAAAATATATATATATATCATATCTTGCCTGCATAGGTGGAAGGTCCATTAAAATGTTATCTAGGGCAATCTGCAACATATAATAGAATATAGTGGATAATTTGAGGGTCCCTTTAAGTTTGAGAACCTTTTCTTTTGGAAGCTACAGGCATTTTTTATTCATACACAAGTTCATTTTTGCTGAAAGCATTTTACCTTATCAAACTGAAGTAACCTTTGCTTGCTCATGAGTTGAGGCTACTCCATCAACCTCTGCTTGTTGTGTGTGTTGGGATGAGAGAAGTGAATGAACTATAATGGACAGCAGCAGTTGGAGGAGATCACTGGGACGAGCCATATTGAACACAATGCGAAAATCACTCTTGGGAAGCAGACTTATATTGACAAATGGCGAGGGGAAGTGCTGAACAAGATTTGCTTGATGTCAATAGGTCAGTAGATAACTACTGTGGAGAAGGTGTCTCGCACACAAGGAAAAAGCCACTATTTTACACAAGAGGTGTTACTGAACTTTGTTAATATTGATATATTTGTTTACTTAGGTATCCATGAGCTACTGGGTTAAAAAAAAATCAAATTACTATTGAGTTCACCCCTAATTATCCAGTAAAAAGGCACTAACAATCTGATTATAGAAAAACTGTCTCTGGTCTTACTATTTGGGACTCTTAAGTCTATTTATTTGGTCCAACTTTAACATTATAGGACTTTACTCATTTTAGGGCAAAGCTTATGCAGGGCAGGTATTTCTTCCAAGAAGCTGTTTAAATATTACTTTACCCAGTAATGCTCATTCTCAAGTTATTTTATTAAAATTCAACTGTTTATCACCATATATTGACAATAAGCGGTATGCAACAGATTATCTGCTCAGTATTCTTTCCCATTATACAAAAAAGTTAGAACATCATGGGGCTAAGCTGCTGTAAAAATAAATATGTGATTCATGTATTAATCATGTTAGGTTTTGTGAAAATTCTAAATTTTCTATATATTCAATATTTTTTCATGTATACAAATATACAATATTGTCAAAAGTATTAACTCATCTGCCTTTACATGTATATGAAGTGACATCCCATTGTAAATCTATAAGGTTTAATATGCCGTGGACCCACCTTTTGCAGCTACAGTACAGGTCCTTCTCAAAAAATTAGCATATTGTGATAAAGTTCATTATTTTCTGCAATGTACTGATAAACATT
>JBBIGC010000082.1:24652311-24679307 GCA_037576955.1 Lepidarchus adonis | reverse complement strand
AGAGGAGCAGGTAAAGGTGTATCTGATGTACAGTACAGTATACAGTCTGATACAGAGGAGCAGGTAAAGGTGAGACTGATGTACAGTACAGTATACAGTCTGATACAGAGGAGCAGGTAAAGGTGAGACTGATGTACAGTACAGTCTGATACAGAGGAGCAGGTAAAGGTGTATCTGATGTACAGTACAGTCTGATACAGAGGAGCAGGTAAAGGTGTAAGGTTTTTCTGGTAGAGCTCGTCCGACAGCAAGACGGTTCTGGATTTGATCCTCAGATGGGCCACAGGTATGTTTCTGTGAGGAGTTTGCAAGCTCCCCTATGTTCCCGTGGGTTCAGGTGTTTTGGTTTTCTCCCATTGCCTATAGGGTGAACCCCGCGTTGGCCTGTGTTCTGGGGATTGATTCCAGCTTCCCCTAGACCTAAAATGGATAAACGTAATGGATGGCTAGGACAGCTGTTGTATGCACTAATATCAGCTAAAAGGTTGAGAACTATTGTACATCCTGTTTACCATGTACACAGCCATGTTGACTATGGGTTGAAAATCCAACTTAATGCCATGTTTTCCTTGGTTTCTCCTAGTTGGACATTGGGAAATCCAAGTTTCCATGGAACTCAGAACTTCGTCTGGACCAATTGCTGTAGTTTTTTCCGGAGAAGTTCCAACATATTAACATCACTCATGGCTCCTCTTGTTCTGCTACTACTCTGAAGTAGAGGGAGGTGCTTTAAAATGGTATAATTAACACAGTTCCTGCACTGTGGATGAAAAACAATGGGAACTTCTTCCAACAGTTCAACAAACTCTTATGTCCGAAAGCCCTGTATCCATAGGTGCTTTGCCATTGGCTTGTTTTAAAAGTTCTGTTAATTTTTCATAGTAACTGACCATGTGCTGTAGATGGCAGGTAGCACATAGGTTGGGAAAGACAGAAGTATTGCTTTAATTCATTCCTCCTTTTTGGCTGTTGTGAGGAGCTCCACCACCTACAGGCCCTATTGAAATGAGAAGCTTCCTGAATATTATTTGGTTGCTAAACAGTCACTTACCACAGTGCATAATATACGGAAGTTCCATCCAAAGCACAGGCATTACTTCTAGTGGTCAGCACTAAATGATGTCACTTATGAATGAACCCCACTAGTGGAAGAGTGTTCATGACACCCTGGGATAGTCGCATACTGTATTTTCCAGCTTCTCCCGCTAATATAAACAGATGAGCTGCCAGACCTCCGGGAGAGCACCGCACATGAGCGTCGCAGGCAGATGAATAAATCATAATCAATCAATCTACCAATCAGTCAGGAGCACCCATATGTGCCTCTCCGCTCGGCGGAGCACAGATGCTAAGGTGCAGGATGGCGTGTAATGTGTGTGTGAGCGTGCGGGGGTGTCACGTCTGTAAACGCTGCAGTGGTAAATTAGTCCCTATGGGAAGCCATCGGAAGACGTGTTTTACCCAGCAGGCATAACAATCCTTAAGTCAGCCGGCAGGTTGAACCATCGCTTGGCGAGTGGCAGAGAAAACAAGGGCAGTGTGTGTATGTGTGTGTGTGGACTGGGTGAAACATTTTCCGTTTAGGGCATAAGGTAAGAATTAAATTGCCCATATCATAAAAACATTGAAAATCTTCTATCTTTTGTGGTTTGAAGTACGGGGTTGTGAAGTGGTACTCGACTAACGGAAATCCGTGGTTCATGTGTGTTGGTGGGTGAGATGGGGGGTTAATAGTGCACTGTGCTAGGGCTCCGTCAGTGTGGTTTTGTCATATCTACACTGTGTTTACTGCTGTGGTGAATGTTGAAGCATTAAAAAGAGCATTTCTATCTGGAGCAATGTTTCCTAAATGCTTTACTGTAATATGAGAGTGTTTGTTCATGTTGCTGGCTGTTAATAAAGCACAGTGTTGTTCAATAAAGCTTCTGCTCCATCATTACATGCATTGCAGAGGAACCAAACCCTGACATATCTCAAAGACTCCCTGTATATGGGGACTGTACTAAGGTGTATCAGTGTATAAACAGCACTCAATTTTAAACTAAACTTGAAATTAGATTTTGGATGTCTTATACAGTGGAGGAAATAATTATTTGACCCCTTGCTGATTTTGTGAGTTTGCCCACAGGCAACTTGAAACGTGAAATAAGTATTTGATCCCCTAGCAAAACAAGTCTTAGTACTTGGTGGCAAACCCTTCTTGGCAAGCATAGAGGTCAGATGTTTCTTGTAGTTGATGACCAGGTGTACTGACATTTTGCTCCATTCCTCTTTGTATATCAGCTCTAAATCTTTAAGGTTTTAGGCAGTCGCCTGGAAACTCAACGCTTCAGCTTAAGGTCTGACTAGGCCACTCTATGACCTTAATGTGCTTCTTCTTGAGTCACTCCTTTGTTGCCCTGGCTGTATGCTTTGGGTCATTGTCGTGCTGGAAGATCCATCCACCAGTGATTTTCAGTGTCCTGGCAGAGGGAAGGAGGTTGTCACTCAAGATCTTACAGTACATGTCCCCGTCCATCCTCCCATCAATGCGGTTAAGTTGTCTAATGCCCTTAGCAGAGAAACACCCCCAACGCATCATGTTTCTACCTCCATGTTTGACAGTGGGAATGGTGTTCTTGGCATCATAGTCAGCATTTGTCTTCTTTCAAACACAGCAAATTGAGTTGAGGCCAAAGAGCTTGATTTTTGACCACAGAACCTGCTCCCAAGCACTTTCTGAATCGTTTGTGTTCATTGGCAAACTTCTGATGGGCCTTCACATGTTCCTTCTTGAGTAGGGGGACTTTGCGGGCACAACAGGATTTTAATCTATTACAGCGTATTGTGTTCCCAATGGTTTTCTTTGTGAGTCTAGTCCCAGCTGCTTTGGCTGCTTTTAACAAGCTCCTGTTTTAGGCTGATCTTTCTCATGATCATCCTCACCCCACAAGGTGAATTTGTGCGTGGTCGTTTCATGTTTCTTTCTTTCATCGAACAATTACACCAACAGTTATCTCCTTCTCCGCCAGCGTCTTGCTTATGGTTTTGTAGCCCATTCCAGCCTTGTACAGGGCTACAATCTTGTCCCTGACATCCTTAGACAGCTCTTTGGTCTTGCCCATGGTGGAGAGATCAGAGTCTGATTGATTGAGTCTGTGGACAGGTGTCTTTTATACAGATAACTAGTTGAGACAGGTGTCTTTAATGTGGGTGACGAGTTGAAATGAGGAGAATCTAACTGGTCTGTTTGAGCCAAAATTAGGGGATCAAATACTTATTTCACTCAATGAAATGCAAATCAATTTATATATTTTAAATAATATAATTTTCTGGATTTTTTTATAATCTATCTCTCACTCTTAAAAAAAGTCTACCATTAAAATTCTAGACTGTTCATTTCTTTGTCAGTGGGCAAATGTACAAAATCAGCGAGCGGTCAAAAAATTCTTTCCTTCACTATATTTACTTACATGCAACAATTCAACCTTCAGCGGTTTAGCCCCACCTATTAACTCTGATGTTTTAATCAGTGTTTTAACTAATGTTTGAATGAAGCACAATACAGGGCAGCCAATCAGAACATCTTACTATATCACTATGAAGATATCAGTATATAAAATATTGTGGGATATGGGCTTTTAAAAGTGTACTCATAGTAAAAAGTCTTCAGTACGACATTATAAAAAAGACACTGAAACTAGTCCATTTCATTACAGATTGCTTTCTTTCAGGAGATCTTATCATCAATGAATTCATGATTCAGATTACATGTCAGTCACGATTTAAAACTAATGAGCTCACACTAGAAGATTGCTTAGCCTCATGGGAAGCTATAATAGTCTGTCAAAAATGACCAATAGTAGATGAGGGGATATATTAACTATAATCAAAGCTATATTTTCAGATTGTCATTGTTGTAAGAAACCTTAATAAATCTTAAAGTGTACCTTTAACTTGATTTACGTCATTATGGATTGTTACTTGTGGCTTCTCATCATGAAATGTTCACATAGTGGAAAGGATAGGTTTCACTTACAATTTTTATGAATTAAATGTAAAAAATAATTGAGTAGTGAGCAGTGAAAATTATGACAATTAAAGGTTCAGATCTTAACATATCTACTTCTGATTTTTTAAATGTTAAATTAATAAGTAAGGACATTATAATCTGAAAAAAAAATGTGCTACTTGTAAGGGCTTATGATCATGTCTGAGAAAAACCATAAGAGATTCTGGCCAAAATGTAGGTGGGTGGGTCGGTTAATTAATGTGTGAACAAACAGAATGTGAACTTTTTACATCAGTCCAGTTTTTACATCAAACATTTTTTGATGGACAACAAGCCCATAAAATGCTTGTGTCTTAACCACAGTACATGCAGAAACAGTAAAACTACCTCTTGTAAAAAAAAAACAACCCAAAAAACAGCTCCAGTAGGCACAAAAATGATGATGGGTTACCTGTATGTGGCCTCTGCTTTTCACAGTTGAGACAACACTGTCCAGTTTTAATTGTGAAACCACTGCAGAATAAAACCGTTTTTGAATGGTTGGGACTTTTGGAAAACAGGAAGGCTGTAAAAATGAGCTGAGGTAGAACATGTGGAGTGGCGAACATGAAGACATGGACTAATGTAGTGTATAAAGTAAAGAGGTGTGTGGTTTGAGAAATATTTCATTGTTTGTTAGACCAAAAGTCAGCTTAAATGTACATAAAAATGAAAAAATATGTATTTTCAGAAAATATATTATTATTATATTAGTATAGTGGCAATGAAATGCATCTGTTCATTCATCTTTCTCCATTTCTTAAATACCCACAACGTATGTACAGCAAAGAAAGGGTCGCTCTGAAGAGCACAGTGATTTCAAGCATGGCATTGTCATAAGATGCCACCTTGGCATATGTCAGTTTGTGAAATGTGTTTCCCCCAGGTCCCCAAAGTGGCAGAGCAGGTAAATAAACAGAGCTGGGTCACTGACTGCTGAAGGATAGTCCATGCAATGTCCATTAAGACATAGCACGGGAGGTTTGGTGTGGAAGACCTCAGCCTCTGTAAACATGTTTTTGAGAGCCAGAACGTTTCGTGCAACATTAAAGCCTGACCTCACAAATGCTCTTATGTGACTTCTGCATTTAATCCATGTGTATTTAATCCATGTGCACACATGGACCATCGGGCAAATATCAACAGTGTACCAGCTCAAAGGTTCCTCAGTTGGGACTTGAACCTGCAGATTTTAAGGGCAAGGTCCTGTCCACTAGGCCGTCACTGCTTACAACCATTTTGGATCCATGGTCAAGAAGGTCTCATGGAAAGCCTTTCCAGAAGATCTCATGGATTAAGTATGGGACGTCCAGAAAGTGTACTGGTCAAGTGTCCTAATAGTTTTGTCCATATTGTGTTGAGTGTTAGATTTTGTGATGGAAACAGTCAAATTAAAATGAGATTTAATGACTTTAACATTGTTTGTATCATCTTATCAGCAAGCTGCAGAGCCAACATATAGATTTATGGTACATTTTCTGCTTTGCCCAACATGCCAAGAAGTCGGCACCATTGGCGCAGCGCTGTTTGTGTAATTACGTTGCGTCTTCACCTTTACGCCACCTGCTCCTTGGCAACATAAATCACAGTGACATTAAAAAGGTTTGCAACCAAAACAGTAGCAGATTGCACATTTAATCTCTTAAAATAATCTTCTTGTTTCTCATTTTTCAGCCTGTGCCAGCCTGCAGAAACTGACATGTGTACCTGACTGGGGTTTCTTTCTGATTTTTATTTTTTATCCTCGATGAGAAGAAGCAATTTCACTGTCAGACTTTTGTCAAAATGCCAGACCCCAACAGGTGGCTAATATAATCTGCTCGTGTGCGTGCTATTTGTGGGAGAGTCTGTTTTTTCTTCTCCTTTTTTGTGACTAGAGCAAAATTAATATTTACTCTTCGTTTTTCATCTTCGCCCAGAGATTGATGCCGTTAGAAGATTTGAATTCGGTGAAGATTTAATACAAGCACTGAAAGCTACGACAAAAACATCAATGCTAAAACAGAGCATCATGCTAACTTTACATGAATGCTAATATGATAGCGCAGGAAAAAGTGAAGAAGATAAGTAGGTCTTGCTGAAGTGCTGTGCTGCTTACTTTTTGACAAATGAGAAAGATATTTTCGTCTTGTTTGTCAGATAGGGAGCGTTGGTTTTTTTCCCCCGAGTCCCATGGTGTGGGTGATTTAAGAAGGGGCTTTGAACGCGAAGCTAGCTGTTATGTAAACGACAGGACAGGGGACTTTGCAGAGGCTCCTCCAAATGATTTACCAGGCAATTTGTTGCCTGCACCAGCGGCGGAATCAGACAGACTGGCTTAGGATGGAATTAGATCTCGGGTTCGGGGAGGGACAGCTGAGCGTCTTTTATCGCGGAATGCTGATGCCGCTGGTGTTCAGGCTTTCTGTGAAGATCAGCTCTGAGTGTCTGAACTCTTATTTATTTGCCGGTTCAAGGATGGAGTTGAACTTTTCCCACTGTTACTCCTGGAAGCTAGAGATTGCCAGGAGTTGAGCAAAATCAGCAGCTAATTATTTCCTCTAAACTGGCCTTGCCCTTCTTTCAAAACGGAATATTATATTGGAGAAGTGCATTGGGAGGGACGAGGATAAACAGGATTATATCAGAGGAACGGCTCAGGTTGGACGGTTTGGAGACAAAGTCGGAAGCGAGATTGTGTTGGTTTGGACGTGTGTGGAGAACAGAGCCTGAGGATATTAAGAATAGGATGCTGAGGATGGAGCTGCCAGGCGGGAGGAGAAGAGGAAGGCCGAAGAAGAGGTTTATGGATACGGTGAACGAGGACATGTTGGTGGTTGGTGTGAGGGAGGAAGGAATGGAAACAAAGGATTTACTGTGGTGACCCCTAATAGCAGCAGTCGAGAGGAGGAAAAGAAGAAGAAGAAGATATGATGGAAAAGTGATTTTTGTTTTCCTTTTAAATGAAATCTTTTAAATGTACTGTTCAGTCCTCAGTGTACACTGTACATTTATGAATTTTATTGCAAAAGCAACTTGTTTTGAATTGCTCATGTTTGTGATGTCACAGGGCACTGTTGCCTCACAGTAAGAAGGTCCTGGTTCAATCCACAGGTCTGTCACAGGTGCCTTTCTGTGTGAAGAGTACAAGCTTCCTCCAGGTTCTCTGGTTTCCTCCCACTGTCCAAATGCTTGTGATTTAGGTTGACTGGTTGTGACTGTGTTGCCCTGTTGTGGCTTGTCCCATAGTCAGCTGGGTTTGGCTCCATCTTCAAGTGACCTGAAATAAATGAAGCAGTTTGGAAAATGGATAGATGAATGCGATGTCACAACACTGAGCAAACTTGTACATAATGTATGACATTTGTAATATTACACTTACATATTACAAACTGAAAAATGCAATGAGCTGAAAAATTTCTGTATGTAAATACTGGCCATATTTATGATTTGGTAGAGAATATAAATGTAATAAAATAGAATATAAAAAGATTCATATTTTTTCAATTTAATTTTTTTTTAAATTTTGTTTTGAATTCATGTTTGATTGGTATGTGAATTATTTTCATGTTAAATATAGGCCCTAATCTGGCCTATGACATGGAAAAATGAATTTCTCTTTATTTTATTGAAATATAGATCATCCGACCCCATTCCTGCAAAAGTAGGGACATTTTGTATAATGCAATACAAATGATTCTGTTTTGTACATGTCTTCTCTTGAACCTTTATTTATCTGGCAAAATATTTTTGTAATCAACCAATTTAATTTTTTTTTTTTAATTTCATGCCAAAAAAACATTAAATCAAAAACATGGCACAGGCATATTTACAACTATGTCATATCACAATTCTTTTTAATTAATCTTCTTTATTTTTTATAACCTGAGCTTTTTTTTCCCAATTCTTGTTTGATATAAGACTTCAGCTATAACCCATTGGAATGTAGGATTCTTCATGATGCACCATACATTTTCATTAGGAGACAGATCTGGATTAATGGCATCTTGTTAAAAACATGCACTTTATGTCTACAAAGCCTTGACGTTGGCCTGCATGCAGAATAAGGCCTGGCATTGTCTTAATAGCTGGAATAACTATTGACTTCGCAGAAATGACATCACTTTGATTGCAGCATATGTCTTTCTAATAGTTAAATATTCACCTCTGCATCAATTATGGCCACATACATATAGAAGTAACCAATGACAAATGTAGGATCTTGCATTTTTCTGTGATAACAGTCTTCATTTTGCCTTTGGCACGTAGAGTGTGTTCCCCTAAAACAAGCTGAAAGGTGGGCTCATCTGTCCACTATCTTTTGATCTATCTGAGATGAGCTAGAGCCCAGAGAACTCAGCTGTGTTTCTGCATAGAACAGATGTAATAGTTTCAGGTGGGATTTCTTGATACAGTGGGAGACTGTGTTAAGTGTGAATGTGAATATATGTATATGTATCACAGCAGCATGCATGCTTTTCACAGTGTTTTCTTGTTGCCTGTGTGAGACACCAAATCTAACACATCTGCTCCCCCATTAACACTTGAGACTTTGTACAGTAAATTAACAAGTCACATGACATAAGGAAGGCAAATGGCTTATTGGGCACAATTTGGACATTTTCACTTAGGGGTGTACTCACTTTTGTTGCTAGGAGTTTAAACATTAATGGCTGTTTGTTATGGAGAGAGTTTAGTTTCAATATCATCAAATGAATATCACACCATTCACGAATATATTTCTTGACTCAAAAACAAATGTAACAAGATTCACAAAGATAATTCATGACTTACAAATAAATGTAACACCATTTACAAAGCATTTGTCAAATCCAAAAAAATGTTATGTGTCATGAATTATCTATATATCATGAAATATATTCGTGAATGGTGTGATATTCATTTGATAATATTGAAACTAAACTCTCTCCATAGTTTGTTGAGTTATTTTGAGGGGACATAAAATTGACACTGCTCTACAAGCTGTACACTGACTACTTTGCATTGTATCAAATTGTCATATCATGTTGTCCCCTTAATATTTGTGAGTGGTGTATTCATTTTTGTGAGATACTGTATGTTGTGATGTAATATGAAAGATGACAAAACAATGTTCTTCATGTGGATCATTTCCAAAATACAGGAAGAAATATAAAATAATAATATAAAAATATATAAAAAAAATATAAAAAAATAAAAATAATCTGAAGTTCATCTTGGGGTTTCTTCTGTTCTGAAGGGTTTCAGTCTGAACAGCTTGTTCCATGCAAGGTTTTCTGTGCAAGCTGTGGCTAATTTCAGTAAGCCAATCAAAAGTTATTTATACTTATGAATCTTAAAAGGTACACAAACAAGAACAGCCTGTGTAATTCCAAATGACTTATTGTCAATGTGAACACACTCCCAACACTTCTAACCAATGAGCCAAAATACCCCACACGTGAGACTACTATGATTGGCTATAAAAGGAGCATCCGCCAGAGGCTGAGTCCTTCGATACAAATCGAAGTTGTGGATCATCACTTGTGCCAGACATGGTCAATTATTTCAAAAAGAACACACAATATTCCAACAGTTGATGTATTCCATTCTCTACAGAACATAATATTGCGAAAAGATTCAGGGAATCTGAAGAAATCTCAGTCCATGCAGAGCAATGGCAGAAACCATTACTGAATGTGTGTGACCTTTGAGTCCTAAGAAGGCATTGCATTAAAAGTGTGTTTACAGTGTTGTTACAGTGGTAATAATAACAACACACGCTTGTCAGTTAACAAAGTCTGTCTCTGCATGAGGAAATGCAACTTGAAACTCTGTTACACAAAGAGAACGCCATACATTCACCACACTGCTCAAGTTCTCTCAGCCCAACCTCTGATCAAGAGACTGTGGAAATGTGCTGTGGTCAAATTAGTCCATGTTCCAGCTTGTTTTCAGGGAAAATTAACATAAATTCTCAATGCCAAGACAAAATTAACCATAACTGCTGTAATATAAAGGTACAAAAGCCAACATCTGTCATGGTATGAGAGTACACTAGTGTTTAAAGTATAGGTTGCATGTATTGGCTTCCCAGGACATTTCAGTAAGACAATGCCAGGCCTCATTCCACGTGTGTTACAACAGTGTGGGTTTGTAGATTTGTCTTCTTTTGAAAATTGAAGAATTAGAAAATATTAACCACAGACTGTTGAGCAGCTTGTAACAAGGAACAATGGGGAAATTTTTACTTGTAAAACTGCAACAGTTATTATCCTCAGCTCCCACAGCATTCTAACTAAATAAATAAAATAAAACAATGAGAAAAATATGTTTCTCTTAATTTTTGAGTGCAGTGTGTTCTAAATGTGTTTATATTTGTATTATATATTTATAATACACACAAAAATTATTATATATATTTTCAATGTATTAAGGTTCACAAAAATGAACAAATTACAGATTTCTTGCGATTATTGCATTTTGCTAAATCGCTAATTTTCAGACAACAGATGGGCCACAGCCTTTAACTGTGCTCTTATATCATGTAAGTGTTTATAATAAAGTGGCTTAGGACCTTATAAAAGAGTTTTCCTCTACTAAGCACAACAGAGACTCATTTGTTCATGCAAGTGTGTGAGCGTTAGCTATTAATACAATAATTATTTATTTAAATATTTATAATGAATCCAGAATTCGTTTGGGCACACAGGGAATGACCTTGAAACAATGAGCTAAAGTGAATTCATTTACCTTCTAACGTAAATTGAACAGTAATGGCCAGTGGCCCAAATAAACAGTGATGAATCGGGGGAAGCTCATGGAAATATTGGCATTAGGTTTAATCTGTTCTAATTACACATTTGTCTTAATGGCCCTGTGGTGAAAGGGCTTGGTGCTTTAGATGTATCTTTCTGTCAGGGGTGCACTCATTCTACCAGCGGAGCAAAAAAAAAAAAAAATCTAATCCCCGTTGCCTTGACAACGGGTGATGAGTATCGGGGCCCTGATGGTTGGAAGCATAAATTTAGATGTGACATTATCTCGTTATTTAGAGGTGCTTACTCATAGGATGTGTTTGCTGGCTATCAGAGCAGGGGGCTGCTGTGCTTTATCCCACCATGATGAGAATACAGATGCAGCAAATCAGCAAATCCTGTTATGCCTATGCATTCTGCATGTGCGAGCATCGCTTTGCGTGTGTGTGGGTGGTCCATATGACTGCGTGTATACACGTGGCAGTAGTAATACATCTGTATTAAGCTGTTGGATTACAGACATGACTTTATTCAATACCAACAATTATTCCGCTGTTTTATTGGATTCCATGGGCTTTGCGTGAGCCGCTGATGCATTCCTGTGTCGATAATCCACATTTTGTTGCATTGTTGACATAACATCTGGGTTCTGGTTTCTTGGATTAGCTTGGAATGCCTTTCCTAAATAATCCCCCCTTTTTAAAGAGTATAGCTGTTGTTTGAGTTGCATATTTACTTAACTGTTTATGTCCCAGTGTATGTAGAACAGACAGATTAAGCTAATCTAAGACTGATATACAGTATTGTTCAAAAAGCCCCTGAGAAATGTGTATGTAAGAGATGTTTAGACAGATGTTTAGATGTGTTTTTATTAATTTATTTAGTCTAATATTAGAATCAGTACATAAAATGAATATAGTGAACAGTTTGTCAATGTGTTTGGTTCCTATTTCCAGAGTTTTCCTCATGGAAGCTTAGAATAACTTGTAGGAAGAATCAAATCCCTGGTTTGGGCTCAATCAGTGGTTAAATCAAGTGTCAAATCAAGAGTTTCAAGTGTTCATGCAATGGCTGGAGGCATTGGAGGGCGAATCACCAAACCTGCGCTGTTCTAAAAAAAACTCATTTAAATTGTTTTTTAACTGCGTTTTAAATTACATTTATTCTAATGATAACTTGTGTTTTTGCTGCAGAAAGACACTCACTGCTTATATAAATATTTATATAAATAATAAAATATATAAAATATAAATAAATATATAAACAATTTATTTTCCTTTGGCTCAGTCCTGTATATATACAGCATATAGGACTTTCCATAGCCAGGCAGCTGTATGCAAGACTAAGATCACTATAGGCACTAGCAATGGATCTGGGTTTGGAGTGGTGCAAAGCAAACTACTACTACAATCTGAAGCAATGGAAACATATTATCTGCAGTGAGGAATAGTTTTTCACTATCTGGCGAGTCACCTAATGGATTAAGTGAAGGGAAAGTGAGCACCACCTAATGGGATGCATTGGGTAAAGAAAAGTTGGGTAGAGGGGGAATAATTGGCTAGGGCTGTTTTTAAGCTTTGGCTTCTGCTTAATAGTTTGGAATGTTAACATTACAACCTACAACAAAATGTTACTCAATTATATATGTCAAACGCCACAAGATCATACATCAAATGCGGATTGTGTATATATTTACAAAGTAAATTTAATCTAAACTGTAAAATCACCACTTGCTGTAAATAAAAGTAAAGAAAGTTGAATTTTATTGCGTTTTATGAAGAATCCCAGCTCTTCTGGAAATGGGTTTTGTAAAATATGTTTTTTTTTTGTATGTAACAGCAATTCTCAAAGAAGTCTTTGGGGATCCTTAGGTTGTGCAGTGTCGTTTCAATATAAATGGTTTAATAATTTTACAAGTGTAACCATTTAACATAGTGAATGCACCTTAGTCCCCAAGAAACATCAGTGGTTAGTAAGCTTCGTAGAATTGTTTGAAGTATACATAGAACACCTACATTGGACTAATCACATGGGAGGTCTGTTTTAACCCACCTTACTCCCCGAAGTCTTTTTTTGAGCTTAGAGTCACTTTCTTCTGCTGGGGCACAGTCAGCACATCTCCTAATTGGCTCCTGAAGTCTGTAGCGAAATGAAACCTTCTTCACTCCTCTTCACTGCAGCATGTTTCTCATACTGCCATTTGGCCTCAGTACGGGACAACTCTGCTTCCCCCATCCAATTCCACCCTGTCAACCTCAGTGTCTTTGAAGCGGAGGGGATGAGTGACTAACCTGCTCATTATTTCAAAAGAGCCAGCTGCATGCAAATTTCCTCCATTCTTTCTCTACTGCAAATTCCATATGGCTGTAGACATTATATGGTTGGCGTGCTAGGTATTGTTCAGATGGTGTCCAGAAATTAAACTGAGTGACCAGTTTATTGTATTTTTTTTATATAGAAACTCCAACCTTGTTTTTACATTTATTTGGGCCTTTTATCAGATGCGTCACACTTTGTTGTTGTATTTGCTAACCAGATAGTTGTTGGACCATTCTCAGAGCAAGCATGAGTGTACAGGTACAGTGGTGTTAATGGGATTTTTAAACTCACTGTCACTATTGCCTTGAAGATGATCCACAAACCAAAAATTTCATGAAATCATGATACTGCAGTGTAGCAGCAATAATGAAAAACAAATGATGTGTAGCGTTCCTGGTGGCTGTACTCCCTTCTACCTCCTCTAGCGGGAGTACCGCTTCTCTGAGCAAGTTCAAGGTCAGCCTTCATCCAGCTGACCGGAATCAGCCGGCTAATTGGACTCACCTTCCCTCACTGCTGTGGTTTGGATTTACTCTGTCCAGACTCATGCCCTGTTCTCCTGAGAACCTCTGCCTTCCGTAGTCTTTTTCTCCTAGGCGCTTTATCTAGCATATTACTAGGTAAGAATCTTTATTTATTCTTCCTTGTTTGATTTGTTTTTTTCTAGCCTTGCTTCTTTCTTTTAGAGGGCATTTCAACAAGCTCAGCTTGTTTTTGCCCTGTTCATTGAACTCGCCAGCCCGAGTTCGATTCCCGCCTTCGGTGTATCAGTCTCACACCGCCCGGGATCCCTTCATGATGCCTTCATTAAGTTTGGGTTGGCAACAGGTTGCAGTTGTCCTGGGTTCATTCCACAGGTGCCGGTGTTCTGTTTTCCTCACACTGTCCAATGATTTTTGGCCAGGCTACTCCAAATTGCCCAAAGGTGTGAATGTATGTGAGAAAGGTTGTTTGTCTGTGTGTTGCCCTGCGATGAGTTTGGACCCTGAATGAAAGAATGGATGCTAAATTTGAGTAATTGCAGTTAAAAACCTCGAAATGGACATTGGGTCAGTGAGAATCACTTGGCTGAACAAACCCTCTGATCAAATGAAATGGTTTGTTGTATTGGCTTTGTTGAAATTTACCGGAGAGGAAAATACATAAATTGTCATAACTTTTGCCATATTTTTACATTTATAGAATGTAATACATACTGTCCCCATGTAACTGTGTGATGTCCTATGCTCTTCTGTTGCTACAGCTAGACTACAGTTCAGGCTGGTTGGTAATGCTCATCATTAGCATGGCGACCTCGTCCCATCTTGAGGAAGCAACTCATCTCTGAACATTGGCTTCAGATCTCGTTAGGCTCTCGCTGCGTCTTCGACATCCCAGGCGAAGTGACAAGCATTAATGACATTGTTCTCATTTCCTCTCAAATTACTACACAGGAGAGCCAATAGCGCTCTCCCTCTATTTCTCTCTCTTTCTTTGCATGGATGCCATTTCAGCCCACAAATACACCGCAGGAGTGGGTTATTCAGTTCCCACTAAACGGATGGCACGTCTCGCAAGTGATGCTCTCTCTCCCTTCTCCCTTTCTCTATCCTGCTCTCTTTCCACACAGCTCATTTCAGGGAAATTATTCATGGCCAAACCACCGCACTGTAATCACTCCTCCAGTCCCGCGAAATCTCCATTTGTTCAAAGTGGCCGTAAATGAATTTTCAGATGGGCGCTATGAAGTGGTAATATTTGTATGGGCAAATTCGTATGCAAAGCGAAATGATCTCTGTTCCTTGAGCACACTGTGAATCGAATACAGCTCAATGTACTCTTACATGTTGGATCTAACCAGAAGATTGGGAGCAGAGGAGGGCAACGAATGTTAGGAATATTTCCCCCCGTGCTCCCTTCATTCGGACGAGTATTTCAGGTCCGATCACACCCATCAGCCATAACATCAACACCACTGACAGGCAAAGCGGATATCGGTGACGATCTAGTTATTTCATTACAACGGCACCTGTCACGGGGCTCTAATATTTATTACACAGTGAGTGAACAGTCAGCTGTTGAAGTTGAAGAGCTAGAAGCAGGAAAAATGGGCAAGCACAAAGAGGCCTATTGCGATGGCTAGACAAATCAGATAATGGAGTGTCCCAGGTCTGCAGTACCAATAGTGGTCCAAAGAAAAACAACAGTGATTTGCAGACAGGGTCATGGGCAACCAAGGCTCATTTATGGATGTGAGCAGTGCAGGCTAACTCTTTAGGTCTGATTCAACAGAAAAATCTAATGCATCAGTGCATTTTTGCGTACCTTCTTATAGACTGTCTTTATTTTTCATCAGAACATCAGAAATATTGCATAATGTTCATAATGCCTTTAAAAACAGTCTGATGTGGAGTCACCTGGGATGCTCTTCTAACAGCCCTAATGAAGCTCCACATTTGTAAATTGCTGTTAATGAACAATATGCAACATTCCAGGAGATATAAGTGTTTGAACACTTTCTTTAGTTTCTGTTATTTATAATATCCCCATATATGTCAATGGTAGATGGTAGTTGGTAGATGGTAGATGATAATTGTCATTGGTAACAATGTAGATATCTTAGTGTAGATATTTTATTGAAAGGAAAATCTAGTCTGTTGTTGTCAAAAAAAACAAAAGCTATTAATTTATTTTGGTTTGTTTGTTTTATACACTTTTAGTGACTGTTAGACAAAATGTATTGATGAAAATATTTCCCATTATTTGCAAATGGCCCCTACAACATGCATGCTAGTTGCAGTAGTACAATAGTTGTAGTTGTTGTTGTTGCTGCCTTTATTGTTGGATGCTCCTTATTTTTTAGTGAGTGCAATTTTAGATTTATTATGTTTAATGAGAGTACATGAAATATATTCAATTTCTTACAATTTCTTGTTTAAAAAAGGAGTTTGTGACTAAATTGATTACTTTTTAAACATATATCATATAAACAATAGCACTGATCAAGCATGTTATTAGAGAAAAGTACATTAAAGCCCTTTGGGGCAACCTTGAAGATATAAACCATGCATTAAATAAATAGTTGCAACAGTTTTAAAGTTATGACTAAATCACAATATCACATTTATTTAGTCTGGCATATAAATGTGATACTGTGATTTAGACAGGTTAACAGTATTTCCTACCACTCATCAGTCATCAGACATCAAACAGTCAGGACTATTACAGAACAATGTCAAAGTCACTGAGCTAGCTACCGGAAATTTCTGCTGCTGACAGTTACCTTAAATCAGGCAAATAAATCAATCCAGCCTGTTTACCAAGGCTGGTTATCCAGGGGCTAGAAATGCAAATAGTTAATGATTGTAAATTCTAACACTTCATCAACAGACAGCAAAGCGATACTTTCTTCAACCCTCCGGTTGCACATTTTTCACTTTTCCTATGTGAACAATTGACATCAGCCAGTTTCAATTGACTAATTGATGTGTTTTAAATCCTGAAAGGATCCCTTGCATAGTTTACTTTTTCTAGATACAGTATATACTCCACATCTTTTCCTTCATATTGAATATTGTCAGGTGGCAACTGTAGCTAAAAACGACTTGTCCGAAACAGCCCTACAAAATTACAACTTTCACATAGGTTTCTAACTGCAGTAGTAGAAACTAGTCTTCAAAGCTTTAATATATTCATAATCTATACTTCTTAATGTAACTATGGTACATTTTATTAATATAAGTGAAGTGTTTATGTGGTTTCTCATGTAATGTTATAGGAGTGTCTCATTACAGCTAGAGTATAGGCACATAAATGGTTATTATAGTTGCATGCAAACATAACTGTTATGAGGCGGAAATTGCACTCTGCAATATATTTTTAAGTGCTGAGAGCTGTAACGGGCCTGTATAAAAGTGCACATTGATTTTTCCCCATAAATTCACAGGCTCTGCTCTGGAGCACAATGGAATTGTCATTAATCATTTATTACACACTACTGAAGAAACCTACTAATGAGCTGCAATGAAGATGTGCAAAAATAGAAGAGGGGTGGAAAAAAAGTGTAGGCATAAAAAAGAAAGAGTGAAACTAAAAGTGGTTAAAAGTTAAAGGGATTTTCAGCTTATGTCCTTTATATTTTCATGGTAATGTTTGATTTGGGGAAGGTTTTGTTGGCAGATGCTGATGTCAATTTCTATTTCCATTTGTAAGTAAAAATATTGAGCATTGAATTCGTTGCTACACAAACCAAAGTCTCTTTAGCCTGACTGACCACCAGTGTGTAAGCTAGAATTTTGAGTATTGTGCCTAAAAAGACTTTAAACATGATAAAATCACACAATTTTAATGAAACGTAGTCCTGTAAAGCGCACTAAGATCAGTTCAGCAGTTTCAGAGCTTTGGAAAGCAGCAGGTTGAGCCGTTCCATCTCCCCAATGTCCCTTTATAATCAATTAATGTTTAAGAATCAGGAAGAATAAGTGTGTTCATTGTTTCTGCCTATAGTACAGGCTAGTCAAACTTGAATGATCTATGGCTTATTTGCTGTACCTTAGCAAACAATAAGGGTGTTTTATCCCAATTCCTACTTGTGCTAGCCACTAACACTTACCACCATTGGCACTCCTACATCATCTGATATCTCCCACAGATTCATGGACAGACTTTGCCAGAACCAGAACTTTATCACGGACTGCCAACTGTCTTACTGTGCCACAGATCTCACATTTCACACGCCTTTTATCATGCTAACTTTACACTTCGCTAGCTCTGATGTAAAATTGTTTTTTGTGAAGGAACACCAATACATGCAACATCAAATCATTGTGATTGAAGCAACCATCTCCCACCACCTAACTACCTATGTGGAAATCAGAATGATCATGGTTTTAGCTTTATTGCTTGAAACGAAGGTTGACCGTTACCTTTAACATATTGTTATAGTGGTCCCATTGGCTGCTCGGGGAGGAGCATCATGGGAGTTCAGCAGTTAGCACTGTTTAAGGTTGCGTTTATGTTATTCTGTGTGTTTTGCAGGCTGAGGAACAGACTGCATAGGAGAACACGTTACTGTGCGTTTGTGTGTTTGTGCGAGATAGCGATGGATGGACAGGTTCACTCTCTTCGTGATGAGTCTGGAGAGTGATGACTCTGTGAGTCTGGCCATCCATTGCTATCCTCACTCACAGGTTCATGCTCATGCTCATTCTAGCCAGTAGGGGATGCACAGGGTACAGGTTGGACTTTTTAAAGGCCGATGAAGGAGCAAATAAAACCTGGCCAACTTCCTGGTTGGTTCAAAGAGACAAATTTGCCAGAGCTCAAAAACAGCCTTGTAGAATGGATAGTGAAATAAACAGTGCTTATTGACATCTATTTACTTCCATTAAAATCTTAAATCCTTGGCTCTCAGTTCTTGCCAAAGAAGCTAGTCATTGGAAATAGGTCACATCACCACTTAATTGAATTTTCGGTGCTCGGTGCATTGACTCCGCCAAGCGCTCTCAAACTGATCAGCCAAACAGCCGCTGAGCCTGGAGCTACGTCTTGTGACTCATATCGTCACCCACCAATGAGCCTGGGGATCGCAGCTTACAGGTGTTACAGCTGGCTTGCTTCACGCTTGCTCCTTAGCATTAAAAGCCACATATAATCCCAATTCATAACCCAGAACTGATTAATTATGTTGCTCAGCAGTACATCAATCAGAGCAGTTGACTGGAAGATGAATGAATATGTTTAGTCTCTGAAAAGACACATATGGTGCTTTTGCTTTTGGGCGTGACAGTTTGCAGTCTGGGATATGAAACTGTCTGATTAAATATTGCTATCAAGCTTGGTTATTATAAGCTTTTCTCTACTAAAATCTAACATTTGCATTAAATAATATAAAGTAAGATTTCATTTAAAGCAAATAGTAATTAGATGTGTAAAAAGCAGCAGTTCAAACAACAATTCAGTTGAATTCAAATCAGTTGTAGAGACAAATACTAAAGATAGTATTCAATTATGTTTGCACCAAAAGACGGGCAAAAGAAGTTGCCAACATGTATCTCATGTTGCTAGAAGGACATGTTTTACAGAAATTGTATCTAATAAAAAATAGCAATTAAATAAAAGCCCTTAAATTATATAAAAGACTGCAGCCAAAACCTGAATTTCAGGCCAAATTTTTCATTTGAAATTATGTTCTTTTATTGGGTATTTGTAGAATATATTTTTATTGTATTGTTTCCATTTGATTTTTTTGCGCTTAATGTAATCTCATTTTGCCTTACACCTATAGCAGACATCCATGGATAATCCCATAACCTATATAAATATATCAGACATAATATTAACACCACCTGCTTTGTATAGTGTAGATCCCCTCATGCTGCTGAAACAGCTCTGACCGTGGTGCACTGTGTGTTTTGACCCATTTCTATCAGAGCAGCATTAACATTCTGTACAACAGGAGCTCCTCTTTGGGGACAGATCAGATTTTCATCTTCGTCTTGGGTGCCCATGGCCTAGTCACTGACTCACCAGTTATCCTTCCTTGGGTCACTTTTGGTAGGAACTAACTACTACAGACCTGGAACACTCTAGAAGACCTGCTGTTTTGAAGATGCTTTAGCCATCACCAAAACACCATTGTCAAAGTCCCTCAAAACCATACACTCACCCATTTTTCCTGCTTCTAGCACATCAACTTCAAAAACTGACTATTTACTCATTGCTTAATATTGTTGTTGAGTGTTCCAGATCTGCAGATCTGAGTTAGTTCATACCAAAAGTGACCCAAGGAAGGATAACTGGTGAATCAGTGACTAGGCTATGGGCACCCAAGACGGGGCAGTGGTGGCCTAGACTTTGCCCCTGGGATCTGAAAGTCGCAGGTTCAAGTCCCAGCCCTGGCACCACTGAAATTCCCTTGAGCACGTCTGCTCTTCACTGTTTTAACATATTTAAAATGGACAAAATGTAAAAAAAAATGTAAATAAAATAAAAAAAATACATATAAAGAGTTGTTCATCTTGAAATATGCAGAGCTTTTAGTCAACAGGGAGGAGGGCTTGGCAGTGTCAGTTTTGGATGGATTCTTTCTTTTTTTCTTTATTTAACTTTACCATTTTTTCACTGTTACTGGTTAGCAATCTTCATTTAGTTCTTCAGTTAAGCTTATTATTTAAATGATGTTCTAAAATTTGTTTAGCATCTTCTCTCGTCATCTGTTCCAGTCCAGAGATCCCTTAGCAGGACCATTTTACAATTTTAAAACATGAGTCTACATACATTGGCACAGGATCCTTAGTATTTTCTCAATTCTTGTCTTAGCATTGAGAAAATGGTGGGCAGGTTACATGAGTTTACATGTCTGAAAGTTTTGCCAATATATATATATATATATATATATATAAATGTTTTACTTAATTTTTTTCTGCTCATTTGGTTGTACTATTGAGAGCCCCTGAATAGCATTATTGCTAAAGATAAGTGGTGCCTGGATACTAAAGCTCATGGGGTTTTGTGCAAAAATACGTTGTCTAGCATGCTGTCAGTACAATGCGTTGCAAACAAAAGAATTATCAATGGACATGAATTCAATGTATTATCAACGGAATCCAGCCATCGGGCATATTTTACAGTCTGGAAATAAAGTCTGGTTGACTTAAAAGGTCCAGATGCACTCAGGAGAGGCAGCGAGGCGGTCTGTTTAAGGACATCATTATGAAGAGTATAAAGACAGCTGCCAATTCAAAGCATTCTCCACCAGAATGTCAAAATGACAGCAATTTGTGTAATTTTGAAGCTCCATCATTTCGTTTGCTACCACAGTAGAGTCAGGAAATTTCAGCTGTTGACATCTTTTTCGGCTTTTTTGTGCAAGACACTGGATATTTCAAACTTCAAAGATCAATCTTCATTTTATTACAGTCTACATTTATCGTGGTAAACTGTAAAGCATCAGATCATAAGATTCCAGTTTTACATAATGTTTTCATTTTGTGATTTTGGAACCGGTGCCGTGCTTTTCCACTGCAAAAAACATTTTCCGTTTCAGTTTCCGTAATTTCAGCTCAGAACTAGCTCCAACTTTTTCCTGGTTCTGGGGCCGGGAACCTGTGATGTAATCAGGTGTGGGTGGGCATACGCAAAATCTACAAATCTCACCTGTCGTCTTGTAAAAGATGCAAAAAAAGTTCATTTTGAAGATGCTATCTCAGTGCTGGAGAATTGCCTGAAAACACAAGATGTGTTCCGCCATTGTTGGTTTGTGAAGTGGGCGTGGATTATGATGTAGTCACCTGGTTCCAGTCCAGGCACTAGTGCAGTGGAAATGCAGGTTGGTTTGCGTTGGTTCCCAACTTTGGAACCAGCCCAGAACTGGAACCTGCATCGGCACCAAGGCAGTGGAAAAGGGGTATGTGTGAAGTTTGTGGGGTTATTTTCTGACCGTTTTCACCCACAATCCAAAGACATGCATGATGGGTGAATTGGATATGCTAATTTGCCCCCTAGGTGTCACTATGTGTTTGTGTGTGTGTCCTGTAATGGGCTGGCAACCTGTTTCTTTGCCTGTTGCTCAATGAGGACTGCTCCAGCATCTGCTGCGACCTTAACAAGGAATAGCAGCTTGGCGAAGGAATAAATGAATTAACCCGGAGTAGATATTTTTTGTAAGCACTCAGTACTTAGAAGTTGGCAAATCATTTCAAAACATTTGCTGGAAAACTTACTGTATGGTCTGTCCATAGATATGGTCATGACACCACCAGAGGTCAACAGGAAATGGTCAAAATCAAGTAGAAGGGAGGTAGTATAATATTGCATGTTTGCCATGGGAAAAAATACATTAATATGCAAAATATCAGCATTTATGTCACATATCCAAATAAATCACATTCAATTGTGATGGGAGAAAGGAGACTTGGACACAAGCGCAAGCTGAAGTAAATTCTTTATGAAATAAAACTAAGTAAACACTAATTGGGTCAGCAGGTCAACAAAAACAAGGACAAGGTTAAAGTGCAGACAAAGACAGGACAAACAGATACATCCAAGAACAGGCAAAAACAGTCATGAAAAGACAGTCAAAAAGGTTAAAGTACCATAAGACAAACAAACTGCAGGCTCAGAAACCTAAGGGACTCACAAGGTTTCACAAAGTCCTTGCACCTCTTAAAGCTGCCCAGATGATCCCATAAGTAGTTCCACCTGAGAGCAATGTGGCCTGGGTTGGATTAGTATTCCAGGGATGCAGACCAGCTGCAGCCACCAGAGGAAGCCAGTAACGGTCCAACAAAATGAAGACTTAACCTTTTGGATAGAAAGTTCAACATAAGGTACCTTGTTGAAAGCCGGACTCTTTTTCCAGACTGATAACTGGGTTGCTGACTCTTGTGTCAATCCACCTGTTCTTTCAGGCATTGTATTGACTGAACAATGGTAGTGTGTGTAGTCTCTCACACCTGCTCTGCTCAATCAAACCAATCACTGAAAGAGGGTGTCTGCAGATTGCAAGAGAAAAGCAAGGGCTGTTAGCTTGGGAAGGGGTCAAGTCTGTGGATGAAAATTTAAATGAATGGTGTGTATACTGTGCCCATGGAAGGAATTGTGCCCAGGCTGATTGCTAGTTGTGGTAAAAACAATGGAGGATACTCCCCAGATCTTGATTCACTCTCTCTACCTGTGGATTTGACTGAGGATGATACTTTGACTTTTCAATTAAGCTCTTTCAGATCTTTAAAATGAAATGAGGGCCTGTCTATTGCTGTACCTTTAGGAACCTCAGAACACATTCTGGAACAGAACCTCTGCTAGTTGGAAAGTAGTAGGCAATTTAGACTAGAAAGGCTAGAAATCTGCACAACTTGTACTAACTTGGAAAATTGAATGACCACCACCAAAATGCATATACCATCATACAAGTTTAGGTCGGTCACAAAGTTCACAACTACCAGGGTGAATGTGGCACTAGCAATGGTATTAGTTTCCCAACTAGAAGGTATCTGGAAGTCTTTGTAATGTCAGAACTAGATGACTTTGGATAGCGCATCCATCTTGTCAACCTGGGCAAAAACAAGAACAAGGTTAAAATGCAGACAAAGGGTCAAAGATGACTTTGGATTGAGCGTCCACCTTGTCATTCTTGGCACCTGGCCTGTTGGGAATTGAGAACTGAAATAATTTAAAGACAAGTCGTAAAAAATCGGGTCGGCTGAGGATTAGTTGTTTTGCAGATTGCAAAAACTCAAAACCTCAAGTACCACAAATGGATCTTGAACCTCTAACCAGTGGTGCCACAACTCCCATGCTAATTTAATGACCATAAGCTCTCTATTACTGACATTATAGTTCAGTTCCACAGGAGAACATTCACATGAGAAGAAAGCACAGGGATATATTTTTTTGCCTTTACCTTGATGCTGTGATAGCACAGCAACTATTACTATGTCAGATGTGTCCATCGTCACAACAATTTGTTCTGATGGGTGAAGATACTTCAGGATAGGAACACTTGTGAAGCGGCTTTTCAAAATTTTGAAGGCTTCCTGAGCTAATGCTAGCCCAAAAGCCTTTGTAGTTGTTTTACAGTCATGGTCCACTTTACTCTGTAACTGCTTTTACTATTTGGAGGATCTTGACTCCTTCCGCACTGATAACATACCCCAAAACGGTTACTTGTGAAGGTCACTTCCTTATGAAACTTATTTCTCAGACTAAGAACAGCTCAGAAACATAGGCACTTCTTAAAACCGTCCTGACGGTCCCTTATGTAGTACCACCAGGGAGAGGCGTGGCATTGGCTAAATGCAGATTGGTTGGCACTAGAAGGAACAATAGCTCCCCTTACATCAATATATAGACTGTTTCTGCAGTCCCCATTGATGGACATACATATGGATTTAAGTAAAATAGTCAAATAAAATAAGTTACATTCAACCCTCCCCCCCTTCATTTTATTATCAGCCTAACTAGCCCAGTGTCAAATGTTATAGTGTGTGTGTTGAGTTGTTAACAACGAATGAAGGGCAAACACGGACAGATGAGAATGGCCTCCTGTGAAGAAAACTCATATCTACATGATTATCATATCTATAGAATCCATAACATTTCTGATAGCAAAATGTGTAAAAACTAATCATGCAGAATTGTTGAGCTTCAAATATAAAAACAATGGCCTCTTTTATGAAATATTATCACTGTAAAGGGAAAAATGACACTTCCTAGTTCTGAGGACTGAGGGTCCTAAGGATCTTTCAAAAGATCCTTATTACAAGTAATGTATCACACCCACTTCACTTGTTTGATGTCATGTTACAATATGAAATTATTCAAATGATTAACCATTTTGTTTGTTTCAGGTGGGATTGCTAAAAATAACAGCATATCATTGAATATTATTCTGAATCTTAATGTGAAATATTTTATTAGGTCGTTTTTATAACATCTTTACAACCAAGATTATTATTCTTGAAGAAAAATGTCTCTAAGTAAGAACCACAGTGTTTTACAGGGTAAAACTGAATGTTTTGTAATTTTGTGATATTTATTTCTGTCATGAGTTTGACAAGTTTGATAGATGGTTTGTGGTGCCCAAAAGTATATACTGAAGACCCATTTTAGACAAGGAACAAGGCAAGAATTAGTCCAGTCCAGTGAGTTCTACTATATTATGTAATTATTTAGATGTATTTATAAAATTGCATAAATGCTTAAATCTGTAGTTATGTAATCATTGATATTAACATTTTATTCACATTTGGATTGACAGATTTACTCTGTCGCTTCTGACTGCCATACTCCTTTCTTAGAAACATAGAATTAGGGCGATACAAGCAGATTAAAAACAAACAAACAAACAACCAGACTAACAGAGAGTGAGATTCTGTCATGTAGAATAGCCTTCCATCCACCCACCACCCTCCATCCCCTCACACTTCTTTTATCAGTTCAGATAAGAGAGGCCATTGAAGTGTTGTTTATGCTTATATTTATTCTTCATGACAGGGAGCAGGGGGATGTGCTTTGTTGTGCAATGAACTTCTATTCTAGCACGACGCCTGAGCTTCACCCATCAAAGCTAGAGTGGCTGTACGCTGTCATTACCGCCTGATTGGCCAGGACAGCTTCATAATAGATGACTTGCAGAGATCAACTTTGCCAGCAGTGAATGCAGTCATGAGCTAAACATGAATCATGTCAAATCACAGGACAAGTTTGAAGCTCACATTTTTCCAAGCTAATTTGAAAATGCTATGCTAAGTTTGGTTCATGTTGGATTGCCTAACTCATGCAGTAATGAGAAAAGGTAGAAAAGCTAGAACAACTTCAAAACGTCTGAAAACATGGCTCCTTAACTACTTAAATGGTTCTTGGCCTGGACATGCGGTTCTAGGACATAAGCTAGACTTATTACTGTATAAGTATTGTAATGTAAATATACTTACACAGAAGATTTATTGCATAACTAGTTACACATTTAATTCCTTTAACATTTGAGTCTGGATTTATAATGTAAAATGATAAATGTTTTAAAAAGTAACATTTTATGTATCTTTTCATTTCCACAAAACATGACTAAAGTCACATATACAACCTTTATCCAATTCAAATAATGATAAATCTACTTCAGACTTTCAGTGGTATCGACTGGAGTTACCTTTTTGGTTTTGGGTTTTGGGTTTGGGTTAGGTTCAGGCCTAGGGGCAATTAAGGTGAACGTAACCAGATATTTAAAACTAAATACGTATATAAATATATAATAAAGATAAATAAAAGTAAAAGGTTGATTTAATTTTTGACTACAATTGACTAGCCAAATAAAGTTTCCAGCCTTAAAATTATTTTTAAGCTTTCTACATCTTTTAGAACCATTTATTTTAAAATGTTCGCATTTAAAAGTACAGAATTAACCATTTTAAGCACATCAGCTGATGAATATAGTATATATGTCATTTTTATTTAAACATATATTTAATATTGTAATGTCATAAACACAACTCTGCTGAAGTCTGCTGAAGACCTAGTGCCAGGATCAATTAGAAAAGGGGGCAAAATAAATTACTGAGGGGGTACAAATACAGTATCCTCATCCAGTGAACAGCTGGTGATGCAGAAGATATTAGATTAACTGGCTAACCTGTTTAGATTCAAAGTCCCCTTTGGCACTTGCCTCAGATGGAATTTGGCCTGTAATATTAAACACTATAGCTATAGAAATTCATTAGGAAACATGATAGCTGACTTAAGGGTGACTTTGATAGTTAAAACATCTTACCTCCAGATAGTCTACTACATATAATGTGGTACTGCAGTTGGAAGACACTTCAACATTTTCAATTAAAAAAAACATATTTTGTTGATTTGGGTTGTTTTTCTGCTTAATATGACATGTTGGGGTAAAATTTGAAAAGTATTGTCAGGGTTTGGCTGGTAGGAAGTTGGCAGGAAGTGACATTGAACAGCTTTTAACGTTTGCAAGCACAGATAAAATTCTATACTAAAGCTATAAACAGGTACTTAATAGGGAACAATAATATAACAGATAACTACAGAGCGACAGTAACGTACAGTAACACATTACAACAACAGACACAACAACACCAAAGCTGGGAAACACACTAGGGCTTAAATACAAAGAGCAGACT
This sequence comes from Lepidarchus adonis, assembly GCA_037576955.1. NCBI lineage: Eukaryota > Metazoa > Chordata > Actinopteri > Characiformes > Lepidarchidae > Lepidarchus > Lepidarchus adonis. Next base: position 24,652,626 of record JBBIGC010000082.1, on the reverse strand, counting down.
CAAGATACCTGCAGGGGGTGGAGTCATGAGGATGAGAAAAATTGGGGAAAAAAAATACATATGAAATAACGAAAGAACCATGACAAGCATCTGTTTAACACTTTTACCACATTTGATATGTTATGTTTGAAATGGAATGTGCCAAACATTGCAGAAAATTGGCTGTTTTTCATATTTCAAGATATATATAATATACTATGGCATGCCGTTTAGGAAAATATACATATATATAAGATGAGAAACTCTGAATATATTGAATGAAACTTGAATATATAGAATGAAACTCTGAATATATTGAATGAAACTTGAATATAT